>CM059803.1:35516400-35828900 GCA_030435695.1 Brachymystax lenok tsinlingensis
CATGACCACAGGCACATCTTTCTTTCTCCCTGCCTCTCTCATTCTTACTCAGACACGGAGACACATTATTGTGACAGTGGGGAAGACAAAAAAGGAAACGTGTACAGAAAACAAGCTCCAGAAGAGACCAGAAATTATTTGTGAAAAAAAGGGATGAAAACTTGAAATCTAGGAATTTTAACAGCTCACACCAGGCCAGTTAATTCAATGCCGCATCACTCGCAGCATCTCTCTCCTCCCTCCTGCTCTCTTTCTCCCTCCTCCTATCCTCCCTCTCCCCCACCCCCTCCCGCTATAATTGAAGTCATCAGCTCTCCCTGCTCTCTGCTCTGTGGAGGAGCCGGCGTCCGACTGTCGACAGCCAGGCAGCATGTTGGGGGCCTAGGCCCAGGATTTTTGTGGCCGCTGCGCTCCCTATCCTGCGGGATCCTTCCCCTTGTAATTTAGCAGTGAGTTGATGACATGTGCTGGTGATATTTCCAGAGGAGCGCAAGGGGCCAGCAGCACACATCTGGAGTCTAGACCTACTGGCTCTATGGCAGGCCCACGCTCTCTGGCTCGGCCCGGGCCTTGGTGTCCAGTGTTTGCATAGCTAGTCGTGTTACATAAAAAAAAAATGGCCCTATTTTACCTGCCCCTGTTCTCCCTGCTCGACGAAGGAGAAGCTAACTGGACGTGTTGGACGCTTAGGGAAATAATTTTTCTTTCAAAAGTCTGGCGCCAGTTTGTGGCCACATTAGACAGGAAAATAATCTCTGAAGAATAGCTCTTTATAAAGCCTTGCCACTAAAGGGGCCAAACCCTGGAAAAGAAAACACACACACACACAATTTGAGTTATACAACTCTAGTTTGGCAGTTTAAGCCATAACAACAGTTTACTCCAGTAAAGTAGGTTATGAAAGAGATCTGGTTTTGAGAACAGTGTTTCAAACACTGTTTGTGCCCTGGGTGAACCGTTACAGACCATGAGAGATTCACGGTATGCTTTTTCATAGAAGAGTCTAAACATATTTTAAACGAAACAAGATCAATTGATCTTTCCTTTTGTATTTCTGTCTCCTGCATTCACCTACTTTACCCCCAATTGAAGGAGAGCTGTAAATGGAGGGGGAACAACTCTTCAGTGTCACCTCTTTTACATGAAGAGACCGCCTCCTTAGAAAATGGCTCCGACGGACGGGGCTGCCGTGCTTCTAGCTCTTAGGAATTTTTTTGCGGTATTTTGTTTGTTTTATGTGTTATTTCTTACATTATTAGCCCAGGAAAGTTTTGGTGTTATTACATATTATTAAAACTTTTGGATATCAGAGCAGTGGTAACTCACCAGCATTGCCAGCATTGGAACCAAGAATGCGACTTTCCAGAATTGGATCCTTTGTTCATACCCCCCAGAGCAATTGAACTGATTCCAGAGTCTGATCCAAAACACGGGATATACTGCATGAGTCCGTACAGCCAGTTGGGTTCTCAGTTCATCGCGCTGACAGGAATAAATATCTCTCCTGGAAGAAAGGCGAGGGTGTATGTTTCATGATTAACTACCCATGGTGTGATTGTGATAACATACAGGAAGTCAATTATCTTCGGTTATAGTCACAGCCGTGTATATTCCCCCTCAAGCCGATACCACGACTGCACTCAAAGAACTTCTCTGGACTTTATGCAAACTGGAAACCTACAAGGCCCTCCCCCGCCCTCCCTTTGGAAAATCTGATCACGACTCCATTTTGCTCCTCCCTTCCTTTAGGCAGAAACTCAAACAGGAAGTACCCGTGCTAAGGACTATTCAACACTGGTCTGACCAATCGGAATCCACGCTTCAAGATTTTTTAGATCACACGGACTGGGATATGCTCCGGGGTAGCCTCCGAGAACAACATAGACGAATACACTGATACGGTGACTGAGTTTATCAGGAAGTGTATAGGATATGTTGTACCCACTGTGACTATTAAAACCTACCGTAACCAGAAACCGTGGATAGATGGCAGCATTTGCGCAGGCAAAACGTCAGTACAGAGACAAAGTGGAGTCGCAATTCAACAGCTCAGACAAGAGACATATGTGGCAGGGTCTACAGACAATCATGGACCACAAAAAGAAAACCAGCCACGTCGTCTTCCTTCCTGACAAGCTAAACATCTTCTTCGCCCGCTTTGAGGATAACACAGTGCCACTGACGCGGCCCGCTACCAAGGACTGTGGGCTCTCCTCCTCCGTGGCCGACATGAGTAAGACATTTAAGCGTGTTAACCCTCGCAAGGCTGTCAGCCCATACGGCATCTCTAGCCGTGTCCTCAGAGCATGCGCAGACCAGCTGGCTGGAGTGTTTACGGACATATTAAATCTCTCCCTATCACAGTCTGCTGTCCCCACATGCTTCAAGATGCCCACCATTGTTCCTGTACCCAAGAAAGCAACGGCAACTGAACTAAATGACAATCGCCCCGTAGCACTCACTTCTGTCATCATGAAGTGCTTTGAGACCAGTCAAGGATTATATCACCTCTACATTACCTGACACTCTAGACCCACTCCAATTTGCTTACCACCCCAATAGATCCACAGATGATGCAATCGCCATCACACTGCACAATGCCCTTTCCCATCTGGACAAGAGGAATACCTATGTTCATTGACTATAGCTCAGCATTCAACACCATAGTACCCTCCAAGCTCATCATTAAGCTCAAGGCCCTGGGTCTGAACCCCACCCTGTGCAACTGGGTCCTGGACTTCCACCCCAGGTGGTGAAGGTACGCCTCTGCTAATCCTCAACACCGGGGGCCCCACAAGGATGCATGCTCAGCCCCCTCCTGTACTCTCTGTTCACCCATGACTGCATGGTCGTGCACGCCTCCAACTCAATCATCAAGTTTGCAGATGACACAACAGTAGTAGGCCTAATAACCAACAATGACGAGACAGCCTACAGGGAGGAGGTGAGGGCCCTGGGAGTGTGGTGCCAGGAAAATAACCTCTCACCCAACATCAGCAAAGCAAAAGAGCTGATTGTGGACTTCAGGAAACAGCAGAGGGAGCACCCCCCTATCCACATCGACGGGGACCGCAGTGGAGAAGGTGGAAAGCTTCAAGTTCCTCGGCGTACACATGACTGACAAACTGAAATGGTCCAGCCACACAGACAGTGTGTTAAAGAAGGCACAACAGCGCCAGTGCCTCTTCAACCTCAGGAGGCTGAAAAAATGTGTCTTGGCACCTAAATCCCTCACAAACTTATACAGATGCACAATTGAGAGCATCCTGTCCAGCTGTATCGACCGCCTGGTATGGCAACTGCAACCGCAAGGCTCTCCCGAGGGTGGTGCAGTCTGCACAACGTATCACCGGGGGGCAAACTACTTGCCCTCCAGGACACCTACACCACCCGATGCCACAGGAAGGCCAAAAAGATCATCAAGGACAACCACCCGAGCCACTGCCTGTTCACCCCGCTATCATCCAGAAGGCGAGGTCAATACAGGTGCATCAAAGCTGGGACTGAGAGACTGAAAACAGCTTCTATCTCAAGGCCATCAGACTGTTAAATAGCCATCACTAGCACATTAGAGGCTGCTGACCTATATACATAGACTTGAAATCATTGGCCACTTTAAGAATGGAACACTAGTCTAATAATGTTTACATATTTTGCATTACTCATCTCATAAGTATATACTGTATTCTATCCTATTCTACTGTATCTTAGTCTAGATATATTCTTAATTCCATTCCTTTAATTTAGATTTGTGTGTATTGTTGTGAAATTGTTACATATTACTTGTTAGATATTACTGCACTGTTGGAGCTAGTAACACAAGCATTTCGCTACACCCGCAATAACATCTGCTAAACACGTGTATGTGACAAATAACATTTTATTTTGATGTTCCGGCTTGGTACATTTCAGATCAGAGGATGTGTACTTGCTGAGGAGAGAGGAGAGGGTGAGTTGTCAGAGGGTCTCTCTCTCTCGCTCTCTCTCAGGTCTCCCTGCACTGCTCCATTTTCCCATTGTGGGGAGGGAGTTCCAGGCCAGTGCCTGTCAACTGGGATTTCCCTGAACGAGCGTTGCAGATACCCCCCGTGCGGAGGCGGATGGAGGAACAGACGGGGCGGCTGGGGCTTAACACCCTGTCAGATCTGGCTTCCCCCTCCAGTATGAAAGCAGGGCCTGGTTCTCTGGCCACTACAGGCCTAATTAGTCCTGACATTAATTAAACACAAGTGTACAGTAGCACACTCTAGTAGGAGCTACTGCAGTAGCAGCCCTAGAGGTGGACTACTGGCCCGGTCTCTGGGCTGACAAGCAGCCAGGCCAAGCACATAGCCTGTAGAGCTGCTCTTTGTTGTCTTGTTTGGTTGGCTGTCCTCTGTTCTGTCTCCTGTGGTTGTCTGTTATTGGCTGCAATCTTTCTCTCTCTCATTTCAGCTCTCCTAAGTCACAGAATAAATGTTTAAGAAACTCTAAACTGACTGTAATGTGCACAAATATTTTCCCCAACATTTAGCCCGCTGGGAGTGTGGGGACCTTGGACTCTCTCTCTCTTTCTCTCTCTCTCTCTTACTCTCTCTCTCTAGGCTGAGGGAGCAGGGGGTGAGAGGGTGAGAGGTCCAGGGGTGAGGGTTGGGTGCAGGGTGAGGAACAGCCAGCAGCAGTTTATGATATATCGTCCATGAAAGCGAGAAGGAAAACAGTGGAAATTAAAATAAATGCTTTGATAATCTTTCCCATGTGTGCATGTGTGAAAGAGAGAAGTAGTCCTCAGAGAGAGAGGGAGAGAAAGAGAGAGAGAGAGAGAGAGAAACATGTGAAGAGACAGGAGAGATACAAAGACAAATATGGGGACAAAGGAAGAGGGATGGAGACAAATCTATGTGTCAGTGAGAAATAAAGTCCAAAGAACACATGTCAAATTTGCAGTTTCCCATGTGAAATAGAGTATTTTTTTTTTTACATGTCGAGCTTAAATTTGACATTACATTTAGAGTAACTCCACCTTTTCACTTGTGAAAAACATTTTTATGAAAATGTCACATTCACATATGAAAATTGCATGTGCAGTTTAATATGTGAAAAACTTCCACTCTGGACTATTTTTCACGTGAACTTGAAATTCCACATTTGAAAACCAAATCCCTAATTCCACCGATGGAAACATTGCTACTGCAACATGTTAACTCCATCTTTTTACACGTGAGGAGAATTATTTCAACCCCACATGTAAGAAAACTGCCAAGTGTGAAAATCTCACTTCCACATGTAGAATTGCAGATTAACATGTGGGGTTGAAATAATTCTCCTCACGTGTAAAAAGATGGTGTTAACATGTTGCAGTAGCAATGTTTCCATCGGTGGAATTAGGGAGACCACATCTAAAAAGCCCAAATACGGGACAAGGGAATGATTTTGCTGGACACTCGCAGAGCAGTGGACAGACTGGTGTATAAAGGGCAATGCCGGTTAAAAGGGCAATCCTTAGTTGCTACATACATTTTGGGACTTATAAATTAATGATATGCCTCATGAGCTTAGTTGAACTGTCATACCCCATCAGAACCCAAAATATAAGCTTGTTTAACTCCAATATTTGTAAACAAAGTAATTGTAAGCAACCACTATATTGCCTAAAAACATGCTTACATTTGTAATTTAGATAACATGGATGGTCTGTCCTTGCATCCACAGCATAGTCTATGGGTTTGAGAGTGGTTGCATTTCTCCAGCCCCATCCCTCAGCCTTTTTACTGAAACTGTGATGGGTAGAACACTTTGAAAATGTTTCAAATCAGGATTGCTGCGTTAAACACCTTTAATAGAGTCCTTGTGTTATTATATGGTGCGGGGAGTTACTTTTGTCATTAATATAAATAAAAAGTAGAGCACAAAATTAGTATTGCAACAAAAATAATATTGAAAGCAAAACCTATACCCAATAGTATTGATAGCAAAATAGAATATTGCAAGGAAATACTTTCGAAATAAGAGAACACATTTGAAATTGATGCATAAAATAGTTCAGTTAATATTTTTTTATAATAATGTGATTAAATAAAAAGCCTAACTCTTTCCTACAAATTTCCCTATCTTTGGTTGCTTTCGCTTCCTTTTTTCCAGTTGCAAATTTTGGCACATTCATTACAACAACATAGCACCCTGCATCCCACTGCTGGTTTGCCGCTGAAGCAAAGCAGGGTCAGTCCCTGGATGGTGAAAAGAAAATATGTAAAAAGAAATGTCCAAAAACCAGGTGTCTGACTCATGTGAAAATGTCAACAACAAAAAAAAAAATCATGAGGTTTGTTCACCATGTGTTTTTTATTACATGTCATTTTATCATGTGCTTTTTTAGTAAATCAAATCAATATTTGTCACATACACATGGTTAGCAGATGTTAATGCGAGTGTAGCGAAATGCTTGTGCTTCTAGTTCCTACCATGCAGTAGTATCTAACAAGTAATCTAACAAATTCACAACAACTACCTTACACACACAAGAGTAAAGGAATGAATACGAGTATGTACATATAAATATATGGATGAGCGATGGCTGACCGGCGTAGGCAAGATGCAGTAGATGGTATAGAGTACAGTATATACATATGAGACAAGTAATGTAGGATATGTAAACATGATATAAATTGCATTGTTTAAAGTGGCTAGTGATACATTTATTACATCCAATTTTTTATTATTAAAGTGGCTAGAGGTTTGAGTCGATGGCCGAACAGCATAGGCAAGATTCAGTAGATGGTATAGTGTACAGTGTATACATTTGATATGAGTAATGTCGGATATGTAAACATTATATACAAAATTGTTTAAAAACTTCTCAAGGAGCAGTGGGTCGCTAGCGGGCTCATCCCGACACTACCAGCGACAATGTAAAGCGCCAAATTCAAAATCCGAAAGTTGAATTATTAAACATCCACCAATATACAAGTGTTCCATACTCATCAAAAGCTCTGTTTCTTGGCAATATCACAGCGTTGTCATATTTCAAAAAGGCTTTACGGCGAAAGCAGCACATTCATTTGTTTGAGGCTAGCACCTCACATATTTTCCAATAGCCATGTATCGATTAGCCATCATGGCACACACAACACATTTCACAGCGAAAACAAATCAATTACCTGTTGAAGAACTTCTGCTGAGGTCATCCTAAGTGTCCAACGAAGACAATCCATGGTTCTTTTGTTAGAAAAAGTAACGTCTTTTATCCATAAATCCTCCATTTGGTTTGCGCGTTATAATCAGAAACTACAGCTTCCACTACTCCATTGAAACGCGGCGCCAACTCGTTCAAATTAAACCTATAAACTTGTCCAAAAACAATCAAACATAGTTTGAAATGTATCCTTAGGAACACTTTTACGTATATTTACTATTATAAATCAGCCGGGAATATAAACTGAACGCTAAAGACGATAAATAAGACACGGCGTGACTTCTCGTGCGCGCGCAATGTGAACAGTTTTCAGAACAGTCCTCATGGTTTGCTGTTTTTCAATGGTCTAAATTCATCCAAAATGGAGGAAAACACCGTCTCGTGGTTGATGACATCATAAGGAAGCGACGTGTACTGCATTCATATGCCTATATATGGTCATTTTCAATAGGGAGGGGTTCCCAAATGAGCAATGTGTCAAAATCACTTTTTCCAGGACAGAGATTCCTCAGGGTTTTGCCTGCTATATGCGTTCTGATTGACTCACAGACAAATGGTTAACAGTTTTGGAAAACTCAGAGTGTTTCCTATCCAATGGTACTAACTATATGCATATCCCATTTTCTGGGCCTAAATGGGAGGCACGCCAGGCTCTCCAAAACAGTCACCTCTGCTGCTGCTCCTAGAGAAGTGGCTAGTGATACATTTGTTACATCCAATTCCTATTATTTAAAGTGGCTAGAGATTTAAGTCAGTATGTTGGCAGCAGCCACTCAATGTTAGTGATGGCTATTTAACAGTCTGATGGCCTTGAGATAGAAGCTGTTTTTCAGTCTCTCGGTCCCAGCTAAGATGCACCTGTAGTGACCTCGCCTTCTGGATGATAGCGGGGTTAACAGGCAGTGGCTCGGGTGGTTGTTGTCCTTGATTATCTTTTTGGCCTTCCTGTGACATCGGGTGGTGTAGGTGTCCTGGAGGGCAGGTAGTTTACCCCCGGTGATGCGTTGTGCAGTCCTCACTACCCTCTGGAGAGCCTTACGGTTGTGGGCGGAGCAGTTGCCGTACCAGGCGGTGATACAGCCCGACAGGATGCTCTCGATTGTGCATCTGTAGAAGTTTCTGACTGTTTTTGGTGACAAGCCAAATTTCTTCAGCCTCCTGAGGTTGAAGAGGCGCTGTTGCGCCTTCTTCACCACGCTGTCTGTGTGGGTGGACCATTTCAGTTTGTCTGTGATGTGTACGCCGAGGAACTTAAAACTTTCCACCTTCTCCACTGCTGTCCCGTCGATGTGGATAGGGGGGTGCTCCCTCTGCTGTTTCCTGAAGTCCACAATCATCTCCTTCGTTTTGTTGACGTTGAGTGAGAGGTTATTTTCCTGACACCACACTCCGAGGGCCCTCACCTCTTCTCTGTAGGCCATCTCGTCGTTGTTGGTAATCAAGCCTACCACTGTAGTGTTGTCAGTAAACTTGATGATTGAGTTGGAGGCGTGCATGGTCACGCAGTCATGAGTGATGGGCTGAGAACGCACTCTTTTGGGGCCCCAGTGTTGAGGATCAACGGGGTGGAGATGTTGTTTCCTAACCTCACTACCTGGGGCCGGCCCATCAGGAAGTCCAGGACCCAGTTGCACAGGGCTGAGTCGAGACCTAGGGTCTCGAGCTTAATGACGAGCTTGGAAGGTACTATGGTGTTAAATGCTGAGCTGTAGTCGTTGAAAAGCATTCTTACATAGGTATTCCTCTTGTCCAAATAGGTTGGGGCAGTATGCAGTGTGATTGCGTCGTCTGTGGACCTATTGAGACGGTAAGCAAATTGGAGTGGGTCCAGGGTGTCTGGCAGGATGGAGGTGATATGATCCTTGACTAGTCTCTCAAAGCACTTCATGATGACGGAAGTGAGTGCTACGGGGCGATAGTCATTTAGCTCAGTTACCTTAGCTTTCTTGGGAACAGGAACAATGGTGGCCCTCTTGAAGCATGTGGGAACAGCAGACTGGGATAGGGACTGATTGAATATGTCCGTAAACACACCAGCCAGCTGGTCTGCGCCTGCTCTGAGGACACGGCCAGGGATGCCATCTGGACCGGCAGCCTTGCGAGGGTTAACACATTTAAATGTTTTACTCACGTTGGCTGCGGTGAAGGTGAGCCCGCAGGTTTTGGTAAACCGGGCCAGGTCAGTGGCACTGTAGTGTCCTCAAAGCGAGCAAAGAAGTTGTTTAGTTTGTCTGGGAGCAGGACGTCGTGATCCGCGACGGGGCTGGTTTTCTTTTTGTAGTCCGTGATTGACTGTAGACCCTGCCACATTCCTCTTGTGTCTGAGCCGTTGAATTGTGACTCTACTTTGTCTCTATATTGACGCTTAGCTTGTTTGATTGCCTTGCGGAGGGAATAGCTACACTGTTTGTATTCAGTCATGTTTCCGTTCGCCTTACCCTGGTTAAAAGCAGTGGTTCGCGCTTTCAGTTTTGTGCGAATGCTGCCATCAATCCACGGTTTCTGGTTGGGGAAGGGGGACAGTGACAGCTATAATGACAAAGATAGATTGTTGCCTGAAAGCCTGTTGCCAGATCAGGTAGAAAGGCTCTGTCAGCACTGCTATGATATCATTTAGGAACATTGAATCCATCACACTCAATGTAATCAACACTGCGTCCTGCTGTGCCACTTTTGGTATGGAAAATGTAGCCTAATATTTTGAATTCTGTTTTATGGTTTACTCTGTACGAGGGGTTACTGTTGAAATACAACAGCTTCTCCAGGAAATAATGGGAAAATCCAGCCCGGCGTGGACTCCCACGTGGACAGAGGGCTGTCAGTTTAGCTCCTTGGATGTGCTGTTGGTGAGTGGCACAGACATTTCTCTTTTTCCGTGGTGAAAATGTCCAGTAATAGACGACTCGTTTAATATTTCAGCCCCTTCAATGTGGTGTCCTACTGTGACCATAGTATTTGGTCACGTCTCAGGTTGGAACCTGATTTGATTCAGTCTGTCTTTTTCTAGCTTGTTTTTTTTTCCTGAATTCTAAGTCACATACTGTATCTGTGTCCTGGGTACCGCTCACTGAGTTATTGAAATGAGTAGAGTACTGTATAGTCTATTAGATCAAGTGTCACATGAACAGTGGGAAATGTGTTGTATTCAGCAAATCTCTGTCACCCATCAACAAGCATTACGTTCTCATTTTTCATTGCTGTGTGACTCTCTTTCACTTCATTTTTCAGCCTCTGAATTACATGGCTAGTCAGAAAACTCCCCACAGAACAGAAAATAAAACCAATGTGGTCTTAACTCCTCAGATTACCTGAAACGATGTGCGCTGGGAGTCGGGAAGCAAGTTCGGGGAATGCATCATTTAATAAACAAATGAACAGAACAAGAAATACAAACAATGCACAGACAGGAAACGGAAACAGAAACGATAACACCTGGGGAAGGAACCAAAGGGAGTGACATATATATAGGGCAGGTAATCAAGGAGGTGATGGAGTCCAGGTGAGTCTGATGAAGCGCAAGTGCGCGTAACGACGGTGACAGGTGTGAGCCATAACGAGCAGCCTGGTGACCTAGAGGCCGGAGAGGGAGCACACGTGACATTACCAGTACAAATGACTGCCTTGCTGAGACAATTACACAACAGTTCTAATTTCCCAGCCCCCTCCATTCCTTGCCAGGACAGTCCCACAGGCATCTAACCAGAAGAGGTTTAGAATAGTTGAATATGTTTGTGGATGGATCTAACAAAGCTATGAGCTAAATGAATAGCAGAAAAAGGAAATGCAACAAGGAGAAACAGATGAACTATTATAGATATGCATAACAACAAATGTTGATGGCTGTGACATTAGGGAACTAGGCCCTGACACAAGGGGTCTAGGCTGTGACATTAGGAACTAGGCCCTGACAGAAAGGGGTCTAGGCTGTGACATTAGGAACTAGGCCCTGACACGAGGGGTCTAGGCTGTGACATTAGGGAACTAGGCCCTGACACAAGGGGTCTAGGCTGTGACATTAGGAACTAGGCCCTGACAGAAAGGGGTCTAGGCTGTGACATTAGGGAACTATGCCCTGACACGAGGGGTCTAGGCTGTGACATTAGGGAACTAGGCCCTGAAACGAGGGGTCTAGGCTGTGACATTAGGGAACTAGGCCCTGACACAAGGGGTCTAGGCTGTGACATTAGGGAACTAGGCCCTGGCACGAGGGGTCTAGGCTGTGACATTAGGGAACTAGGCCCTGACACAAGGGCTAAGCTGTGACATTAGGGAACTAGGTCCTGACACGAGGGGTTTAGGCTGTGACATTAGGGAACTAGGCCCTGACACGAGGGGTCTAGGCTGTGACATTAGGGAACTAGGCCCTAACATGAGGTGTCTAGGCTGTGACATTAGGGAACTAGACCCTGACACAAGGGGTCTAGGCTGTGACATTAGGAACTAGGCCCTACTTGAGGGGTCTCGTGGAGGTAGTTAGAACTGGTTGAAAGCTGTTTCTCTACTGATTTTTGGTCTTGTTGACTAAGAGCAACTACTGATGAAGACAACGAGTGAGAATGATTAATAGAAGAACAGAGTTTAGTGGTGTAAAGTACTTAAGTAAAAATACTTTAAAGTACTACTTAAGTTGCTTTTTGGGGTCTGTACTTTACTATTTATATTATTTTTACAACTTTTACTTCACTACATTCCTAAAGAAAATAATGTACTTTTTACTCCATACATTTTCCCTGACAACCAAAAGTACTCATTACATTTTGAATGCTTAGCAGGACATTAAAATAGTCAAATTCACATACTTACAGTTGAAGTCGGAGGTTTACATACACTTAGTTTGGAGTCATTAAAACTAGTTTTTCAACCATTCGACAAATTTCTTGCTAACAAACTATAGTTTTGGTAAGTCGGTTGGGACATCTACTTTGTGTATGACACAAGTCATTTTTCCAACAATTGTTTACAGACAGATTATTTCACTTAGAATTCACTGTTTCACAATTCCAGTGGGTCAGAAGTTTACATACACTAAACTGACTGTGCCTTTAAACAGCTTGGAAAATTCCAGATGATGTCATGGCTTTAGAAGCTTCTGACAGGCTAATTGACATCATTTGAGTCAATTGGAGGTGTACCTGGGATGTATTTCAAGGCCTACCTTCAAACTCAGTGCCTCTCTTTTGACATCATGGGAAAAATCTAAAGAAATCAGCCAAGACCTCCACAAGTCTGGTTCATCCTTGGGAGCAATTTCCAAATGCCTGAAGTTACCACGTTCATTTGTACAAACAATAGTACGCAAGTATAAACACCATGGGACCACGCAGACGTCATACCGCTCAGGAAGGAGACGCGTTCTGTCTCCTAGAGATGAACATACTTTGGTGAGAAAAGTGCAAATCAATCCCAGAACAACATCAAAGATGCTGGAGGAAACAGGTACAAAAGTATCTATATCCACAGTAAAACGAGTCCTATATCGACATAACCTGAAAGGCCGCTCAGCAAGGAAGAAGCCACTGTTCCAAAACCGCCATAAAAAAAACAGACTACGGTTTGCAACTGCACATGGGGACAAAGATCGTACTTTCTGGAGAAATGTCCTCTGGTCTGATGAAACAAAAATACAACTGTTTGGCCATAAGGACCATCGTTATGTCTGTAGGAAAAAGGGGGAGGCTTGCAGGCCGAAGAACACCATCCCAACCATGAAGCACGGGGGTGGCAGCATCATGTTGTGGGGGTGCTCTGCTGCAGAAGGGACTGGTGCACTTCACAAAAAATAGGGCATCATGAGGTAGGAAAATTATGTGGATATATTGAAGCAACATCTCAAGACATCAGTCAGGAAGTTACAGCTTGGTCACAAATGGGTCTTCCAAATGGATAATGACCCCAAGCATACTACCAAAGTTGTGGCAAAATGGCTTAAGGACAACAAAGTCAAGGTATTGGAGTGGCCATCATAAAGCCCTGACCTCAATCCTAGAGAAAATGTGTGGGCAGAACTGAAAAAACATTTGCGAGCATGGAGGTCTACAAACCTGACTCAGTTACACCAGCTCTGTCAGGAGGAATGGACCAAAATTCTTATTGTGGGAAGCTTGTGGAAGGCTACCCGAAACGTTTGACCTAAGTTAAACAATTTAAAGGCAGTGCTACCAAATACTAATTGAATGTATGTAAACTTCTGACCCACTGGGAATGTGATGAAAGAAATAAAAGTTGAAATAAATCATTCTGTGACATCAGCTGATGTAAGAAGGGCTTTATAAATAAATTTGATTTGATTCTCTCTACTTTTATTCTGACATTTCACATTCTTAAAATAAAGTGGTGATCCTAACTGACCTAAGACAGCAAATGTTTACTAGGATTAAATGTCAGGAATTGTCAAAAACTGAGTTTAAATGTATTTGGCTAAGGTGTATGTAAACTGCCGACTTCAACTGTATCAAGAGAACATCCCTGGTCATCCCTACTGCCTCTGATCTGGTGGACTCACATTCTTCATCATTTGTAAATGATGTCTGAGTGTTGGAGTGTTCCCCTGGCTATCTGTAAATTATGTCTGCATGTTGAAGTGTTCCCCTGGCGATCTGTAAATGATGTCTGTGTGTTGGAGTGTTCCCCTGGCTATCTGTAAATGATGTCTGCATGTTGAAGTGTTCCCCTGGCTATCTGTAAATGATGTTGGAGTGTTCCCCTGGCTATCTGTAAATGATGTCTGCATTTTGGAGTGTTCCCCTGGCTAAAAAACAAGAAAATGGTGCCGTCTGGTTTACTTTATGTAAGGAATTTGAAATTACATAGTGCATTGATACTTAAGTATATTTTAGCAATGACATTTACTTTTAAAACTTAAGTATATTTAAAACCAAATAATTGTATACTTTTACTCAAGTTGTATTTTACTGGGTGACTTTCACTTTTACTTGAGTCATTTTCTATTAAGGTTTGTTTACTTTTAATCAAGTATGACAATTGGGTACTTTTTCCACCACTGACAGCTTGTGATGTGTGATAGGCTTTAAGATGGAATTGGATATACAATGTGGGATATCTATCCCTTCTCTTCTCTTACTCCCCTCTTCATGCTTATACTCTCTCTCTCTCTCTCTCTCTCTCTCTCTCTCTCTCTCTCTCTCTCTCTCTCTCTCTCTCTCTCTCTCTCTCTCTCTCTCTCTCTCTCTTGTCCTCTCTCTCTCTCTCTCTCTCTCTCTCTCTCTCTCTCTCTATCTCTCTCTCTCTCTCGCTGTCCTCTCTCTCTCTCTCTCTCTCTCTCTCTTTCCTGTCCCCTCTGTCTCTCCTCTCCTCTCTCTCGCTTTCCTGTCCTTAGTTTCTGTTTGAAATGAAACGGAAGCCCCTGGCGTCTCAGCTCTCTCTGGCTAATCCCCTTGACTAAGAGGACACATTTTGGTAAACAGAATTTGGTCACAAGATATAAAGAGGCAAATGTTCACCAATTACATCATAGCATTTCCTGTAAGAGAGTGAAAGAGAGGGAGAGAGTGGGTAGTGTGTGTGCTTGACAGTGGGGATGTAGGGGAGAGGAAGAGAGTGGGTGGTGTGTGTGCTTGACAGTGGGGGTGTAGGGGAGAGGGAGAGAGTGGGTGGTGTGTGTGCTTGACAGTGGGGGTGTAGGGGAGAGGGAGAGAGTGGGTGGTGTGTGTGCTTGACAGTGGGGGTGTAGGGGAGAGGGAGTTGTTGTGCCCCTGCTCCCGTTTCTGTGGAGATTTCTTTGACAATTCCGTGAGAAAAAGACACGTTGGAACTGAATGAAGTATTTCACATGGTTCGCTCTTCACAGCCTTGCCCTCTTCCTCTTTCCCAATCCCCCCTCCACTATCTTCTCCTTTCTCTCTTTTCTCGTGTATCTCTCTCCCGTCTCTCTCCCCGATCCCTCTCTCTCATCTCTCCATTTGAAAGTGATTAACAGGGTAACGTGTGTCCTCTCTCTCCTGGCTGGAGGAGATTTGACAGGAAGCCATCATGTGACCCAGCAGTGGGCCATGAGCCTGATCTGGCCTGATCTGTTCTGTCCTGGTTGAACCTCCTCCGACTTGTTGGAGGAACACTGTGACCCGTCACAACCAACGGAACCAACCCGTCACACAGACAGGAGATTAGTTTCCAGGCCTGAATCTGGGGCTGGTCTGCTCCAAGCCAGGAGACTGCATTAGGCCATGTCTGGGAGGATGTCAGCTGACACATGGACCCTGTATCTGTCACTGTCGTTAGCCACCAGTCCTGAAGAGTGAGCAACGTGACGTGGTGCTGTCTGGAGGATCTTGACACTGATGTATGGTCAAAATGTCTTCCCCACACACGTTTCAGTAGCAGCTGGTTTTGATAATGGTAATAAAGTGGTCGGAAAGATTACGTAAATATGACATGCTAACGGCAATGTCAGGCTGCTCTGTGCATACATAAGTCATCAGACAGAGGTGGATCTGACGTTTTGTTTTTCTCATCAATCATACAAGGCTCACTCCAGTCCACCAGCTGGGAAAACTAAGCACACACTGTTCAAAATAATTGTATAAGTGTGTTCTTACTGAACCCACCAGATGCAGAACTATAAATCAGAGATTAAAAACACAAATTATGATTTTTCTGCAAAGGATGACTGTTGAACTGTTGAACATAGCCAGTAACTGTAAATCATAATGTTGACCAGAAATAGAACAGTGCTGCATGAATATTGACTATGGCTTTACCACTTGACTGGTTAATAGACCTCCCCTGTGTGACCTATGACCCCCCTACTCTCAGTGGTCAGCTAGGGGCAGGGGGTGGAGGGTGGGCCGGTGGGGGTGGTGAGCCGGTGGGGGTGGTGAGGGAGGGTGCGCCGGTGGTGAGGGAGGGTGGGCCGGTGGGGGTGGTGAGCCGGTGGGGGTGGTGAGGGAGGGTGGGCCGGTGGTGAGGGAGGGTGGGCCGGTGGGGGTGGTGAGGGATCAGAATAGATCAAAATGAGGTTACCGAGAGAGAGACCAAGTCACTAGGCAACACCCTGACGACGCGCTGGGGCAAATACATGCAATTTGTTTTAGGGGGCATGACACGGCCAGAGGGTAGGGTCCCTCTCTCTCCCAGTGGCCCCCCTCAGAAGCACACCTGCATCGGGAGTGGGGGGGGGGGGCACAGCACAAAGACAGTCTGGAACATAGAGCAGCTCCACTACAGAGCCCCTAAGAGGAGAAGATACAGCAATAGACAAAGAGAAAAGGAAGAAAGTTCCAGCTTTGAAACCTGACCCCTGACCCTTCCACACACACGCGGCATAGTGCATTGTTGCTGCGGCCTTGCTACAGCACCATAGTCATAACAGCTGGCTCGTGTTATATTCCTCTCTAAGTAAGTAAGTGTGTGTGTGTGTGTGTGTGTGTGTGTGTGTGTGTGCGCGCGCTCTTAGATCATGTTTCCCCGGCCACAACGTTCAGGCCTCTCTGTAGTGTCTTCAGTCTCACCACACAGGCCCGGGGACATGGTTTCCCTGTTGTCATGACACTGGGAGTTGGTGCAGAGTGAATGCTGGGAACTGGTTTGCATCTCGGGACTCAGCAAACACAGCAGGGCAGAGACCCATGACCACCACAGGAAGTCCACCCCCCACCCACCCACCCACATACATACACGTCCGATATTAACTGAAGGGATACAATTTGACATTTTAATCATTTAGCAGACGGTCTTATCCAGAACAACTTAAGAGTTGGTGCATTCATCTTAAAGTACATTTTCCACAATAAATCAGCATGGGCAAGTCTGATAAGACCTTTTCACTCCTCTATCAGTGAGACTAGCCTATGTAATGTATATCTCAAGCCTGAGGTGAGGTAAAGAGAGTATCAAGTATTTATTATGTCCTCCATGACGATAATACATCCCCATTTCCTATCTACAGGTAATATCTTCAGCTTCCTGTCTGTCCAGAGATCACTGGGAAGTACATAAAGTACTTCCTCCTCACAGACACCGAGGTGATGAATGCCAGAAGTAGTTGGCATGTTTTATTAACGGCTGGACGGCAGACAATAGGTCATTACCTCAGACTCTTCTCTTCTCTCTCAAACAGCTGGACGGCAGACAATAGGTCATTACCTGAGACTCTTCTCTTCTCTCTCAAACGGCTGGACGGCAGACAATAGGTCATTACCTCAGACTCTTCTCTCTCTCTCTCTCAGTATCACCTAGCTACCAGACAGTCTCCACACAGTAGCCACTCACCACCAGATTGACTGGAAAGGGGGTCTTTGACTGTATAATCAGAATCACCTTTAGTCAACAAGGACATTTACATATACCCAGAATTAGATTTGGTGAAATAGTGCTGCTAGTCAAAAGAATCAACAAAGAATATAGACGATAAACAGAACACACAATAGATAGAATCATCATCACCCTTAGTATCAGCAGAACTAGCAGCAGTCTCAACTGTTTTTACATGAGTCACAAAGACCGATTACACAACAACTTAATATTCATTTCCTTCTAATCTTAACTATTAGGAGGCCTGGGCAACATTCCTAGAGTTGCTTTCAAATGTTAACAGTGTAAAGAATCTATCTAGAGGAGGGGGGTGTGACTAACATTTTGAAACAGAAGGATGGCTCTGGGGTCCTGGCTGAGACATTTCCACTTCTGCACTCTATCTCACGGCTCAGTTTGGAGAGTGAACCACTACACCCCCTTGTGGCATCTTTGCAATCTACAACCACTCATAAATTCCTACATCCCTTGAGACTTATCCTCTTAACACTTTGCTTTAGGAGGGACGTCACGGCAATTCCTTCACACCTCCTTACTCTCCAAGACACATGTAGTTTTATAAATAATCTCTCAGCTTGTTTGTCTGTCTGCATGTCTGCTTATCAGTCTGTCTGGGAGGCAGGCATGGGGCCAGTAACCGAAAGGCTGGTGGTTTTGAATCCCCGAGCCGTAATGTGAAAAATCTGTTGATGTGTCCTTGACCGTCGTGTCATCAAACAGGGAGTACAGGAGGGTGCTAAGCACACAACCGTGTGGGATGGAGGGGTCAGCGTGGTGGAGGTGTTGTTGCCTACTCTCACCACCAGGGGTCGGCCCATCAGGAATTCCACGATCCAGCTGTGTACTGAACAGACTCTGAGGCGCTTGCAGGCAGAGCTGCAAGTGGAGTTTTTTTTATAAACAACACTGGAGCCTACAGTGCCTTCGGAAAGTATTCATACCCCTTGACTTTTTCCACATTTTGTTAAGTTACACCCTTATTCTAAAATGTATTAAATAAAACAATTTCCTCATCAATCTAAACACAATCCCCCATGACAAAGCAAAATGTAGCAAATGTATATTAAAAACAGAAATACCTTATTTACATACATATTTAGACCCTTTTCTACGAGACTCAAAATTGATCTCAGGTGCTTAACATACTGCTTGACTAGTTGGGCCCAAGCTTGCTGTACAACATGAAAACATATCCAGTCTGTCTACAAACAGGCTCTCAAAGTGCCTGATAGGAAGCCCAACAGCCATCATCACTGTTACATCCTCAGAAAGCATGAGCTCCTGAGTTGGAAAAATCTTGTGCAATACACCGACGCATGTCTTGTATTCAAGATCCTAAATGGCCTGGCTCCCCCACCACTCAGTACTTTTGTCAAACAGGAAAACCCAAACCTATGGCAGCAGATCCACAAGGTCTGCCATGAGGTGTGACTGTAGTTACCTTAAGGAAAAGCACCTTTAGTCAATCTGCTTTCTCTGTGAGAGCTTCCCATGTTTGGAATACACTGCCATCAGACACACAACTGCACCACCTATCACACTTTAACAAAAACCATGGCTAAAAGCCAATCAGATTTGTGAACATAATCCCTAGTTGTGTATTGCCGCTTTCCATGTTGTCTGTAGCTTGTGAGGTGTGGAAACACTGCTGCTTTTATGGATTTTGTCTTGTTGCTTTTTGTGCTACGTCTTGCTTGTCCTATGTTGCTCTGCGTGTGCTCACTGCACAATGATCGTCTGTATTGTAATTGTTTTTAATAACCTGCCCAGGGACTGCGGTTGAAAATTATCCGGCTGGCTAAAACCGGCACTTCACTGAAACATTGACTGATGTGCACTGTCCCTGTAAAAATAAAAACTCTTAACTCAGGTGCATCGTCGAGAAGTTGATTGGACATGATTTGGAACGGCACACACCTGTCTATATTTATTTTACCTTTATTTAACTAGGCAAGTCAGTTAAGAACAAATTCTTATTTTCTTATATAAGGTCCCACAGTTGACAGTGCATATAAGAGCAAAAACCAAGCTATGAGAGATCGAAGGAAATGTCCGTAGAGCTCAGACAGGATTGTGTCGAGGCACAGATCTGGGGAAGGGTACCAAAACATTTTATGCGGCATTGAATGTCCCCCAAAACACAGTGGCTTCCATCATGCTTAAATGGAAGAAGTTTGGAACCACCAAGACTCTTCCTAGAGCTGGCCGCCCAGCCAAACTGAGCAAATGGGGGGAGAAGGGCCTTGGTCAGGGAGGTGACAAAGAACCTGATGGTCACACAGAGCTCCTCTGTGGAGATGGGAGAACCTTCCAGAAGGACAACCATCTCTGCAGCACTCCACCAATCAGACCTTTATGGTAGAGTGGCCAGACAGAAGCCACTCCTCAGTAAAAGGCACATGACAGCTTGCTTGGAGTTTGCCAAAAGCACCTAAGGACTCTAAGACCATGAGAAACAAGATTATCTGGTCTGATGAAACCCAGATTGAACTATTTGGCCTGAATGCCAAGCATCACATCTGGAGGAAACCTGGCACCATCCCTACAGTGAAGCATGGTGGTGGCAGCATCATGATGTGGGGATGTTTTTCAGAGGTAGGGAATGGGAGACTAGTCAGGATTGAGGCAAAGATGAACAGAGCAAAGTACAGAGATATCCTTGATGAAAACCTGCTCTGGAGTGCTCAGGAACTCAGACGGAGGCGAAGGTTCACCTTACAAAAGGACGACCCTAAGCACACAGCCAAGACAACGCAGGAATGGCTTCAGGACAATTCTCTGTCCTTGAGTAGCCTAGCCAGAGCCCGGACTTGAACCCGATCAAACATCTCGAGAGACCTGAAAATAGCGGTTGCAGCAACGCTCCCCATCTGATCTGACAGCGCTTGAGAGGATCAGCTGAGAATAGGAGAAACTCCCCAAATACAGATGTGCCAAGCTTGTAGTGTCATACCCAAGAAGATGACTTGATGCTGTAATCGCTGCCAAAGGTGCTTCAACAAAGTACTGAGTAAAGGGTCTGAATAATTATGTAAAATGTGACATTTCAGTTATTTATGAAATAGGCAAAAAAAAATTTAAAGGCTGTAACCTAAAATGTAGATAAAGTTAAGGGGTCTGAATACTTTCTGCACTGTAACATCCTAATCTCCTTCCTCTTGAGTCATCCATCAGATGTGTTCTCCGCTCTATATCTCCTACAGACCAGAATGCACTTAACCATAGTATTTATTCTAAATAACCAGAAAAACCCATGTGTGGGTGTACTTCAGTACAAAACTAAAGACCTACACACCAACATTTATTGAAAATAAAAATAGATATCAGCTCATAAACAAAGGCTCATAATAAACTTTTAATTGCACAAGTACAATAGGAGATTGTTTTTAAATATATTTATTTGAAATGATAGCAGGGTTTCTGAACTTCACCTGAACACATTACAACAAAACTGCTCAATCTTAAATCCCTAACACGAAAATGCTTTCCCCGTTCGATCTGAGCCTGAAACCCACTGCTCCATTCTGCAAAAGGACAGAACTTATACCTGATCAAAACAATCCTAAAGCAAGAGGACTCATTTGATCCCTTGGGTCTCATCTCTCCGAGGAGATATGGTTCTGTCGACACTGTCTCCATCAACAGGTACCGCTCAGTCACTGCACAGGACATAACCAACTCCTACACTAATAAATTATTTCCATACAACAGACTCTTCTGATTGGATATTACTGAGTATGACTCACAGAAATCTCATTGTGTCATAGCAAATGTCCATACAAATATCAAAATGTGATATCGTGATCGCACAAGTTTAGTTACTTCCTTAAATACACTGATTTCAATTCTACGCTATAATTACCGTTTCACTGGCCAACAAGTCAGGCGGCATGTAATTACATGCACTACCAAATTGGCACAATTATACCTTGAGAATGGTAGGTATTTAGGCCTACTTCCAGGCCAGAGGACCATGGCAAAGGTGAAGTTCCTTCTAAAGCATGTGTATGACAATCGAAGACTCCAGCCTCCTTTACATCGTCCTATGATGTTTCATTTTCGATGAAGGGACTTCTATATCAAACCAAGACTGGACAGAAACCAAACGAAACCACCATACTAGACCACCGTTATCGGAGATTCCGAGAGCAATTTCTAAAATGTTCAGCTTCCTGCGATCTCAGATTCACCCAAAAATAAAATAGTAAAACATATGATTTTAAAAGAATGGCCTATCAAATTAAATAAAAACAAGAAATATCATATGAGAATGCAAAAGGGAAAAGAATACAAAACAAGAACGAAAACATAGGCACCAAAAAGCTGTTTTACAAACCACTTAAACGACAAAATATCCCAATGTTAAAACAGTTATTTAATAACCCCTTAAACTACAAAATATCCCAATGTTAAATCTGCCATTTCCATGTACAGCACACAACTCATGGGAAACATGAACACCCTCCTAGGATGTGTATAGAGAGGAGGGCTGCTGTGAATGTGGCGCCAGAGAGTGACGGACAAGCTTGTAGGACCTTTGTCGTCATTTGTCTTTTTTCTCAACCTGTGTGGTCTCATCTTTAGCAGCAGCAGCATCCTCCGCAGACACTTCCTCATACCTGTCAGAGGGGCAGAAAATATATTTTATTTTAATGGAGACCAAGAAAGACAGGATTTCACTAAGGCACAACGCACGGCACAATTTATTCCAAATTAACATGCTTCGTGCTGATACCAAAAAACAACCAACGGGAGAGGAGTGATGGTTCCAATGCTGGCCGGGGACTCGCGTCATAGCAGCAGCCCTTGAGATGACTGATGGGGTATCTGAATCAGACTCAACCAAAGAAACTTACAATGCTTGAGAACATAAAAAGGGTTGGGTATAAATGCCTGGACCAGACAGGGCCTGGTTAACTAAAAGGAGGAACCATTCCCTGGACATGGAAACCTTCTCAGTGAAAGCCTGACATTTACATTTCTTTCACAGGAGAGGGATTGCATCTGCCAATGCCAGGGGACCGCAGAGCTCAGGCTCAGAAGCAAGAGCAGTAGAAATAGAGGGAGACTGAAAGCCAGGGTTGATGACAGGGGTGGCAGGACAGGAGAGTGGGGAAGGGAGACATGGGGAGTACCTGCCCGGGAGAGAGGTGGTGGGTGCTCTGCCATTACATTAATTTGTCACATGTGCTGAATACAACAGGTGTAGACCTTACCGTGAAATGCTTACTTACAAGCCCTTAACCAACAATGCTGTTAAGAAAATACCCCCCAAAAAATTAAGAAATAAAGTAACAAATAATTAAAGAGTAGCAGTAAAATAACAATAGCGAGGCTATATACAGTGGCTACCGGTATAGCCAGTTCAAGGGGAGTAATTATACACGGGCGGGTAGTTGGGTTGCCAGCGTGGCGAGGAGGAGCTATGCATTGAGTTAGCCAGACTGTCCGGAGAGCCTGATACGGTGGGATAGTGTGGCAGCACTTCCTCTGACGACTCATAGCTGAGCAGGAAGAGGAGGAACACACAGCAGAGAAAGAGAGGGCGAGGAAGAGTGAGGAGAAAAGACTAGTATGTAAAGACGCATAAAGTTCATTAATCTCGACAAAGAAATCAGCTAAAAATGAAACAATGAAGATCTTTGAAAGACTGAACACAGAGGAGAAGTAAACAAAGAATGAGTGAATATAAAGTTGGTCTAGTCCGAGACACCAGCAGTGAGACAGACAGGAACCAGTCAAAAGTACGCTGCCAAGGCGGGCTGTTAGTTGGTACGATGCCTTGGCACTGCCACCTTTGACACCCAGGTCTCTTAGCCTCTCTCCACATATTGTGCCACCCCAAGGTCACATCTTTGTTGTTATATGATCATCAAGCAAGGAGACATTCCTGGCAGGAGAGGTTTGGGGAATGTTTCTTCTCCTTCCCCAGCCCAGTCCCAGCACAGGTGGGTGCCCCAGCTGAGTGTCTAAGCACTGTTATTATGGCTAACAGGCAGCAGTCACCCCTCCACAGCCCCAGGGCTGAGAGTAGGGTTAGCGGGCCAAGGCCCTGAACCAGTAGGTGCATTTACATAACACACAATACTCCAAGCAGCACTGGATAGGAGGAATGATATACATTTTATTTGTCACATGTGCCGAATACAACAGGTGTAGACCTTACAGTGAAATGCTTAGTTACAAGCCCTTAACCAACAATGCTTTAAGAAGTTAAGAAAAAATATAAAATAAGTGTTAAGTAAAAAATTTAAAATAAAAAACAATATCTATATCATTGTAATCATGTAAATGATCTGAGTCTGGAGGAACAATTGTATGATGAGCGAAGATAGTAAAAAAAGAGGTATCTATTTCAGTCTCCATGCTGAATGATCTTGGAGGGACAGATCACTTGTCAAGCTAAGAGACAGGCAACCAATAGCGCCATCTGGTGGTCAATGATTTGATTTGAAACAGGCTAAATGTTCACTACCACTGGTGATGAGCCTGGCGCATGAGCTTGGCTGAAAAAAGAAATGCCATGATGGAAACAGGGACGGTGTTATTACCTGAACATCTCAGTCAGCTCTCCTTTCAACAGAGCTACAACCACAGGGAATCCAATACAGGATGGGACCAGGTATAGCAAGGCAGGCTGGGAAGGAAGAGAGATGAGTGAAGTCAAGACAACCAGTTGGTACCAGCCAAGTCAACATAAAGGTGACCCTTTGACCTGCAAGTCATTAGTGTGACCTGGGAATCAGTGCCTCTCACCTGGGCGTGTTTGAAGGTGTGCATGACCCAGATGGTCAGGCCCAGGCCAAAGATGTAGGCTAGGAAGCTGGTATGGAAGTAGGTCCTGGTGTTCTTCTTCAGACTGGAAGGACACAGAGACAGAACATTAAAACACATGACAGGTAGGGAGAGGGAGGACATGGGCCATGATAGAAAAGAGTTAGAGCTCACCTGACATCAAAGCGGAGAAGTAAAGCAATGAAGATACCTGAAAAATACCATCTAATATTAACAACAGAGTGGTCACCGCTATTAGAAGAAAATAAGGTGGATCTAATGCTGAAGTACCGCCATTATGTAGTGGATGTGACAAGCCAATTTGTATGTAAAATTAGACGCTACTGTTGAGTGAAGAGAATGTTTACTTGCCTGGAATGACAATATCTCCCAGGCCTAGCATTGCAAATTGACTGGCACCCAGACCCTTCTCCAGCAGATCTTGGGGAAACACCACTGAGACGGCGTGAAGAGAAGGGGGAGAAAGAGGAAGAAATAGCTGTCACAGTGTGTCAGATGGTCTCTGTAATCAGATCACAATAGCAGAGCACACACACAGTACCTGGCATGAGCATTACCCCGGACCAGGCTCTAATCCCGACACTCGGAAGAGAAAGAAGGCATTATAAAAGCTAGAGGGGTGAATGTGTAATTTAACGTAATTTAACGCAGGAAAACTGAAATTAGGCTGGCCATAATTTCTACCAGCATGTCACCTGTGCAACTAGAGGCGAAAAAAATGACTCTCAATCACCTTTGCTTCACACACAAAGACGCATGCAAAGCTCTCCCTCGCCCTCCATTTGGCAAATCTGATCATAAATCCATCCTCCTGATTCCTGCTTACAAGCAAAATCTTAGAAAGGAAGTACCAATGATGCGCCCAATAGGGAAGTGGTCCAAAGAAACGGATGCTAAGCTACATGACTGTTTCCCTAGCACAGACTAGGATATATTCTGGGACTCACCCGATGGCATTGAGGAGTTTACCACATCAGTCACTGGCTTCTTTAGTCTGTCGACAACATCCTCCCCACAGTGACCATACGTACATATCACAACCAGAAGCCATGGATTACATGCAACATCTGCACTGTGCTAGGGTAGAGCTGCCACTTTCAAGTAGCGAGACACTTACCCGGACACTTATAATAAATCTTGCTACACCTGTCAAACCATCAAACAGGCAAAGTGTCAATACAGGACTATGATCGAATCCTACTACACCGGCTCAGACGCGCAACGCATGTGGCAAGGCTCACAAACTATCAAGGATTACAAAAGGAAACCCAGCTGCGAGCTGCCAACTGACGCGAGCCTACTAGATGACCTAGATGCCTTCTATCCTCGTTTCCGAGGCAAGCAACACTGCATGAGAGCACCAGCTGTTCCGGACGACTGTGTGATCACGCTCTCCGTAGCCGATCTGAGTAAGCCCTTTAAAACAGGTTAACATTCACAAGACCAGAAGGATTACCAAGACGTGAACTCCAAGCACGCGCTAACCAGCTGGCAAGTGTTTTCACTGACATTTTCAACTGACCGAGTCTAATACCTACATGTTTCAAGCAGACCACAATAGTCCCTGTGCCCAAGAACACCAAGGTAACCTGCCTAAATGACTATCGCCCCGTAGCACTCACATCTGTAGACATGAAATGCTTTGAAAGACTGGTCATGACACACCATCATCCCTGACCCAACCCAATCGATCCAGAGATGATGCAATTTGTATTGCACTCCACACCGCGCTTTCCTACCTGGACAAAAGGAACACCTACATGAGAATGCTGTTCATTGACAGTTCAGCGTTCAACACTATAGTGCCCTCCAAGCATATCACTAAGATAAGGACCTTGGGACTGAACACCTCCCTCTGCAACTGGATCCTGGACGTCCTGACAGGGTAGCCAACAGCACATCCGCAACGCTGACCCTCAACTCAGGGAACCCTTCAGGGGTGCGTGCTCAGTCCCCTCCTGTACTACCTGTTCACCCACGACTCCAACACCATCATTATGTTTTCCCGACGGTGGTAGACCTGATCACCGACGACGATGAGACAGCCTATAAGGAGGAGCTTAGAGACCTGCAAGTGTGGTGCCAGGACAACAACCTATCCCGCAACGTCAGCAAGACAAAGGAGCTGATCATGTACCACAGGTAACGGAGGGGCGAGCACGCCCCTATTCAAATCCATGGGGCTGTAGTGGAGTGTTGAGAGAATCAAGTTCCCGGTGTCCACGTCACTAAGGATATATCACAGTCCAAACACAACAACACAGTAGTGAACAGGGCACGACAACTCTTCTTCCCCCTCAGGAGGGTGAAAAGATTTGGCATGGGCAGCTGCACCATTGAAAGCATCTTGACTGGCTGCATCACCGCTTGGTGTGCCAACACTTGGCATTCGAACACAAGGCGCTAGAGGGTACTGCGTACTGCCCAGTACATCACTGGGGCCGAGCTCCCTGCCAATCCAGGACCTTGACACCAGGCGGTGTCAGAGGAAGGCCATAAAAATGGTCAGACTCCAGCCACCCAAGTCAGACGGCCAGCGGTACCAAAGCACCAAGTCTGGAAACCAACAGGACCCTGAACAGCTTCTACCCACAAGCCATAAGACTGCTAAATAGTTAACCAAATGGTATCTGGACTATCTACATTGACCGTTTTTGCACGAACTTTAAAGCATCATACAGTGAGGGAAAAAAGTATTTGATCCTCTGCTGATTTTGTACGTTTGCCCACTGACAAAGAAATGATCAGTCTATAATTTTAATGGTAGGTTTATTTGAACAGTGAGAGAGAATAACAAACAAATCCAGAAAAACGCATGTGAAAAATGTAATAAATTGATTTGCATTTTAATGAGGGAAATAAGTATTTGACCCCTCTGCAAAACATGACTTAGTACTTGGTGGCAAAACCCTTGTTGGCAATCAGAGGTCAGACGTTTCTTGTAGTTGGCCACCAGGTTTGAACACATCTCAGGAGGGATTTTGTCCCACTCCTCTTTGCAGATCTTCTCCAAGTCATTAAGGTTTCGAGGCTGACGTTTGGCAACTCGAACCTTCAGCTCCCTCTACAGATTTTCTATGGGATTAAGGTCTGGAGACTGGCTAGGCCACTCAAGGACCTTAATGTGCTTCTTCTTGAGCCACTCCTTTGTTGCCTTGGCCGTGTGTTTTGGGTCATTGTCATGCTGGAATACCCATCAAACGACCCATTTTCAATGCCCTGGCTGGTACACGGCCCCGTCCATCGTCCATTTGATGCGGTGAAGTTGTCCTGTCCCCTTAGCAGAAAAACACCCCCAAAGCATAATGTTTCCACCTCCATGTTTGACGGTGGGGATGGTGTTCTTGGGGTCATAAGCAGCATTCCTCCTCCTCCAAACATGGCGAGCTGAGTTGATGCCAAAGAGCTCCATTTTGGTCTCATCTGACCACAACACTTTCACCCAGTTGTCCTCTGAATCATTCAGATGTTCATTGGAAAACTTCAGACGGGCATGTATATGTGCTTTCTTGAGCAGGGGGACCTTGCGGGCGCTGCAGGATTTCAGTCCTTCACGGTGTAGTGTGTTACCAATTGTTTTCTTGGTGACTATGGTCCCAGCTGCCTTGAGATCATTGACAAGTTCTGGGCTGATTCTTCACCGTTCTCATGATCATTGCAACTCCACGAGGTGAGATCTTGCATGGAGCCCCAGGCCGAGGGAGATTGACAGTTCTTTTGTGTTTCTTCCATTTGCGAATAATCGCACCAACTGTTGTCACCTTCTCACCAAGCTGCTTGGCAATGGTCTAGTAGCTCATTCCAGCCTTGTGTAGGTCTACAATCTTGTCCCTGACATCCTTGGAGAGCTCTTTGGTCTTGGCCATGGTGGAGAGTTTGGAATCTGATTGATTGATTGCTTCTGTGGACAGGTGTCTTTTATACAGGTAACAAGCTGAGTTTAGGAGCACTCCCTTTAAGAGTGTGCTCTTAATCTCAGCTCGTTACCTGTATACAAGACACCTGGGAGTCAGAAATCTTTCTGATTGAGAGGGGGTTAAATTCTTATTTCCCTCATTAAAATGCAAATCAATTTATAACATTTTTCACATGCGTTTTTCTGGATTTGTTTGTTGTTATTCTGTCTCTCACTGTTCAAATAATCCTACCATTAAAATTATAGACTGATCATTTCTGTCAGTGGGCAAACATACAAAATCAGCAGGGGATCAAATACTTTTTTCCCCCTCACTGTATAGACTGCTGCTTACTATGTCACTTCATTCTTAATTATATGTACATATCTACCTCAATTACCTTGTACCCCTGCACATCAACTCGGGACTGGTACCCCGTCTATATATACAGACAAGTTATCGTTACTCATCGTGTATCTTTTATTACACGTTTAATTTTTCTATTACTTCTCTCTGCATTGCTGGGAAGGGCCCGTAAGTAAGCATTTCACTTAGTCCACACACTTGATTTGATAGAGGCAGCTTTTCACAGGCAGTCTAACAAAAAGTGAACTGTATGGCTAACATACATTTACATAGCACCCGTTAAAGTAAAGTTAATCATTAAATACGGTCTATAAAATATTGACTGCATTGACTTTACAACAACAAAAAAGTCCCTTTACTCACACTTAATGGGTGCCTCGAACGACTTGGCCACAGTAACCATGACATTGGTGCCAAATACCTACAGGGATAACAGTTGTGTTTATTCAAGTGAGTCAATACACCCAGCTTAATGCTTTGACAGGTCCCGAGAGGTTTACTACAAGGCACAATCAAGGAGTTAGCCAGATAACTTGTCTAAACATTTGGATATCAATCAATCAAGATATTTAAGATAAACTTGAAATTGGCATGGTCTAATTGACTCAAAAAACCTAAAACGCATACCAAAGTTTAGCTTTCTTAATGAACCTGAACATCAATAGTTGTTTATCAAAGTAGCTGGATAACTCATTGATCCTGCTTTGTAGTATAACCCACTGGGCTTTAACCTGGTAGTACAGTATTGGGGTCATGTGGTCGACTTACCCAGAAGACATCATACACAAACAGCCCACCCAGCAGGATGCAGCCAGTACTGATGTTGTTCAGGTGCAGAAGCTCCACCCCATTCAGGGCGAACGCCAGGCCAAAGAGGTTGTTGGCAATCCAGTGCTGGGAAGAACGAAATAATATGTTCTAAGAAGAACATACACAACACCCACACAGACAGAAGACTAGGAACCATACGTAAAATGTATGCACGCATGACTAGGTCGCTTTGGATAAAATTGTTTGCTAAATGGCATATAGTACATTATTTCTAAGACAAACTCAGATGAACAAAACCAGAGTAAAAAAGTGCCTGACCATTTGGTGTAATCAACTTTTTTTTTTTTAATCTAGGACTAACTATAGGCTTACACCATTACCCTCTACACTACCAACAAAATTGCTATGCCATAAAAAAGGCTAAAAACACACACTACCTTAATATACTGTCATTTGAACTGACCTTCTTGAGGATGTACCAGACCCCAACCACAGTGCTGATGACCAGGCAGATCATGTCCTTGGTGTCAAACTCATAGTTGACAATCTCTGTTGGAAGGTGGGTCACCAATGACATTAAAACACAAGTGCTTTTACAGTGTATTAACCACATTGCTGCTTCTAGCTCTCATTCCGTTTCCGCCTCACCTTCTTTGGTCTCTCCTGAGCCCTGAGTGAAGAGCAGCTGGTACTGCTTGATGGGAATGTTAGCAGGGAAGATCCTGTTCATGAAGGGACTAATGGACAGACGGAGGGGGGGGAACGCACAAATTATGTTGAGACTTTATCATGCTAATATCAATGTCATAAAGTGAAAGGAGAAGCTAATAAAGTGATGAAACAAAGCTCTCACCTCATTGTATGAGACAGTGCCAAAATCCCCAGGACAAAGAAATACATTGACAGCAACAAGTTGATGTACTCTTGAGAGAAAATCTATGATTGAAACAAAACCAATTTAGTACTACCCCACTTTCACAACATACAGTATCCCAGCACTAGTCTCGCTCACTTTAAAATCAGAGAACTGAAAAAGGGAATCAATAACGACAGAGCATGCATGATGTGAGCACGGAGTGCAAGTAAGGATTAACGCAGATACTGCTGATGGAACAGCGCTATGTGGGAGATTGTTGGAGGGAATAGCAGTAGATTATTACATTGTAATACTGCAGGAAATGATTCAGGACAAAAACAAGTGATGGGGGCTGATGCTCACTTTGAAGAAGAGATATAGGCCAAAAAGGGTGCAGCTGGCAATGATGGGGAAGCGTGCAGCATCTCTGCCAGTGATGGTCTCTGGCATGTCTGAAGAGTTCTGGGGAGAGAGAGAAACAAGGGTTGATGTGAGTGGACAAGCATAAGCAGCACACTTCCTAAGTTCTTTCAAAAACACACAAAATAACCAATATGCAGGGTTATTTGGGGGAAGACTGTTTTGGGGGTCGCCTATGTCCAATGTGTAGAATAGCCAGAAATTTGCTTTAAAAACAGCTAAATGTTGTCACTGCGGCAGCCAACAGGAGGGCCTACCACCTTTTTGATCAAAAAATAATAATTTACTGTTTCAATGCACATTGCCAAAGTTCCACTTCAAAAGAGAAAGCACTAGAATGTCTAATATCAATCGGTCTCTAAAAACACAGTCATAACCTTTATTGTTTCATCACATCACAGACTAATACATCACTAAAGAAGTAGTTAGGTGACTTACAAACTCAGGCAGGTTACATGTTTGTGTCCCACTAGAGATAGGCCTATCAATTAAATTAGCAAATCTGCACAGGTTATAGAATTAAAATGGGTCAATGTGGTGCGATGAGCAGCAAGGAACAAGACAGGACTGCAACGGGCGAGCAATTAATTCCATCCAACTCTAAAGACCTCATCTCCAGTAAATACTAGAGGCCTTTAACTTATCACCATCTGTGCCAGTTTCTTCTACAGCACAGTCATTGAACCTTATCAGTTTACACCCAACCCGTTCAGTGGGATTCTGGTCCAGGGGACTTGCCCTGTACACGAAACAGACCCACATCCTCATTGATTACGGGCAAAGCAGGACAATGAGGCCCACACTGTGACACTTGGTGCCGAATAACCAGAATGACTTCACACACAGATGGGAAACATACACGCATAGCGACACTGTCATGAAGCATCTTCCAGATTGTTCGTGGCAATGTGTCAGAATTGTTTTTATGAAAAAATAATAAAAACTGTTATCTGACTGTTCTGATCATCTGTTCTAATACTCACTCTGTACTCATAATCGCAAACATTTTCTCCAGCAACCTAAGGACGAAATAAGTGCACAGAAAGTCATTAGCGGAGTATATTGTAAGGGTATAGTAAGTAATCTATAGTAAGCGCCAGGCGAGATTCTGGATGAGGCAGCAACCAACCACAATTCAACACCACACACGAAACGCTCTTTAGCAGAGTGCAAGTTAGTTAACCACACCACCAGAAAAGTAGCTAGTTTAGTTTCATGCCACTCAAAAAGCCTGTCCTCTCTAATCGGCCATGTCAGACAACCAGGTCGTGCATCATCGGTTTCCCTCCACCCACCGGCTGAAAGACCAGTAGTGATGGCAGTAAGGACACGTGTAGTTAAGAGAATCAAACTATGATTAGCATATTCCTACTATACATTGGGCCCAGGGGCATTCGAGAAAGAAACGTTTGGCTAAAAGCGAGAATTTAACTTTGAACCAATGTTAGTGGAGTTCATGTTACCCAGACCTATCCAGATTATGCGCACGCAAAAACAACATTTTAAATTCCCTGAACCTTGTACACATCTCAATTACCAGCTACAGGACTTGGCAGAAACACCCTCCTGGCTGAAATGATTCGAAAAACATCTTGCCAACTAGCTAAATGTCATGATAAAACAAAAATGGTATTGGTTACTATCGACAATAAAACGAATCTAGTTATCTTGGTGAGTAATCTCCCAGGCAAATAAAATGAATATATGGTGCATTGATAGTCCCAGCCGAGGCCTGCCAGTCATTCATTATAGTTACCAAGCCATGATTAGATAAGTGGCTGGCTGGCTGGCTACATCATTCTTGTCTGGATATGGACCACAAACACGGATTGTGGAATGTGAGTGACAGCTGTGTTTCACAAGACTTTGGACAGACCAACATGTGAATGAGGATCATTGCTTTCCTTTGTTTATGGCCCAACAGTTAGTTAACAGTGGGAACCTAGCTAGCTGAGTAAATCACCTAGCTACTTACTTGTAAAATTGCATTCACGTTAACATTACCTTGCTTTTGCCGCAGCTGACTGACCGCAGTGCACCGAAGAAGATCGGCAACAGAGCCATGAACACAAGACTGCCATATGCCAGTGCTGTTCCCTCCGGTGTCGCCACAAACTTGGCCACAGTCGCGTTGACAGCGTCGGTACCATTTGAGTCGGTTGCATTCAGTCCGTCCAGAGCGGGAGGTGAAGTTTCGCTAGGTAAGACCGATCCTTGATTAACATCGGCCATGTTTGCAAGTTGTCCACCAACCCAACGGAGTCGTGTACGCTATTTGCCGCCTATCAAGACCGCTTGGTTCTATTATGTTGGATTCTCTTTTGCTAAGGCCACGTTTCCTAACTCTCTGGCAAGTCTCTTCCTTGTTAGTTCACTTGTCAATATCGTTTCAAACCCGTACTTACTGCCGCATAGTGGTATGGATGGTTTGTTTGAGTAGACAGATCCTTCTCAAAACACAACAAAATCGGCCTACTTCGTTTTAAAATCAAATTCGTTTTATTCAAAATACTGTGTACAATACATGCATTGAACATTTACAGTGACAATGTAAAAACCACATCACATTATCATAGAATGTTTTAAAAACCAAATTTGAAATATTACAACCATTAATTTACAAAATAGATGTGTTACTAAAAGCAGAAGTGGTGGCTTAAGGAATCTGTAGCCTTCCATTCAAGATATTATACATCCAATACCTGAAACCGCATGTCAGAGCAGAGCAAAAATGGGATCAGCAATCCAACACCAGAGTAAATCCATAGATATGAATTGAAAGGAGATGAGGGACATTAATGCCGTCAACTTGTGTAGTGATAATGTTGCCATCTGCATGCAGTCTCATGGGGACCAGTCAAAGACAGAATCACTGTTTATTAGAACAGTGGTTCTCAAACCTCTTCTCAGGGAACCCCAGCAGTTTTATGCTAGCACACCTGATTCAACGTAGCAACTAATCATCAACATCTTGATTAGATGAATCAGGTGAGCGAGTTCAGGGCTACAGCAAAATAGTGAAGCATCCTGGGGTACCCGGGATAGGTTGGAGAAACCCTTGCATGAATGAACTAGCTGCTCATTGAAGTTTTAGATATCCATACCATTAATTTAGAATGAATTATACATTTCTATGATCCATACTCTGGAGAAGACTATCAGTCCTCCTCACACCATACTGGTTGAAGGTAACATGTGCAGGGCGGAGGTGATGACAGAGAGAGCAATTAGCAGGAGAGGCTGAACCGGAGCTTGAAGCTGCCCTGACGATTTAGTCTTCAGATCCACCTCAATAGGGAAGTGGTCACTCACTTCCAGAACCTGAAATTTGGAACTCAGTTTATTCATGTCATGACATCTATGACACAGGAAACAGACATAAAACAGGTGACAAGCATGTCTGGGATGTTACCTCTTCTCCTGGGGCTTTTTTGAAGATAGGGGTTTGAAAGGCTAAATGAAAATATTGTTTGTAAAGAGAAAGTAAGTATTACCCTTTCCTTTGAGAGTTTATACTCATTGGCAATGTTGAAGACCTGCGCTGAATAAGGTTTGATGGCCTTCAGGAAGGGCTCTCCGTGTACCACAATCCTAAGAAAAACAAAGTGTCATATAGAGCTGAAGAGTAATATGTTATTGGATCCATCAATAAAGATTGTTTATAATCAAAATGCCTTCATTTCAAAGAATATAATTTCAGTGTAGCTCATTTTCAAATTTCCCCCCACCTGTCATAGGCACAGTTGGCAGTATCCACAACAGTGGTGTCCACCTGGTCCCTGATCAACCAGAAAAATCCAGGTTTTGAGAAAAGTCGGATGTTCGCCTTGTCCTGCCGGGTCATGTGCCCACAACCAGCATTGAAGGCTCCAAGGAACATCACGTTCTATGGTTACATTGGTGAGAGGAGTATGTTCCAAAAGTTAGATATTCGGAATCATGTAGCATGACAGATAACAGTAACTGCATTCATTAGACACACTTTATGAAAAAAGAACCAAACAAAAAACACCAACAGGTAGTTGTCATGCATCACCTCAGTAATCCACTTCCTTTTAATTTCCTCAAAGACATCGTAGAGCTTGTCAATCTCCTTGATTGCATCAGAGGCCATAGTGTGCAGCGGGATCAGAGCAAAGTCTCCCATCACTGTTCAGAGGAGGATCATTGGAAGTTATCCAAACAGTACACATCGAATTTCAAAATTCTCATGAACTTAACTAACCTGTTTCCTTGGCTTGAAATCTAACAACAAAGGGGTCTCTGGAGAAAGCATTCACATCCCCCTCCTTTCTGTCAATGTACTGGTACTGATCTGTCAACTCTACAGTTTCATTCCTGTGGAGAGGCAGTTAGTTATAGCACCATTCGTTTGGGCTGAAAGTCCAGCAGGGTGACATACAGGTTAACTAGCATGTAGGGCCGAGATTCCAAAGGGTAGGACAGGGGAGGCAGCATATTTAGGATCTCAAATGAATGCAGGCTTATGTCACGAGAGTAGCATTTATAAATTAATGAAGAGCTCAAATACATTATGTAAAATAATTCTTCCCTTACCTGTACAGATAGACGTATTGCTCCTGGTCTTGAGGTGTTCGCCCCAGAACTCCACTGGCAACATATTTATAGTGATAGTCATCATATCTAAGAAGGAATTAACAAAAAAGGGTCAGTCCATAAATTAAGTGAAAATACTTATGAAATTATTTTTTTTATAATCAAAATCACCATTTATTTAAAGTGCATTTAACAAAAGCCACAATACACATTTACAGGAAACAATCAAGGAATACAAAACAATGTATATAGAATGCATGACTGAACAGTGCATGAGGAAGATCCCTCAAATTGCCCCCCCTTCCCCATCAGGGACTGTTTTAGACCTGGGACACCAGGTGGGTGCAATTAGTTATCAGGAAGAACAGAAAACCCATCAGGCTCCGGACCTCATAGGGTGAGATTAGAATACGCCTGAGGTAGAGTACTTGTTACAGTCATATAAATATAATTATATATTTCTATGGTAACAGTATCTAGATTCAACTGTACCTGTTGAGTGCTTCGACCAAAGCTTTAGTGGCATTGCCCTGTCTGTCTTTAACCTCCTGAAGAAGACAGATGTCACAGCGAGACACAATCTGTGGACAATCAACCAACCGGATTAGAACAAGAATGTCAAACAATCAGAACGATACCTGGATTATTATTATTAAGACTGATTTACCCAACAGTATGGAACTATGGTTAAAATGTTTGAGTTTCTTCCTGGACCAGTCGTCATGAATAGCAACGGTATGATTGTTAAAAGACGAGGCAGAGTCTCACCCTGGTCAGAGTGTGCATCACCCTGAAGTTGGCCGATTTGGCTTCATCGAAGTTCTGAACATTGAAGGCACAGATCTTGAAGCCTGAACATGGCCCAAAAATACCAACGAGAAGGAGGAGGAGAGGAGAGTGGCAAGTCATGACTGAGCTGCTTGCTGTGAATGGAAAAGATGTGAGATTACTGGTCATACATTGTTCCTTTTGTTTTCACTACACCCAACAATACATATACACAGTGCAGTCGGAAAGTATTCAGACTACTTTATTCTAAAATGGATTCATTTATTTTTTTTCCCTCAATCTACACAAAATATCCCATAATGTCAAAGCAAAAACTGGTTTAGACATTTTTGCAAATGGATTAAAAATAAAACATACCTTACTTATAAGTATTCAGACCCTTTGCAATGAGACTCAATTGAGCTCCGGTGCATCCTGTTTCCATTGATCATCTTTGAGACGTTTATACAACTTTATTGGATTCCACCTGTGGTAAATTCAATTGATTGGACATAATTTGGAAAGGCACACCTGTCTATATAAAAGGTCCCACAGTTGACAGTGCATGTCAGAGCAAAAACCAAGCCATGGAGGTCAAAGGAATTGTCCATAGAGCTCCGAGACAGGATTGTGTCGAGGCACAGATCTGGGGAAGGGTACCAAAACATTTATGCAGCATTGGAGGTCCCCACGAACAGTGGCTTCCATCATTCTTAAATGGAAGAAGTTTGGAACCACCAAGACTTCCTAGAGCTGGCCGCCCACCCAAACTGAGCAATCGGGGGAGAAGAGCCATGACCAAGAACCCAATGGTCACTCTGAAAGAGCTCCAGAGTTCCTCTATGGAGATGGTTCTCCCATCTCTGCAGCACTCCAGTCAAGCCTTTATAGTCAAGTGGCCAGATGGAAGCCACTCAGTAAAAGGCACATGACAGCCTGCTTGGAGTTTGCCAAAGGGCACCTAAAGAATATCAGCCCATAAGAAAAAAGATTCTCTGCGTTATGTCTGGAGGAAACCTGGCACCATCCCTACAGTGAAGCACGGTGGTGGTAGCATCATGCTGTGGATATGTTTTTCAGTGGCAGGGACTGTGAGACTAGTCAGGATAGATGGAAAGATGAATGGAGCAAAGTACAGAGATCCTAGATGAAACCTGCTCCAGAGTGCTCAGGATCTCAGACTGGGGCCAAGGTTCACCTTCCAATAGGACAACGACCCTAAGCACACAGCAAAGCCAACACAGGAATGGCTTCGGGACAAGTCTCTGAATGTTCTTGAGTGGCCCAGACAGAGCCTGGACTTGAACCCGATCAAACATCTCTTGAGACCTGAAAATATCTGTGCAGCGACAGCCCACGTCCAAACTGACAGAGCATGAGAGGATCTGCAGAGAGGAATGGGAGAAACTCCCCAAATACAGGTGTGCCAAGCTTGTAGCATCCTACCCAAGAAGACTCAATGATGTAATCGCTGCCAAAGGGTGTTTCAACAAAGTACTGAGTAAAAGGGTCTGAATACTTTTACATCAGTTTATTTTTGATAAATTTGATAACATTCATAAACTTGTTTTTGCTTAGTCATTATGGGGTATTGTGTAGAATAATGGGGGGAAAAACTATTTAATTTTAGCACAAGGCTGTTAATGTAACAAAATGTGGAAAACATCAAGGGGTCTGAATACTTTCTGAATGCACTGTGTGTATGCGGACACCCCTTCAAATTAGTGGATTCAGCCATACCCGTTGCTGATAGGTGTATAACATTTAGCACACAGCCATGCAATCTCCATAGACAAAGATTGGCAGTAGAATGGCCTTCCTGAAAAGTTCAGTGACCTCCAATGTGGCATTTCTGGCGCGAAGTGATAGGCCATACAAGCTCACAGAACGGGACAACCAAGTACTGAAGCGCGTAGCTCGGAAAAATCTGGCCTCTGTTGCAATACTCACTACTGAGTTACAAACTGCCTCTGGAAGCAACGTCAGCACCATAACTATTTGTCGGGAGATAAATGAAATGGGTTTCCATGGCCGAGCATCCACACACAAGCCTAAGATCACCATGCACAATGCCAAGCGTCAGCTGGAGTGGTGTAAAGCTCGCCGCCATATGGCTCTGGAGCAGGGGAAACACATTCTCTGAAGTGATGAATCACTTGTCACCATCTGGCAGACGAATCTGGGTTTGGCGGATACCAGGAGAACGCCATCTGCCCGACTACATAATGCCAACTATAACGCTTGGTGGAGGAGGAATAATGGTCTCGGGCTGTTTTTCATGGTTTGGGCTAGGCCCCTTAGTTCCAGTGAAGGGAAAAAGTCACAAAAACAGCACACAATGACATTCTACATGATTATGTGCTTCCAACTTTGTGGCAACAGTTTGGGGAAGACCATTTCCCGATGCCCCCATGCACAAAGCGAGGTCCATACAGAAATGGTTTGTTCAGATTGGTGTAGAAGAACTTGACTGGCCTGCAGAAAGCCCTGACCTCAACCCCATCGAACACCTTTGGGATGAATTGGAACGCTTTCTGCGAGTCAGTCCTAAAATCACCCAATGTCAGTGAAAGACCTCAATAACGCTCATGGCTGAATGGAAGCAAGTCCCCGCAGCAGTGTTTCTTCCTTCCCAGAGAGTGGAGGATGTTATAGCAGCAAAGGGGGGGGATCCAACTTCATATTAATGCCCATGATTTTGGAATGAGATGTTCGATGAGCAGGTGTCCACATCTTTGGTCATGTGTATAAACGCAACAATTTCAAAGATTTTAGAGTTAGTTCATAAGGAAAATCAGTCAATTGAAATAAATTAGGCCCTAATCAATGGATTTCATGACTGGGAATAGAGATATGCATCGGTTGGTCACAGATACCGAGAAATTACCAGTCAGTAATTATGCGACCACCATTTGCCTCATGCAGCACAACACATCTCCTTCGCATAGAGTTGATCAGGCTGTTGATTGTGGCCTGTGGAATGTTGTACCACTCTTCAATGGCTTTGTGAAGTTGCTGGATATTGGTGGGAACATGCTCAATGGGTGACATGTCTGAGTATGCAGGAGTATGCAGCTTCCAGGAATTGTGTATAACATGGGCCGGAGCATTATCATGCTGAAACATGAGGTGATGACGGCGGATGAATGGCACGACAATGGGCCTCAGGATCTCATCACGGCATCTCTGTGCATTCAAAATTGCCAAAAGATAAAATGCAGTTGTTTTCATTGTCTGTAGCTTATGTCTGCCCATACCATAACCCCACTACCATGGGGCACTCCGTTCACGTCGGTAAACAACTCGCCCACACGACGCAGTCTGACCGGTACATTTCAAACCGGAATAAATCCATGAAGAGCACACTTCTCCAGCGTTCCAGTGGCCATCGAAGGTGAGATTTGTCCACTGAAGTCGGTAACGACACCGAACTGCATCAAGTCAAGACCCTGGTGAGGACGACCAGCACGCACCTGAGCTTCCCTGAGACGGTTTCTGACAGTTTGTGCAGATATTCTTTGGTTGTGCAAACCCAGTTTCATCAGCTGTCCAGGTGGCTGGTCTCAGATGATCCGGCAGGTGAAGAAGCCAGATGTGGAGGTCCTGGGCTGGCGTGGTGACACGTGGTCTGCGGTTGTGAGGCTGGTTGGATATATTGCCAAATTCTCTAAAATGACATTTGTGGCAGGTTAAGGTAGAGAAATTAACATTCAATCCTCTGGAAACAGCTCGTGGACATTCCTACAGTCAGCATGCCAATTGTGCGCTCCCTCAACTTGAGACATCTGTGGTGTTGTGTGACAAAACTACAAAATGTGCCTTTTGTCCAACACAAGGTGCACCTGTGTAATGATCATGCTGTTTAATCAGCTTCTTGATATGCCACATGTCAGGTGGATGGATTATCTTGGCAAAGGCAAAATGCTCACTAACAGGGATGGAAACATTTGTGCACAATGAGAGAAATAAACTTTGTGCATATGGAACATTTCTGTGATATTTTATTTCAGCTCATGAAACCAACACTTTACATGTTGCATTTATATTTTTGTTCAGTATATTTATGTAAATCTACTTAAGTAGTATCTGTACTTTCTATTTGACAACTTTTACATTCTTAAAGAAATTGTACCTTTTACTCCATACATTTTCTGACACTCAAAAGTACTCGTTACATTTTGAATGCTTAACAGGTCAGGAAAATGGTCAAATTGACACACTTATAAAGAGAACATCCCTGGTCATCCCTACTGCCTCTGATCTGAGTGTTGGAGTGCCCCTGGCTAGCCGTAAATAAAATAAAGATAATGGTGTCGTCTGGTTTGCTGAATATAAGGAATTTAAAATGATTTACACTTAGTTTTGATACTTAAGTATGTAATTGCTAAAATATTTACGTGTGTTACTTAAGTATATTCAAAACCAAACACTTTTAAACTTATTCAAGTAGTATTTTACTGGGTGACTTTCACTTGTCATTTTTTATTAAGGTATCTTTTATACTTTTACTCATATGATAATTGGGTACTTTTCCCAGCACTGGGCCTTGTCAGACGTGATTGTAGTTCTACAGTGGAAGTTGTGAGAGCGCCACTGCCCTTAGTGATGTACCGAGCACCGACTGAAAGGGAACAAACACCTAGCAAGTATTACATTAGGAAACTGGTGGGGGGGAACACTGGGAAGGAATTTAGGAGTCCAGGGTTTCATTCAGGACACAAACCGTGTTTCCATCCACAAGTTAAACCACTGTTCCCCGGTAGGTCGTCATTGTAAATAAGAATTTGTTCTTAACTGACTTGCGCATTTAAATCCTTTTATTTATTTTTTAAGAGCAATTTCCTCCATGATAGTTTGTAGGCGACAACAAAGGCATTGAAGCAGAATTACATTTAGAAGCTTTTGGTGAGCAAGGCGAAGATAAAATATTTGAACAGAAACAGTGAATATCATTAGTCTACCTTGTTTGAAGAGAACTTGTTGAATTCCAGGTACACAGGTGTTGAATTAGACTGATGTTTAAACACCTTGACAAAACGGCCGTCCTGCTGCCACCGGGTGTAGGTCAGGAATTCACCACACCTTCAACACATCTTCCTGTCAGCTGATGGCTCGATCCGCTTCCTTTTTGTGTTCTTGTAAAAACTGGAATCTACCAGTACACCGGTGGAACAGTAGGAGTAAAATGCTTTTTTAAAAATGTATTTTTATATATATATAACGGTATTACTTACACAAGGATATTACTTACACACACATATATATATGTAAGTATATATATGTGTGTGTAAGTATATATATATATATGTGTGTGTAAGTATATATATATATATGTGTAAGTAATACCCTTGTTAGAACCAAGTATTGTGTTATTTGTTATAATTAATTTGTATTAGATTCTAACAGGTGATTGAAATTGATTCTTAATTGTAATTTTATTAATGCATTTATTTTGAAGAAATATTTATTTAAAGTATAAGTGAATAAATTGGTTTACTTTTGAATGAATGTTTTGACCAATAAGGTCGCTTGTTAAGTTGTGGCCAATGGGAGAGTTGACCTGGTTAACGGGAGGCCTGGGATAGAAAAGAAAAAAGAGCGGGAAAGAGAGACGTTGAGAAAGGATGGATGCTGAGATTATGACCGTTGGTGAAGAGGACAAAAAAAAGTATAGAACAAGATACATACCTATTAATATATGAAGGGAAATACCGATTTTATAGGAGAGTTGTTGTAATTTTTTTGTTGAGAGGACTCGGTGAAGACTGAAGCTACCGTCTCGTTGTGGAGGTCGACAGCCTTGAGGTTAGCCTAGCATCGGGAGACACCAGGAGAGAACTTCTTGGGAGGGCTTGGAGAGTTCATGTCCCCATGGGATGTCGGCTGCTGTGGACCATGTGAGGAAAACCTGCACGGAACTGTCATACTTCGCTGGAGAAATATCTACATTCGTGAGTAACCACAACGTGAGGTGCTTCTGGACACGGGTCAGTTAAGCAAGCTTGAAATAATTTGGACATGGATTGTGCACGACTCATTTTGGGGTTTATTATTTTTTTATTTATTTTGATGTTGTGATAAGAAAAATGTAATACTACACATTTGAACCTTATTTATGTTGTCTTTGGTGGAGTCATTTAGTGTTTTAATCAAATTGAATGCATGGGATAGATTATCCTGAAACAATAACAGAAACCTATAATCATTTAATCTGAAGTTAATACCCTATTGTCATATTCCTAGATAGTTTAGAATAGGAATTCTTATTGGAGATGTCCTTCTCACCTAGCATCCCATGCTGTTGAGATACTCTACGTAAGCTAATGTCGTGAGAGTCAAATTCGAGCCTGGTGAGAGGGTTACATATATATCTTAGGAGCAGCAGAGAGCCGAGTGAGCGTTACTATGACTGTGCTACCGATTATTGGTTACACGGTCTGAATAAATGCACTGCAAAAAGATGGAAAGAAACACTCAAATCAGAATGTTGAATACAATTATATTTGAACGTACTCTACCGGTTGTCTATGTGCTTGGTCTTTATGTGCATCGAAATTATAAAAAATATATCTGAAGGAAAGTTATTTACCTGAATTTTTTGAGCGCCGTGGGTATATGTTTTTTTTTTTTTTTCAATTTGTATTTTCAATCTCCTGATGCATTCGCATGTGATGGACACTATGTAAACAATCGCCTTCGCCAGCTAATATAATAGCTAATCTGTGGTTTGGTTGGCTATTGTTTAAATATTGTGTGTTTACTTTGCATGCATCAGTAGATTGACAATACAAACCGACAGAACCATATACACACCAGCGTTTTTAAAGTCTGATTAATAACACTTTCCTTGGATATTGTCTCACATTTCCTCCCACATAAGGATGAAATCAGATGACAACAGGTCAAATTCAAATTACGTTTAAATTTAACATTCTGACTTGTAAAGGGACTGTTTGGAATTTGTGACCCTATATGTTAGAGGATCGTGAGGAAGGAGACTTCCACAGGGGGGGAAGAGTGAGCGAACTACACAGATCTGAGTCAGTCATGGCCACTTCTCAAATATCTTTAAATATAAACATGTAATTCTTACGTGACAGCTTTACAAATTCCCAAATAATGCTTCTTACATAAACACATATTTTCATGTGGGCAATCAATTAATTTGGGACTTTTAGCCTAACTTACAATAAACACCAATAAAGCATATTTGAGAAGTGGCTATGACACCAATCCACCAGACTGTCTAGTAAATCTCCAAAACTATTAAATTGTTCTATTTAGAAAATATATATTTTTCTCCTCAGTGGAAAGCTATCTGAAAATGTAATAGTCTTATCAGTGCTTTGTAGAAGGTACACATCTGTAGAACAAACATATTTCAAGCATTGCAGTTAATGAATCAATGTTTATCAAGCATCACACCCAATCATTCAACTGTCTGCAATGTTATGTTTGCAAGTGTGATTATGGTACAGCTGATGCGTCTGTCTCTCTGCACGTTCCTCTGGCCAGGCATTGCTGACACAGGAAAGTTTGGCATGGGCCCTCAAATCCTGAAAAGGTTCTACAACTGTACCATTGTGAGCATATTGACTGGCTGCATCACTGCTTGGTATGGCAATAGCACCGCCCTCGATCGCACAAAGGGTTGTACGGATCCAGTACACCACTGGGGCTGAGCTCCCCGCCATCCAGGACCTCTATATCAGGTGGTGTGAAAAATTCAGACCCCAACCACAGACTATTTTCTCTGCTGCCGCACAGCAAGAGCTGCATCAAGTCTGACACCATCAAGTTTGACACCAACCTGAACAACATCTATTCCCAAAGCAATATGATAAATAGCTAACAAAGTAAGTTACCTTGTATCTTTATTTACCTTTTATTTCAATATTTGTCTCTATGCACACTCACAGGGCCTTACACAGTTACACTGTCACTCCAACACACACACACACACACACACTCACTCCATCATTTGCTCACTCACATAATATGCACATACATTTATACGGACTAAACACCCTTTCACATGCGAGCTGCTGCTACTTTGTTTATCTTATATGCTGTTGCCTAGTCCCCTTGACCCTATACATATCTACCTCCATCACTTAACATGTAAATATGGTATTGGAAATTATTTTTAAAATATTTCCTGTATATAGTATGCTTACTTACTTTGTGTATTTCTTATTCCTTGTGTTTTTTTCCAGTGATTATTGAATTGTTGCATTTTGAGTTTGCAAGAAAGGCATGTCAATGTACTTGTGCATGTGACATTAAATGAAACATTCCTGATCTTACAATGCCTGGAAAGTTATTTTATGTATCCCCTAACCATACATGTCATATGTTCTAGCAATCAGTTGATGATGTGGCACGCCACCATTGGTTGATGCATGCAACGTCTGAGCAGGGGATGCGACCTCTGATAGATCCACCACAAATAGAACATGTTTGTATTCACCCTGATTGGTTGAATTTATTTGACTGTGTAAAATCCATACATAAGGGAGCTCCAGCTGGTGACGCCTCCACATACAATTTAAGAAAATCATCAAGGATAACACAATAAAGCTTAACAGCTTATTTCCATTGTGGTCATTTTGAAGAGGGAATGGGATGATGACTGCACGATATTGACGTTTCGTTCCAGACCCGAGCATTCTGAGTCTTTGCGGTGAGCATTCTCATTTGGCTCTTAGTTGAAAATGCTTAAAAATCAACCTAGAACCATTATGCAAATAACCCCCGCCCCCCTAAAAAAAAGATTATGCACTGAAAAAAATCAACATGTAACAGATTGACGTGCTCTATGCACTATTTATTATTTCTGCAGTGAGGATTCGTCCTCTTTAGACAATTATTTTGTAACTTATCTGTTTTGAGCTCAAAGCAGTAGTGGCAGCAGAGTTACTTTTGAGGAGAGGAGAAACTCAATTATAATTGTTTTAAAGCCCATTGTGTACAGTACGTTTGCCCATATGTCATCAATGGGCCGTGCGGTGAGCTCTCCTTCAGAGAGTTAATTTGAGGCAATTGGGCGATAGCTCAAAAACCCAACATTAGCATGAATTTCGTCAACATGAAGTAAAACATTACATATTTTCTGAGGTGTTAGATAATTAACTTGTTCTCATTACTGTCATATAGCTTTGGAATCGTGACATTACATACTTTAGAGGGAAATAATATGGTTTATCGATGTATACCCTGGTTTTAAAAAGGTATTGTGTAGTGATTAGCGTGACGCCGCATGACCAGCCCTTCACCAACAATGCAGTTAAAAAAAGAGTTAAGAAAATATTTACTAATTAAAGTAAAGTAAAAAAAATTCAGTAAAAATAAAATAACAATAACAAGGCTATATACAAGGGGTACCGGTAGAGTCAATGTGCGGAGGTACAGGTTAGTCAAGGTAATTTAGGTAATAATGTAGATGTAGGTAGGGGTAAAATGACTATGCCAATAGACCGGGTACCCATTTGATTAGCTGTTCAGCAGTCTTATGGCTTGGGGGTAGAAGCTGTTAAGAAGCCTTTTGGACTTAGACTTGGCGCTCCGGTACCGCTTGCCTTGCGGTAGCAGAGAGAACAGTCTATGACTAGGGTGGCTGGAGTCTTTGACAATTTTTAGGGCCTTCCTCTGACACTGCCTGGTATAGAGGTCTTGGATGGCAGGAAGCTTGGCCCTCTGTAGCGCCTTGCGGTCGGAGGCCGAGCAGTTGCCATACCAGGCGGTGATGCAACCAGTCAGGATGCTCTCAATGGTCCAGCTGTAGAACTTTTTGAGGATCTGAGGGCCCATGCCAAATCTATTCAGTCTCCTGAAGGGGAAAAGGCATTGTCGTGCCCTCTTCATGACTGTCTTGGTGTGTTTGGACAATGATAGTTTGTTGGTGATGTCGACACCAAGGAACTTGAAGCTCTCAACCTGCTCAACTACAGCCCCGTCAATAAGAATGGGGGCGTGCTCGGCCCTCCTTTTCCTGTAGTCTACGATAATCTCCTTTGTCTTGATCACGTTGAGGGAAAGGTTGTTGTCCTAGCACCACATTGCCATGTCTCTGACCTCCTCCCTATAGTCTGTCTCGTCAGCAAACTTAATGATGGTGTTGGAATTGTACTTGGCCACGCAGTCATGGGTGAACAGGGAGTACAGGAGGGGACTAAGCACGCATCCCTGAGGGGCCCCCGTGTTGAGGATCAGCGTGGCAGATGTGTTGTTGCCTACCCTTACCACCTGGGGGCGGTCTGTCAGGAAGTCCAGGATCCAGTTGCAGAGGGAGGTGTTTAGTCCCGGGGTCCTTAGCTTAGGAATGAGCTTTGAGGGCACTATGGTTTTGAACGCTGAGCTGTAGTCAATGAACATCATTCTCACGTAGGTGTTCCTTTTGTACAGGTGGGAAAGGGCAGTGTGGAGTGCAACAGAGATTGCGTCATCTGTGGATCTGCTGGGGGGGTATGCGAATTGGAGTGGGTCTAGGGTTTCTGGGATGATGGTGTTGATGTAAGCCATGACCAGCCTTTCAAAGCACTTCGTGGCTACAGACGTGAGTGATACGGGTCGGTAGTCATTTAGGCAGGTTACCTTGGGGTTCTTGGGCACAGGGACTATGGTGGTCTGCTTGTAACATGTAGGTATTACAGACTCGGTCAGGGAGAGGTTGAAATGTCAGTGAAGACACTTGCCAGTTGGTCAGCGCATGCTTGGAGTTTGCGTCCTTGTAATCCGTCTGGCCATGCGGCCTTGTGAATGTTGACCTGTTTAAAGGTCTTACTCACATCGGCTACGGAGAGCGTGATCACACAGTCGTCCAGAACAGATGGTGCTCTCATGCATGCTTCAGTGTTTATTGCCTCGAAGCGCGCATAGATGTCATTTAGCTCGTCTGGTATGCTAGTGTCACTGGGCAGCTCGCATCTGGGCGTCCCTTTGTAGTCCGTAATAGTTTGCAAACTAAATGGCATTGTGGCTAGCAGTGTGGCTAGTGTCAGAGATGGAACTACAAGAAGGTGGATGACGTTCCTGCAGCGAGGACCACCGAGTTCGGGCCTCGGTCCGAGGATGTAAAGGATGATTCTGTCCCAGTGGGAGTAAAATTTGTGGAGAGAATAGATCCTTGCATTTTGGCTGATCCATATGTGGTGGTAGGTTGGGGACTGTTGAGTTGCTGAAAGTAACTAAGAGTGGACTAGTGATTATTTATAGTGTTTCTTCAGCGGGCGGGCACTCCGGATCACGCAATTAGGGACAAGGAATGTGGCTTGCTTTGCTCCCCGGAGCAGGTCACCATTGAAAGTGAATATTCCCGATGTCTGTGACTCGCCGTTTGGTGCAACACAGATCTGGTGGCGAGTGTGGGGAAACGAAAGAAGACGTTGTCTGTCCTGTTGAGTTTTGATGTAGAGTCTTTGCTAGATAAGGTTAAGGTAGGAAGTGTAAGTTGTCCCGTGAGAGCGTTTTGTTCCCACAATATGTTTGTGTTTTAGGTGTAAAGTTGATGGGCATGTTGCAGCAGTTTGTAGGAGGGAGAGTCCTAGATGTGAGAAGTGTGCAGGAGGGCATGAGATGAAGGAGTGTGTAGTTTCGGTGGATAGTTGTGTGTGTTAGTTGTGGAGGTGCCCATGGGGCTGAAGATTAGAGGTGTCCGTTGAGAGAAAGTCAGGTTGAGGTTGCTATGGTCAGAGTAGTACAGAAAGTGTCGAAACAGTCAAGAGAGTGGTAGGGGAAGATGGGGTACTGAGAGATTTCCTGTGAGTAGGCTTAGACTAATAGAGAGTGATGGGAAGAATATGTGCTTCAGTAAGGTAAGTTTCTTGGCATTTATAGCTATGGTTGTCAAATGTACTGCAGAAATGGATCGAAAGTCACAGAAAATAGAGGTTGTGGTGGCAGCGGCAGAGAAATACTTGGGATTGCGAGGTTTTACTGCAGAACAGTTGCAAGAGGTGTTGAGTGGTAGTGTTCTGTCCTCTCAGACCACAGGTCTGGAGCAGTGGTGTAAAGTACCTAAGTAAAAATACTTACCGGAAGTAAGTCGTTTTTGTTTTCTGTACTTTACTTTTACTTCACTACATTCCTAAAGAAAATAATGTACTTTTTACTCCATACATTTTCCCTGACACACAAAAGTACTTCTTACATTTTGACAGGAGAATTTACACACTTATCAAGAGAATATCCCTACTACCTCTAAACACAAATGCTTTGTTTGTAAATTGTGTCTGGAGTGGCAATCCGTCAATACATTTTTTATTTTTAAATAGTGTCGTCTGGTTTACTTAATATAAGGAATTTTAAATGGTTTATACTTTTACTTTTGATACTTAATCCTTATGTTGTGTTCAGGTCTGTGGGACCCATTTTCAATGTTTACTAAAATAAAAGTATTTTTGTGAAGAATATGTAAAACAAACCCATTTTTCAGTGAGTACACTGGACCCAAGGGCAATAAAGGTGTGTGTGTGTAGGTGAAAACAAGTAAAAATTAAACAAATGATTGCTTTGTTCCTTTACTGTGTCTTCCTCCTCCCTGGCCCTGCTGTTTCAACATATCACCTGCCTGCCTGTGTCTCGCTTTTCTCGCACTCTTTACCCTTTGTAGTGTGTGAAACTACACAATGTCTTGAGGGAACCTACACAATGTTATTACAATACATTTTAAAAAATGCTGTATTTTCCTACACTCTACTCCAGCCAGGTGCAAATTGGGGGAGGGACACAACAAATAGATAGCTTTGCATGTTTGGCTCCTTACCACAATCAATCAGTATGGCAAAAACCATCTCTGCTCAGAGGGCCTTAGACATTTTGTTTGCAGAGAGAGAAGCTAGTGTGGAAGGAGCGTCTTCCACTTTGGAAGATTTTCCGAATATGAGGATCATGTCTCTGTCAATTTGGAGTCTGACAGGGAGTTGGAAGAAGAGGATGAGATTGACCCTCAGCTAGCCCCAGGACCAGCCGTCAGCAGCCAGCCCCAGGACCAGCCCGCCAGCAACCAGCTCATCAGCAGCCTGCAGGAGGAGAAATATGGATGTCAAAAAATGGTCTTCTTGCCCAAGGAATGAGCCACCCTGCATGGCTGCCAATGTGATGCAACCAGGGCCGACGCGGTTGGCGGTTACTCATGTGCAGAACATAAAGTCTTCTTTTGAACTGTTCATCCCAGACACCATCCAGAAAATCATTCTAGAATTAGACTCTTAGATTCTTAAAATTAGACTGCACTAATTTGGAGGAAAGGTGTGTTTTTGGAGAGAGACCAAACTCGTTTACACGCCTACTGTGATGGTATCTGTGACAGTATCTGCTGTAAAAACAGTTCTCTTTGTGTACAGACCAGGGTCTGGCCCTGGGGTCATCTCTCCCTGGTACCATATAGAACAGAAACATTAACTCATGCTCTGGAATGCGGTCTCTTTAGGTTTTATCACCCAAAAGACATCGTAAATCTCCTGTCAGTGTTATCTCCCAGAGGCCCACTTTCAGTTCACACAGACACAATAGAGTTATAAGAACCCTCTATTCTGTTGCATAAAACAATAATTTGATGCAATAAAAGTATAACATAATTAATTTTGCTCTCACAATACTTTGAGGTTCTTTTCCTTGCTGTTGTTTTCAGATCTAATGGGGATTCCACAGAATCCCTGTGGGATGCAGAAACTGGCAGAGAGGACTTTTCCGTGCAACAATGTCTCTGGAAAACTTCTACATTATTTTCAGGATTATCTGCTTCGATAACCGAGACACCAGACCAGCTCGGCGGCAGTGAGACAAGGTAGCTGCAATCAGGTCAATGTGGGACAAGTAGGGGGACCGCCTCCCCTGTTTCACAACCCTGGGCCCAACGTTACTGTTGATGAGCAGTTTATGCCATTTAGGGGCCGCTGCCCCTTCAGGCAGTACTTACCGTCTAAACCTGCAAAATATGGAATCAAGATCTGGGCTGCCTGTGATGCTGCTTCATCATCTGCGTGGAACTTGCAAGTGTATACGGGGAAGCCAGATGGAGGAGACTTTGAGAAGAACCAAGGGATGTGGGTTGTCCTGGATGTGACAAAGGGACTTCGTGGCCACAACATCACATGCAATAACTTTTTTACTTCGCACAAGCTGGGACAGGAGCTCCTCAAGAGGAAGCTGACAATGTTAGGTTTTGAATACAGGGAACAGGCCTATCAATTCCTCTAAATGTGTGTTCACGGCTGACACGTCCCGAGTGTCCTACGTGCCAAAGAAAGGCAAAAATGTGGTACTCATGAGTACGCTGCATAGGGATAGGAGAATATGTGGCCAGGAACATCAAAAATCTAAATCATAATGGATTACAATGCCACAAAAGGAGGGGTGGACAATTTAGACAAGATGATGACTGGCTACAGCTGCAAAAGAAGAACCCTACGCTGGCCACTAGTGATATTCTTCAACATCTTGGACATCTCGGCGTACAACGCGTTTGTCTTCTGGATGGCGTTGAACCCAGATTGGAACAGAGGGAAGCTCCAGAGGAGACGGCTCTTTCTCGAGGAGCTGGTCAAAGCATTGGTAAGACCTCAAATCCAAAGGAGGCAACATATCCCAAGGACCCCAGCTTCTGCAGCCATCGTGAGGAGGATTCAGGAGGAGGATGCTGGTACCCCATCCGCCTGACCCACAGAACCAACAACTCCAATACCGGAAGGAAGTGTGAGTGATGTTTTGTGTGTGTGTGTGTCTGACTCCTACCTTGGCCTGCTGTAACTATGTATGTGAGTGAGATGTTAGTAAAACTCCTGAACTAAGTGTTTTCATTATTCTGGACTGCAGCCGGTAGCAACAAGAAGAGCTGTGATGTGTGTGGACCCAAGAAGACAGGAAGACACAGTACCCATGCATCAAGTGAAAGAAATACATTTGCAACACATACACAGTAAAACTCTGTCCCTCATGTGGTGTGTAGACCGGCCTTGATGTGTGTTCAATGGGGCTTATTTATAATTTCCATAAAATACTGTATGTAAAATGAGTCCTTCCAGTTTCTTCAGTTCAAAGCAATAAACATCAATAGTGATAACCTTGTTTCATTCATATGTGTTCAAGATAAACATGATTTATTCCACCCACGTCTTAATTATAATTGATTTTTGTTTACGAAAATCTAATTTTATATATATAAAAAAAGAATAACACTTATTGATAAATGTGATCTAGCAGAGCTAAATGGCAAATATTAACCATGTATGCTGTCTATAATGCTTGTAATTGATATGTCAACATCTAAGTATGAAGTATTTTTACGTATATTGTTTTGGCTGTATTGTTTTAAAACCCAATAATGTTGTGGGTCCATCAGACCCGTGAGCATTGGGTGAATAACAAAAACATTAACACCACACAAGGGTTAAGTACATTTTAGCAATCCCATTTACTTTTGATACTTAAGTATATTTAAAACCAAATACTTTTAGATTTTTACTCAAGTAGTAAATACTGGTGACTTTTACTTGAGTCATTTTCTATTAAGGTATCTTTACTTTTACTCAAGTATGCCAATTGAGTTTGACTCTACCACACCTGCTGTTTTGACCTCTGAATGCTCAGCTATGAAAAGCCAACTGACATTTACTCCTGAGGTGCTGACCTGTTGCACCCTCTACAACCACTGATTATTATTTGACCCTGCTGGTCATCTATGAACGTTTGAACATATTGAAGAACAATCTGGCCTTAAATGGCCATGTACTCTTATATTCTCCAACTGGCACAGCCTGAAGAGGACTGGCCACCCCTCAGAGCCTGGTTCCTCTCTAGGTTTCTTCCTAGGGAGTTTTTCTTAGCCACCGTGCTTCTACATCTGCACTGCTTGCTGTTTGGGGTTTTAGGCTGGGTTTCTGTATGGGGTGGTGTTTTATTTTATTGTTATAAAACGTTTTGTTTTATTATATATATATATATATATATATATATATATATATATATATATATATATATATATATAAAATAATTTGTTCTTAACTGACTTGCCTATTTAAATGAAGGTAACATAAAATAAAAATATATATTTCGTAGTTTTTTTTTTTTAGAGAGAGAGAGAGGGCTAATAGTTGGCAGGGTAATTTTTCCTTTTCCCCAATTTTGGATTACCATACCATAAATGTAGGTAGATCGTGAATGGCCTCACTTCAGTACAGTAGGTGGCGGTGAATCTACCTTCAATTGGATGCGATCCGCCAACCCAGTCCCGCAGAAGAAGGGCGGTATCCAGTGGTAAAGAGGTCGGACAGAGCACTGTCCTAAATAAGTTTGGGAGACCGAAGCGGCATAATGCTGATGAAATAAGGCCGGGTGCTTTACGGACCCAACATAACAGTGAGTAAGAGTTGCAACTCCGTTAGCTATAGCTACTTTTTAGCTCGACCGCTAGATTTAACTAGCTAAATAAACTAATTAATTAGCTGATGTTTTTTTCCTAGTTACAGTAGCTTGCTGCCTCGTTGCTATAGCTACGTTAACATGCTAATTAGTTATACGACGATTTGACTTGCTAGCTAACGTTAGCTATTTGTATTATTTGCTAGCTTTGCAAAGTGGGATCCTTGGGACGTCCCCCACTGTCGTTGACATTTTATAAGTGGATAAAGTTAAGTAATCTCGCAAAATAGCCAATCTATTTTGCATTCGTAACTAGCTAGCTTGTCTGCTACGGTAACTAGCTAGGTTTTCTTTCCCGTATAGTTCCAGTCGCTGACAATACATTTGCACGTTGTGGATCTCTTGTCTTGGTTCTCCATCTTGCATAAATGTCTGTTTTTAGTGTTTTTAGTGTTTTAAACAATCAGGCAAATGCAATATTCAAAGAACCGCTAACTAGATAGATACAAAAGTAGCTGTTTTCTTAAGACCCATACTCGAAGTGTCTGGTTTCAGGATTTCTGTTATTCATAAACTACAATGTTTCCATTATTCATAAACTACAATGTTTCCATTCAAACGGTCTAGCTGGGGGTGTAACGTTAGTCACCTAGTTGATCCGAGACGTTACCATACGAAATAATGATTGATATTTACTATTATAAGATGACGACATGGATGTCTTGTAGGTTGTACACTAAAATATACTATCTGAAATCAAATGAAATGACAAACTATTTCCTAGTGGTCTGATGGGATGGCTTCTAAGCTATTGGACAGACTGCGACGGACACTGTTCAAAGAAGGAGAAGTAGTCTCTAGGGTGCCAATTGATGTACCAGAGGACAGCTTCCCAGAGAGTTCTGAGTTAGAAGACGACACAGAGTGTCTCTCAGAGCGGCTTGGGGGAACACTCTGCTTCGATGGGGAGAGCACCATGGAATCTGAAGACCCAGTTGAGGCCTCAGGACCAGACAGTGATTCAGACTTCCTTGGAGAGTCCGTAGAGGATGGATTCAGCAGCACAGGTAATGTAGATCTTAGCAGCAACTAAAATAGGTGCCTGTACTCATTTCGGGTGCCGGGACTGTTTTATATTTAGTTGCAGGAACATTGCAATCCTTTTGAGCTAATATTCTATGAGGTGCAGGAACGAAAGCAGTAGAATATTTGAGGTGCTGCCGAGTATCCACAACTGTGATTATGTATGGACAATGATGTACTATTTTGCCCAATCAACTGAAACAGTCTGACCAGAATAACAATAGCATTCATTCCACGGGATATCCTGTTTTCTTGAAACTGCATATTTCACTTCAGGTTTTTCCAGTCTGATCTTTCTCAGTTTAGATGAGCAGTTTTAGGGCAGTCTGAGCTGATGTCTCTCTTTGTTCCTCAGACACCAGCCCAGTGGGCCTGTCTCCTGGAGGCTCATCCCTGCTCACATGTCAGCTGCAGGAGAGCTGGAGGAGCCGCACTGTGCCTGAGAAGCTGGTGTTTGAAGTGACTGATGCCAGTGTGGTGCCTGAGAGCTCCAAGTATGTGGTAAGTGTGAAACAGCAGAGATGAAACTCTAGTCCCTGGCTAAGCCTGTGTGACATCTCTCCCTCTCCTCAGCTCTACACCATCCATGTGATCCAGTCTGGGATGTTTGACAAAACACCCGCCGTCATCACCCGGCGATACACCGACTTCGAGCGTCTGCACAGCCGCCTTCGCCGTCGTCACGGGGACGACATGGAGCGTGTCTGTTTCCCCCGCAAGAGGCTGCGTAAGAACTTTGTGGCAGAGACCATCGCCAAGCGGAGCCGGGCGTTTGAGCAGTACCTGACCCACATGCACTCGCTGGCTGAGCTGCGGCGCTCTGCCACCTTCCTGGAGTTTTTCTACCTGGGTGACCTGCAGGCTGGCCAAATGCTGATGCGTGTGGACCGTTACCAGGAGGGCCTAGGCCCTCTGCTCAACGGCCTGAGGCTCCAGGAGAAGCTAGGCTGTGAGCAGCAGGAGATACAGCAGCAGCCTCACCACCAGCAGCGCACCCACTGGCTCTTCACCCTGCTGGCCCTGGTGACCTGCTTCCAGGAGCTGGAGCAGCTGGGGGAGGCCCAAGAGTACTGTGACCGAGCCCTGAGGGACCTGGCCCCCTCACCGGAGGCCTTGCAGCAGCACCTCTTTCACCCACTGCTCATCCCTCTCCTCCAGACCAACGTCAGATTGTCGTGGAAGATCTCCAAGGATAAGCGGCGGTGGGAGGTGATGCTGCAGGAGATCCAGGACTCTGGGGCTGATGTAGGGAACCAGCCCAGCTTGAAGGAGTACCTGATGAAGGAAAACCTGGTGGAGAGCGAGGGAAACACTAAGGCCAAGGTCAAACGGGACGATACCACTTAACCCAAAGATAATGGTACTCAGTTATGAGGAATGCACTTCATGTAGCCTAGCCTAGTAATGAGGTATTTGGTCTCTTTTGACATATATTTTCTACAGGAGTCTGGACTGAGACATTCTCATGAATATACTCCAACTGACCACGTCATACACTATAAGCAGAAAACAATCACATTGTATAGAATGTCTCTAAAGTTCCAAGTATTTACTTAGCTTTACCTTGTAAATTGAAAACACTAAAGTTATTTTGATTTATATTTATGAAACAGCTGCTTTGTAGCAAATACTAATATTTTTATTAAACATTGTATTTTTCCAATTCAATATTTCAAGGACTGCTGCTTTTAAAACCTTTATTTCTTACCTTTTAATTATGCCATTCAGAATCTTGATGTGAGTGGATGAATAACTTAGGATAAAAGGATCACAGTTCATTTTGATAAGGGAACCGGATTTTTAAAGGCACATTTTCTACCTGTTACACCTGGATATTTTTTGCTTGTATACACATTAAATAATTAAGGGAAAACAACAGACGGCTGAGCTCTCAAGGCACTCTTACCTGTTAAATCTGTCAAGGAATCAACTTTAGGGAATTGGGGGTAATTGTTAATAGCCCAGATTATTCATATGCTTCAAGTATCAAACCTCTGTACTTTCAGATTTTAGTCACTGTCATTATAGACTAACATGAGGGAAAAGCTTGCTAGTCTACGGTGAGTTCCAATTCTCCGATTTGGTCCCCTTCATATGCCGTAAAGGGGGAGTTAGAGGGCATAGGGAGGGAGCCAAATCTGAATGCACCGCTGGAAGTGTGTGAGAGAATGTTTTAGACTAGAGTTATGATGTAACGGTGTATTTTTGCCATACTTTAACTGAAATGGATTAGAGCACAGTAACCCTGTGATTTAAGTGCAAAAAAAGGTACCTTCCTACTCTGTGAAAGAATAGGCTAGTAGTCTTCGTACTTTAATTGCTTGAGTAACAAAATTCCAAACAAATGATTGTTAATAGCCTAGATTAAAATACTAAGCACTTCCAACAATGCATTTCAAAGTGCCTGCCTTTTTATATATTGTGAACTCTAGCCTTAACTCTGTATATGTAACCAAATCCTATTCTCACAGTACTTCCTCAGTTATGTCCTTTGTCTATGTATTAACTTGCTTTAACATTATTGGAATGTATTTTGATGAATAAATCTATCCTAAAAATGTAGTCCAAGGCTTTAATTTGGAGGAAATTGAATATTATTGTCCTGTTGTATAGAAGTAAAAACAGTTAAAATCAAATGCATTTTTAGAAGATAACATTCAGTTATCAAGTTTCCATTTCTTAGTGCAATGGAGACATCTCTCTGGCTCTGTGACAAGTAGACATATTCCAAACATCTGGTGCTAGTCATGAACCTACTGTAGCAATCGGTAAATCGTTACTATATTTCTTGTATAATGGATGGATGTGTTGTTGTCATGAGGTGTGTACAACAGTGCAATGCCATTGAGCAATTGCTTGGAGGACATTAACATGCATGGACCAAGAACAGAGATTGATAATGTTCCTCTTCAGACATTACTGGAAGCGTTGAAGCCCTTTAAGGAAAAACAAATGGAGTGGATTTACAAAAAACCCAACCGCAGTAACTCAGTCCTGTCAGCATCAGTCACAACTAAAAACATCTCCACTATGTTTAACACGTGATTGATGATTCCATCACAGAGTGTTGGCTGATCTTGGATAGGCTTAGCGGACTCAGTCTTCGGCAAAGCGTGGTGGCACAGTAAGACAGGACACCGATCAGGGTTTGTTGGACATCTGAAGGTTGCCTCCTGCAACACTGGGGGACATGCTAGCAGCACCAGCTCCTCCTGACTGGACATCCACAAAGCCCATCCTCTGCCGCCTCTTCCTCTGATCCGTCATCTACACAGGAAACAGTATGTCAGCCAGCCAGGCCAGGGACATCCTCCTGGAAACACTAGCCTATATCATGAGGACATCAGTTAACCAAATTGTACTACAGACTTTTTTTCTCCAAAATAGATCAGCATCATAGGCATCCTATTAATTTGTAATTATTATAGTATGCTACTTTCCCTGGCTAATAGATCATGTGAATAAGTGCATTGTATATTGTTCTGGAGCTGGCCAGCGCCTGAATGCCTCTGATGAGACTAGGGGCTAGATTCTATCCGTATTGCTGAAGAACTGTGACATTGTGCGATTTGAAATTTAAAAAGGTAATTTCCAATTGAGTTGACATGCAGCGTTTACCGTGAATGAAGGCTTCAAACACAAGAACATGGCCTTTAAATTTCAATCGCACTATAGAGCAGATCTTTTGCAATACGGATTGAATCTAGGCCTGTGTGCTATACCTGCTCTTTGAGCTCTGTTAGCTGTCCTGTGAGTTGGCTGACCACGTTCATAGTGGACGACAGTCTGTCCTGCAGGTTCCTCATCTCGTTCTGGTCCCCGTCTCCATCCGTCACCACCAGGGACATGGCCTGCATGCGGGGGAACCAGTCCAGGTTCTTACTCTGAGACAGACGGGGGAGGACATGTAGAATCAGTGGCAGTGCTCTTCCCTAGCAACAGATGACCCCAGAGACAAAGGTATCCAATGCTACTTATAATAAGGAGACGTTGTAAACTGGTTTCAGTGAGAGTTATTCTAGAGTTGGTTGTGTTTTCAATTAAAATATAACCCAACCAGCTATTACTGTACCTTTATCATGAGGGCCACATAACTCTCTGGTCCAGTGTAGTCAGTCTTGTTCTTCTCGCGAACAAGCACAATGAAATACAGGTAGTTCCAGATGTTGTGCTCCAACTTTATGTGCTCCTCAAAAGACACAGTTTTATTGTCAAACTTGTCCCTCTCCAGACCTGCAGGGAGTTTCAGAGTGCATAACATGAGCTCATATCACACAATGTTTCTTTTTTTGTTCCTTTCAAAAATCTATTGGTCTCTCACCACAGATGAAGCAGGTGGTCTTGAGGACCTCCTCTTTCTTCTGTTTCTCACTACGCAAGTCAGCGAAGGTGTCGATAATGACACCAAAGATCAAGTTGAGTACGATGATGATGACAATGAAGTAGAAGAGGAGATCGTAGATGACGCGCGGGCTGGGAACAGTGGCTCCTGCAATGTAAGCAATGACGTAAATTGTTCAAATGTAAATATGGATGTTGGCTTGTGGAAACATTTTGTACTCTTTGACATGAAGTGAAACTGATTTGTGTACGAGATGGATTGTAAAGTAGATTAATGTGTGCGGTGGGTCTTCGTTCATACGTTTTTGGAGGGCCTGCGTAGCACGTCTCCCACCCCTCCACCGTTCCTCAGGCCATGGTTCAGCACAGTGACAATGCACATGAGCAGAGTGTCACAGGCCCGCTCCGACGAATTGTTCTCCTCTGCTAAACCGTCAAATTGTGTTAGCTATGTACCGTTCACACCAGACCTTTTAAAGTACATGATATTTTACAAATCATCCATCCATCCAAAATGTATTTTATATTATTTAACTTTTATTTCCTTATCCAAACCTGTCATATGATGAGGATGTCTTAACAATAAAAGGAGCAATAGATGACTTACTAAGTAGAGACAATAAATAGAGACTAACCCTCAGGTTCAGCAGGGAGTCCTGCCTTGGCAGTGCAGCTGACTCCATCTCTACTGCAGGTGTTCAGGATGTCTTTGGATGCCTTCTCATTGCCATGTCGCCCTGTAGAAAGCGATCCCAAATTAATCACAACCGTATAGTATACCATACACTGACCATAAAGTACACATTTTTGTAAATAACCTGATTCAGCTAATTATTAGAATCAGGTGTGCTAGATTAGGGTTGCTACAGAATAGGATATAGGCTCCTGCTCCTATGATACGTTATGGCTCGCCAAGGCTTGTGCAAGGCCTACAGGACAGTAGCTCTCCAGGAACAGGGCTGTAGAGCCCTGCCATACACTGACCAATGACCATACATGTTTGTTTTTTATCATGTCTTATTGTACCGTCCATACACTGACTGCTAGTAAAGGATCCCTGTCTGAGTCTCTGATGGTCCAGTAAGGTAATTATCCTTGCACAAGCCTTGGCGAGCCATAACGTATCATAGGAGCAGGAGCCTATATCCGGTTTCTGTAGCATGAGGTAGCGTGATGAACAAGTACACCCCGTGGACAGGACCAGACCTGGGATCAAATACTATTTCAATTACTTTTCAATACATTTCAAGTATTAAGAACCTTTATTTGGAAAAAACAAGTAGTTGAATATTGAAATGTATTTGCAAAAAACGACTAAAATACACTGACTTAAATACACTCCCATGAGTTTAATCCAGGTATTTGAAAATACACTTCATGACCAAAAGTATGTGGACACGTGCTCATCAAACATCTCATTCCAAAATCATGGGCATTAATATGGAGTTGGTCCTCCCTTTGCTGCTATAACATCCTCCACTCTTCTGTGAAGGCTTTCCACTAGATGTTGGAACATTGATGCGGGGTCTTGCTTCCATTCAGCCACAAGAGCGTTAGTGAGGTCGGGCGTCTCAATTCATCCCAAAGGTGTTCGATGGGGTTGAGGTCAGGGCTCTGTGCAGGCCAGTCAAGTTCTTCGGCACCGATCTCGAAAAAACAATTTCTGTATGGACCTCGCTTTGTGCACGGGGACATTGTCATGCTGAAACAGGAAAGGGCCTATCCCCTACAGCCCCAGGCCATTATTCCGCCTCCAGCAAACTTTACTGTTGGCACTATGCATTCGGGCAGGTAGCGTTCTACTGGCATCGGCCAAACCCAGACTCATCCATCGGACTGATAGATGGTGAAGCGTGATTCAGCACTCCAGAGAACACGTTTCCACTGCTCCAGAGTCCAATGGTGGCAAGGTTTACACCACTCCAGCCAACGCTTATCATTGCGCATGGTGATCTTAGGCTTGTGTTCGGCTGCTCGGCCATGGAAACTCATTTCATGAAGCTCCCGACAAAAAGTTATTGTGCTGAGTTGCTTCCAGCGGCAGCTTGGAACTCAGTAATGAGTGTTGCAACCGAGGACAGGTTTTTACGTGCTACAGCACTCGGCGATCCCGTTCTGTGAGCTTGTGTGGCCTACCACTTCGCAGCAGAGCCGTTGTTGCTCCTAGACTTTTCCACTTCACAATAACAGCACTTACAGTTGACCAGGGCAGCTCTAGCAGGGCAGAAATTTGACGAAATGACTTGTTGGAAAGGTGGCATCCTATGACGGTGCCACATTGAAAGCCACTGAGCTCTTCAGTAAGGCCATTATACTGCCAGTGTTTGTCTATGGAGATTGCATGGCTGTGTTTTCGATTGTATACACCTGTTAGCAACAGCCGAATCCACTAATTGGAAGGGGTGTATGTATGTGTAGTGTACTTTCAAATACAATTTGGTTGACTATTTGGTTTTAAAAATAAGCATTCAAATACTCAAATAAAAGTACTTGTTTTGGGATGTGTAAATAACAAACCCAGGTCTGAACAGGATGCTAGTCTATCACAGGGCCTTATCCCCAGTCTATCTCCTTAATGCTGAGTGCCAAGCAGAGATGCATCGGTGTCCCATTTCTTGCAGTCTTTGGTATGACTCGGCCGAGGGTTAAACTCCCAATATCAGGGCGGACACTCTAACCACAAGGCAATTGAGTTGGTAATGGTCCTGTAAGTCAGGTGTCTGCGGCACGGTCTGTCTGAGTCTCATGGTCCAGTACCTGAGGTTATCTGAGGCAGGGGGTCCACCTCCATGATGAAGTCATTCTTGAGGCAGAGGAAGCCCACGATGGAGAACAGGTAGACCAGGATGAGGGCCAGCAGGGCAGTGAGCAGGATGGAGCGCCCATTCCTGGTCACACTCTTTATCACATTGAACAGCGTCTCCTCTCGGTAGATCAGATCAAACAGCTACACACACACACACACAACAAAAAGAGCAAAAACAAATCCTAGGGTCTTTGTGTGTATGTAGATGTGTGTGTACGCTGAATGATGTATTGTCAGGTGATTGGTACTTATTGCCAGTAATATTATTAACATAATGTTGTGAGTCATAAGGGTCACCCACCAGGAAGCTGTAGAACAGCTCGTGGACACAGAGGCCCAGGGTGCTGGTCAGAACGTAGGCCAGGTGATACAGGAACTCCACGTCCATCACCATCGCACGGTAGCCCATGATAAATGTCCCGTTGTTGCCCACGAAGCTCACCACAAACACCATCTTATTTACCAGCTGTGGAGAGGAACCGATGAAGTCATTGGATCACCATGTTGTCATTGATATTCAGCATATTTATCAATACGTTTAACAGAACTGGCTCTGGCCTACGAGGCCAATCCTAACCTCCACGTAAATGTTTCACTTAGTCTCCCAGTTGGAATTGACTCAAGTGAGGCTTACATTGAGGGTGCCCAGTAGGATGAGAGTGGGGCCGATGCCGAAGCAGTAGATGGAACGCAGTATAAGGGCCACGGTGAAGGGCCTGAGGCCGTGACCTTGGGAGAACATGCCCATGACAGACAGACCCAGGAAGCCCCAGAACAGCATGGACAGCATCGAGTCGTCTATCGCACCTAGGGGACAGCAATCACAACATGAAACATTTAGTCATTTTCATGTGTCTTAGTTCCTTGGTCTTCAATAAGTACACAGGATAATGATTCTGGGAGCACACCCACACCAGTGGAGGCTGCTGAAGGGAGGACGACTCATAACAATGGCTGGAATGGAGTGGTATTCATGTGTTTGGTACAACTCCATTCCAGACATTATTATGAGCCATCCTCTCCTCAACAGCCTCCACTGACACACACAAGCAGAGCCTCACCTTGGCCTGAGTCGTAGGGGTAGAAGAACGCGATGATGAGGTTGATGAAGACCGCCAGGTTAAAGGAGATGCTACCCCAGGTGCTCATCCTACGAGAGAACCAAAACAGCACCGGCATACCTGAAACACAAACACCCTTCAGTCTTTTATCGTCGCACAGCATCCATGAGAGAGAGAGAGATAAAAGCCAGTAGAACATGGACAGGGGGATCAGAATAGGCAATCTTATATTTGAATTATTTAGACACTTTGTATCCAGAGAGACAGTTCGTGTATTCATCTTAAGATAGCTAGGTGGGACAACCACATATCACAGTCATAGTAAGTACATTTTGGCCTCAATAAGTAGTTAATCAGCAGTCAGTGGTAGTAGGATTTGTATTTTTTTTGCTTACTACGGAGCTTCTTCTGCCACTCCATCTCGTTGTGGAGGAAGGAGGCCTGTTGGAAGAAGTGTGTGACCTTGCTGCCCTGCTCATCCTGCTCAGTGGTGTTGAACACACGGAACTTGGACTCCTCCATCAGGAACTCACAGATGGGATGAATGGGGAACACAATCTGCTCCATGCTGCGGTCCTCACGCACAATCTGACCGGAAGACAGACGGACAGGGACAACAAGTTAGGACAGTGGTCTTTTGCAGTCGGCACTTCAGTTCAAGTGAACTTCAGACTATTCACAATGAGCAAGCTTGACTACTTAGTGCGGGTGAATTGAGGGGAGGTGTGGCTGTGGAGACCTCTATCTGTGACGTGTGTTGGTCATAGTACTCCAGTGGGTCCTGCTCCTCGATCTCCACCGGCACCGTAGATTTCAACATCTGAGAGAGAGGTCTGTTGTTCAGGTTCAGCTGCAGGACCTCAACAGGACAAACATTAAAAGAGGTTCAGCTGCAGGAAGTCAACAGGAAAAACAGTTTGAGCACCTTCGACCCACCCCAGAGGACAGCTTTATTTTTTGTAGTGTTGATTTTATATTAGCCCTTGGGTTTCCAACCTGCACACAGTTTTATTTATTTATTTGTTTTTATCTGTATTGTTGTCTATCACTTGTTTTCTTTGGTGCAAATAAATTAAACTAAACCAGTTGATAAATGAGCTAAAAAGGAGACTGGAATAGGACTTTAACAACAACAACAACAACAGAGAGTATCGTTAGTGAATCAAAACATCCTGGCTTTCCCCATTCAGTTTGTGTTTACATTCTAGATCCACAGCTACTACTTCAAAGTCATGCTTTATGTTAAATCATTTCCCGGCATGTAAACGAAGCACGGATATGCAAATATCCCCATTTGACGGCATGGTGCTTGCAACGCCAGGACAGTGAGTTCGATTCCCAGGCCCACCCATATGTAAAGAAATGTATGCACATCACTAAGTCGCTTTGGATAAAAGCGTCTGCTAATTGTCTTATTATTATATTAAAATCAGTTGTTAAACAAAGTTTGCAGTGAGTCTGCTGCAATTGATGCGAGTAGCTGTAGCATAGACGTAGAAGTAATGTGAAGTGAGGCCGTTCACAACTTCCTCCATTAATGAGATATACTGAAGCTTGCCTTGTACAAACAAACTTTCAAATAAACGCACGTTAGAAAGGTTACAAAGAATTCATAGACAAAAGTGATGCAAAGCCTGACTCAGAGAGAGAGAGAGACACTGACCATAGAGGATATACCCTCCTCTCCCGCCTCGGTCCTCTTTGCAGGTTTCAGCAGATTGAGCAGGATCTTATTGTGCCTCGCCAGCTGAACAAAACATGGGCCACAATCATAACAGATGAAAGCATTATTCTATAACATTAACTTATTAAAGGAGTGCATAAATATACTTCATTAATATGAAGGGGAGCATTACCTGAAGTGCCAGGATGTAAATGTTGTGGCCGACCTCTTGAGGTGACACCTCTCCAACTTCACACTCACTCTCCTGCTGGTAGGCTTTCTTTATCACCTCTACCTGGGGGCAGAGTAGAATACTGATGTTGGCTGAAGTCTACTGTACTATTCTGCACCGTCCTGTCAGTGGCCGTTTTAGAGGCTAGTTATAAAGAAGAATGAGGAGAAAGAATAGAGGGAGAAGAAGAAATAGAGATGGCTCTTTGCTCTGACCAGTTCCCGAGGTCGGAGGTTAAACAGTATCCTCTCTGCGTTCTCGTTGTCATGGCGACTCTCCATCAGAGCCAGCAGCAGCTTGGAGGCGTTGTCCTGGAAACAGGAGAGACAATACCGTCACTGACCATGTCATTTCAGAGGTACGACACAGAGAGGAGTTAGGACACAGAGATCTATATTTATAAAGTAGAACAACAGGAAGTGAACCTTGAGCTGCAGCACCATCTCCATGCGGTAACAACACAGAGGACTGATGTCATTCAGTATGAGGGCTGTGATGATGTCGATGCCATTGGACTCATGGGTCACTATACAGGTCTACAGAAACAGACAGTTATTATCACAACACAACAAAATATCTGTGTTTTGTCTTCAACCTCACAGAACTTTTAATAAACCTCATTTCTGGCAGTATTATCAAAGTATCCTTCTGAAGAAAAAACATTTCTGTAGAACTGTGTGCGATTATCTGACCTGGTTCTCGTGGCAGGGGCCCTGGCAGTACTCTGTGAGCGTCTCCAAGGTCTGGGTGATGAGTACCACATTGCTCTCGTTGATGTAGAGGCCCAGCAGGCCCAGGCCTCCCGTGGTGCTGCCACACATGACGTCCAGAAACTGCAGCGTCTCACACACCAGGTTGTAATTGGTCTTGTTGTTCTGGCAGCGCAGGAAGTTCTGGGAGGGAAAGGGAAAGATTGTCAGTCAGTCATGTAGGGTCGCTGGGTTAAACAGACCATTTTCAGCTTCATCACCTGTAGCTACCTCATAGGTGAGTTTTGTATAATGATGTCTGACTGTAAATTGCAGTAGTAGTAGTAGCAGCAGCAGAAGTATCAGTAGTAGTAGTAATAGTAGTAGTATCAATATCAGTAGTGTCCGTAGTATTAGTAGTAGTAGCAGTGTCAGTAGTATCAGTAGCAGTATTAGTAGTAGCATCAGTAGCAGTAATAGTAGTAGCAGTATCAGTAGTAGTAATATTAGAGGTAGTATCAGCAGCGGTAGCAGTAGTAGTATCAGTATCAGTAGTAGTATCAGTATCAGTAGTAGTAGTAGTAGTATCAGCAGTATCAGTAGTAGTAGTATCAGTATCAATAGTAGTAGTAGCAGAAATAGTAGTAGCATTAGCAGTAGTAGCAAGTAGCAGAGCAAGTGACGCTAACTAGCTATCCATTTCACACCGGTTACAGTAGCAGTAACAGTAGTAGCAGTAACAGTAGTAGCAGTAACAGTAATAGCAACAGTAACAGTAGTAACGGTAACGGTAATGGCAGCAGTGGTAGTGGTGGTGGTGGTGGTGGTAGTGGTGGTGGTCGATGGTGGCGGCGGTAACTGTGGCTGGTGTAACAGTGGTAAGGCAGCGGTAACAGTAATGGCAGCGGTGGTGGTGGTGTTGGTGGCGGTGGTAACGGTGGTGGTGGCGGCGGTAACGGTGGTGAAATGGTAATGGCGGTGGGAGTGGTGGTGGTGGCAGCGGCGCAGGTGGTGGTGTTATCGGTGGTGGTGGTGGCGGTAACGGTGGTGGTGGTGGTGGTGGTGGCGGTGGTGGTGGTGGCGGTGGTGGTGGTGGTGTTGGCGGTATCCGGTGGTGGTGGTGGTGGTGTCGGTGGAGCGGTGGTGGTGGTGGTAGCGGCGCCGGTAACGGTGGTGGTGTTATCGGTGGTGGTGGTGGTGGTGGTGGCGGCGCCGGTAACGGTGGTGGTGTTATCGGTGGTGGTGGTGGTGTATCGGTGGTGGTGGTGGTGGTAGCGGCACCGGTAACGGTGGTGGTGTTATCGGTGGTCGGTGGTGGTGGTGGTGGTGGTGGTGGTGGTGGTGGTGGTGGTGGTGGTGAGTATCGGTGGAGCGGTGGTAGTAGTAGCGGCACCGGTGAACGGTGGTGGTAGAAATGGTAATGGCGGCGGTGGCGGTGGTAGTAGTTGCAGCACCAGTAACAGTGGTAGTAGTAGTAGTAGTAGTAGCAGCATCAGTAACAGTAACAGTAGTAGTAGTAGTACCACCAGTACCAGTAGTCGTAGCAGTAGTAGTGGTAGTAGTAATAGTAGCAGTAGTAACATTAACAGTAGTGGTAGAAGTAGTAGTGGTAGTAGTAACAGTAATAGTAGTAACAGTAGCAGTGGTAGTAGTAACAGTAATAGTAGTAACAGTAGTAGTAGCAGTGGTAGTAGTAGTGGTAGTAGTAGTGGTAGTAGTAGTAGTGGTAGTGGCGGTAGTAGTAGTGGTAGTAGCAGTAACAGTAGCAGTAACAGTAGTAGCAGTAGTAGTATCAGTAGAAGTAGTAGCCGTTCTGTCTCTCACCCACCTGTAGGTTCTGGTTGTGGTTCTCACAGAGCAGCTGGAGGAAGCGTAAGATGGGTTTCATGATGATAACTGCAGGGCCCATCTCTGTCTCCTGCTGCTCAGACTCAGAGGCCGTGACAATGGAGCCAGGTAGAACCGACTCACCAGAGCCTGGCAGGAGACATACCGGGGAGGGAACCATGGACAAAGTGAAACGTTAGTTTAAAAACACCAACAATATATCCATACCATATAGACTTAAGTACAATACGTAGTCATTGACACACAATCATTGTTTTTTCTGTAAATTACCATAATTATTTCACAACCACTACAGTCGAAACCTTCATTTCACTATCTGAGGTCGGAGTAGTGTCCCTCTCACCAGTCTGGAGGCCTTTGTTAGTCATCTCTCCCACGCTGACTGATACGTTGGCCTTAATGTCCATCTGGGCGTTTATCATCCGGTCGTGGAGGACCTTGAAGAACTTCTCCGACTTGTTGTCCCCCATCATCAGCTTGTAGAAGGAGTTCTGAAGGAAATCCACTAAAAGGATCAGTGTGTTGCCCCCCCACCAGCAGACATATGGCCAGCTGGGTGCTCTCTTGTGTTATAGCCTACCTGTATCTCTGTGTTGCAGACATATGGCCAGCTGGGTGCTCTCCTGTGTTATAGCCTACCTGCATCTCTGTGTTGCCCCCCCACCAGCAGACATATGGCCAGCTGGGTGCTCTCCTGTGTTATAGCCTACCTGCATCTCTGTGTTGCCCCCCCACCAGCAGACATATGGCCAGCTGGGTGCTCTCCTGTGTTATAGCCTACCTGTATCTCTGTGTTGCCCCCCCACCAGCAGACATATGGCCAGCTGGGTGCTCTCCTGTGTTATAGCCTACCTGCATCTCTGTGTTGCCCCCCCACCAGCAGACATATGGCCAGCTGGATGCTCTCCTGTGTTATAGCCTACCTGCATCTCTGTGTTGCCCCCCCACCAGCAGACATATGGCCAGTTGGGTGCTCTCCTGTGTTATAGCCTACCTGTATCTCTGTGTTGCCTCCTTCCAGCAGACATATGGCCAGCTGGATGCTCTCCTGGAAAATCTTGTTGTTCTTGGTACTCATTATGAGGTCAGTGAAGAGCTTTGTCCCACCCTCCCTGTCCAGATGACACTGAACAGCAGCTACAGCCACCCAGTCCCTTTCCTGCTCAGCACCTAGACATACACATGAACTCATTAAAACACTGTAAATATGAACACAGTATAAATAGGAACACAATCAGTATATACACACACACACACAGTAAATAGAAATACAATTAGTATAGATATACTAATTAACACATGAACACACTGTAAATAGGAACACAATTAGTATAGAAACTAGAAACACAGTCAGTAAGTATCTCGTTTTAAAGCCTAATATAAACAAACCTGTTGCTCCAAGTTCAACCAGCTCTGCCTTGTTGTTCTTCTTGTTGGTGAACAGGTAGTTCTGTAGCAGCACCTTCCTCAGTGCAATCCCCTTATTGATGAGAAGTTCAGTCACACAAAGACGTGGTTAGTTTCTTACCCAAATAGTCCCTCAATACACACCTTCATAAAACCTTTATTAAATACACTCAGATATTCTATTGGTCAATCTACCAGACCTATACTGACTGGTCATTAAGTCTTTACCTTCTCATCAAAGTCCAGTGTACGTATGAGCATCTCCTGCAGAATCCTCAGAACCTTGATACAGAGCTTCTCGTCAGAGTTCACCAGGGCTTTAGTGTGCTGAATCAGTCTGTGGCCACAGGTACACAGTGACAGTGTTAGACCTTCTCCAACCCTTACCAAGACTCCACTCTTTTGAACTAAAACTATTCCTTGGAATGCTCTTTAACTTAGCATTCGGAAATATTTGTATCTGTAAATTCCACTGCGATGGTAAATAAATTCACCCCCCCACCCAAGAAGGTCAGTCGCTTGGCTTACTTTGAGATGAAGCCTCCTGATTCGCAGCGTTGCCGTGCGTCCGTTCCCTCCAGGAAGAGGAGTTCAGGCTGCTGCAAGACATCCACCAGAACAGACAGCTCAGCGTTCACCACGGGCTTCAGACGCTGCTCTAGAGTGCCGATGATGTCCTGAACATAAATCAAATCGAGCTTTATTTTTTTTAAATACAACGCAACATACAATACAGATAAAAGATAACATCAGTGTAGAGGAACAATGTTTACATCACAGATAAACAGAGAGAAGGGACAGGATTCTAACACCAAACCCTCAAGAACTTTCTCATTCTGTTGTGGCTATGGCTGAATAAAGTGATGGGTACAGGATGGGAATGGGAGCAGGGTGGATTATGGGTCCAACCTGCAGCTTCTCAATGATGTTCTTGTAGTCCCAGGGGTTGTTGGGGACGGAGGGGCGGCTGGAGCGGGTGGAGCTCTTGTAGTTGGGGTTGGAGCGGGACAGAGAGTTGAGGGAACTGCTGCTCAGCATGGTGGTGATCTGAGACTCCAGGTCCAGGGGCAGGGAGATGGAGCGGTTCTTCGCTGCACACATAAGATTGGAGAAAGCCATCATTGAGTTCAAAAGGTACTCGCACTCAAACAATGTAGAACAATCTTAAGTTATATTTACAAAGCAGATGAAAGGAATGTGAACTTAGTTTGACCTTGTGTGTCTAGGCCCTGTATGCCCCGCAATGTAGCCCACCTCTGGGCCCTGTATGCCCCGGAATGTAGCCCACCTCTGGGCCCTGTATGCCCCAGAATGTAGCCCACCTCTGGGCCCTGTATGCCCCAGAATATAGCCCACCTCTGGGCCCTGTATGCCCCAGAATATAGCCCACCTCTGGGCCCTGCAGTAGGTCCGTCTCACCTGTCATAGCCAGGGTGCGGATGCAGGTCTCCACCAGGCCTCTGTGTTGCTGCTGCAGCCAGGGACAGTCCAGCAGACGCATGCTAGACTGGAGCAGCTGTGTCACTGTGGTGTGGTGAGTCTGGTTACAGGCACAGAGGATGTCAGAATCACACGATGAGAATTTATTACACATCATGACTACACAAATACTGTAAGACAATACAAAGACAATACACAGGCTATACAGTAAACGTTATATCATGACAAAGCCTCTGGGTAGGCAGCAGCAGTGAGCGGACCTGTAGAGACGTGCTGTTTTCAGAGAAGGGGGAGCTGAAGAAGGCATTGATGGTGTCAAACACCACGTTGATGATGTACTTCTCCAGGATAGGGTCAGTCAGACGCTTCTCTCTCTTGTTACACACCTGGAGAGATTAGAAAGGACAAGAACTATAGACGAAAGACCGGGGTCACTTTACCCACAGTCCCACGGGTCAGGTCAGGCAGTATGACCCTGCTAGGGCCCTCTGTTTCACGCAATCATGTGACATGCCTGGATTTTTATCTTTATTTAAAGCTTTTTCATCAAACTGTCCCCTTTGCTTTTTATGTCAGATGGTCCAGCACCATCCTCAAACAATCGCTTTCACGTTTGATGTAATTCTCATTTCTGGAAAAGGCTTAAAATACAGGATAAAATCTTGCTATGTCACATGATTGCGCAAAACACAGAGAGGATCTCTCTCTCCCCTGTCTCTCTCCCTCCCCCCATCTCCCCAGACTTGTGGGTGAGAGTGGTCCCATTGATTGGGGAGTGAGACTTACCCTGGCCATGTCCACGATGAAGTCCTCAAACAGTTTCCAGATATGGTTGCTGGTGTAAATCTCCTTCATCTCTACCTCTGTGTCTACGTAGCAGTGGTTCACAAAGTTCACATAGGCAACCTTCACCTGAGGAACACGCACACACACACACACACACACACACACACACACAGCTGGGTCAGGCATCTTTACATTTTGTAATGATAATGTTAACATTACCTTTGCAGGTGTATGTCCGCAGATCACTGCATGCTGCTTTTGTTTTTTTCTAAACGAGGATAATGTAGGGTACTAACTAACTAATTATATGCCTGTTCCATTTGAGACATACCTCTGTGATACAGTCCTCGTGTGTGACCACTCTCACCACGTCCTCTAGGGGCAGCAGCGAGGTACATTTGATCTCTGTGTAGACGTTCTTTCCCTCAGCGCAGGCAGATAGCAGTTCCACCAGAGAGATGTGGTAGCGCAGGGGGCTGTGCTCCTGAACCCCCTCCCTGGACTCTGCCATCAGCTCCAGCATGGTGGCAAATGACGCCTTGTCATTATAAAACACCACCACATCCTCCCCGGCGTTGGTTAACTAGAGGGGAGACAATCACACCATGTGTGATAAATAATTACATCATTGCTATTGTGATTAATGTGGCTTGTGAGTGGCTGGATGTGGTTCATCTGTTATTTTAGCAGCGTTTCACACAAACTTTGGATTGTAAAACAGACTAGACATGGAAAAACTTCAGCATTATTTACAACTTTTAGAGGTTGATTCCATACCAATTAAAAAGTCAGGGTTAACAGTGGGTTGTGGGGGAGGGTCCCTTACCTCAGTCATAATCATGTCCTGACACTTCTTCACATACTTCCCCTCGGCCTTGATGATGGTGTGCAGGAAGTTGAGGTACTGGACGTGGCGTCCATGAGTGGCCAGGCAGTGGACGAAGTGCTGCAGCACATTCTCACTGATCTCTGTACACAGTTGGTAGTTATTACTGAAGATGTGCTGCACTGTCTCAGCCTCCATGAGCTAGCGAGAGAGACGGGGGAGGGAGAGAGACAGGGGAGAGAGAGAGAGAGACGGGGGAGAGAGAGAGAGAGACGGGGGAGAGAGCGAGAGAGATGGGGGAGAGAGTGAGAGAGATACGGGGGGAGAGAGTGAGAGAGATACGGGGGGAGAGAGTGAGAGAGGGGAAGGGAGAGAGAAGGAGAGAGAGAGAGAGATGGTTCATTATTACGTCTGATGAGAATAGGATGGATTGAAGTAGAAAACAACATGGTGTGTGAATTCACTCACTCCTGGGTTCAGGAAGAGGCTGAGGTTCTTGTGAAGCAGCACCTGGTTCTCCAGATTCCCCATGCAGAACTTCTGCAGGAACAAGTGAGTGCACCTGATGATCCCTTGCATCTTGGTGTCATGCTGAAACCCAGGAAAGTGTGAGAGAGACAGACAGAAGTAATGTTATTTAGGGTGGCTTTAAAATTACAACACCGGGATGTTTTAGTAGATATCTTAGTATTGGACTATGTGTTTGGTTGTTAGTGTGGGGGTAAGGCACCGTTCATGTACATCCCTCACCTGATCGTATGACACCTGCAGCAGGTCCAGCATCACTTTGTGGGCTCCCATGTTCTTCAGGAGTCTCTGCTGCTTCTTCCACACCCCCGTGCTGCACATCTTATTCAAACGCTCCATGATCTGGGGGAAACAGAATGTCTTCAGAAATACAGCCCAACACTACTCCACGGGGACTATGGGACATGCTAGCCTGGGTGAAGGAAAACGTGACAGTTCCAATGGAAAAGATACACACCTCTTTGACTTTCTGGTAGTTCTCATTGCTCTTATCCAACTGCTCTTTCTTCAGGGTCACATCCTCTAAGTCCATCTAAAAAGGAAATCAGAAGTGCTGTTAGCACGGTGTAGTTCCTACATGTGTTATGGTAGAGTTCCTTCCATCTAAAGCCCTCACCTCTACTTTATCATTTTTGTCCTTCTTGTCTTTCTTCCCCTCCCCTCCTCCAGAGCCGCTTATCTTGTCCACCCAGAGCTCAGACTTCTCCACCATGGTGCGGAGAAGGTCAAGGTCACTCTTTATCAGCTTGTAGTTATCAACATCCTGCCCCGAGATCAGCAACTGGACCTGAGGACAACATGAAGAGAATTTCAGAGAGACCAGGAAACAAAGATGGCAAGAATATATAGATACTGTATAAGAAAGAGATGGCAATAGAGTACTTGCAGATACTGTACCAAGTTTATATTGGAGTGCAGGTCATTATTGGCCACCCCTTTATTTGCCTTCAGTGATTTCATCATTTTGAATTGATCTCCTTACCTGTTTAAAGGTGTGCAGGACCTCCTGTCTCTGGCTGAAGTGTTTGAAGAGCAGCTGGAGCGCCCCAGATACCAGTGGAGGGTAATCATGCATGGTGAGGTGGATCAACACCCTCAAGAACATACGACCTCCCTCATCATCCACCTCTAGTACGCTGTTCCCCTTGCTGACAGGAGGACACAGTCACAGGTTAGTATGCTGTTCCCCTTGCTGACAGGAGGACACAGTCACAGGTTAGTATGCTGTTCCCCTTGCTGACAGGAGGACACAGTCACAGGTTAGTATGCTGTTCCCCTTGCTGACAGGAGGACACAGTCACAGGTTAGTACGCTGTTCCCCTTGCTGACAGGAGGACACAGCCTCGGGTTAGTATGTGCTCCTCTGTATCGCAGTTGGTAGAGCACGGCTCTTGCAATGCCAGGATAGTGGTTTCAATTCCCGGGACTGCCCATATGTGAAATGTATGCACGCATGAACGTAAATCCCTTTGAATAAAAGCATCTGCTAAATTACTTATATTATTATAACAACAACAACACATGGTGCTGGAGAAGGACTTCAGTAGTGAACCTACCCCACACCAAACATGGCCTCTGCTTGATCTCCTATGTGCTGCAGATTGATGGTGGCTGTTGAAAGACAGAGTTAAGAATGTGATGTGGAGAGGTGGAGAGAAGCTGTTCAAAGAGGAATACTGTATAAGGCCTGGTTAGTGGAGAGCAACGGGTCCCTTGAAATAGCCACTACACTACCTGCTTGCTCCATTGATGTTGTAGCGTCGGCATCTGCCATGGGATAGACGTCAACAAACTCCTTCTTGAAGACAGACAGCAGGAAGGAGAGCCGGTAGTCCAGGCGGACATTCAGGATAAACTGAAGATCAACAAGAGGAAGAAAGAACAGCACTTAGCATTAAAAGGGATGCATGAAGGGCTATGACTTGTTTTCCCATTGCAAGCATAAACACAGCCCCTATGAGAAGATTGTCGTAGCTTCCAGTAGGTTTATCGAACCTGCAGGATTTCCAGGATTTTCAACTTGGTGTCCATGACGGTGATGTCCTGTTTGTCGATGCTGTCCTTGCTGCGGTTCGGTCCTTCTATAATGGAAACACTCCTCCCTGGACCTCCAAACACGGACTGTTTCCTGCTCAGTACCATGGTGGACATCATCTGACCCACGCCATGGATGGAACGCTTCATGTTCTTTCCTAAAACAGAGAATGGGAGATGTAAAGAACCCTGAAACTACTTCATTATTAAGGAGATGGTAAAAAGCATTGAGGAAACCCAAATATGAACGTCAGTTGTACCGATATATTTTTCATAAAATGTGTGGTAATTCTCCCCTAATACTGTTGAATGCAAAGAAGAGGTGTTTCTTATCCTCTTACCACTGCCATCGTCCTGGAGCACTGGGTGAAGTGAACTGTTGGGAATACAGTCAATGATTCCCAGAAGAGTGCGTGAGGAGTCTTGTTCGTTAATTGACCTAGCCTTGAGTGGAATGGCTACCTTGTAGTGTGTTCATATGGTATAGTAAACCTTGTTAAACTGGAACCTTGTCGTTGTGTCATTTCGAGTTAACATTTCTTATCCTCTTACCACTGCCATCGTCCTGGAGCACTGGGTGAAGTGAAGGGTTGGGAATACAGTCAATGATTCCCAGAAGAGTGCGTGTCAACCTCAGCAGCTCAAAGAAACTGTAGAAGCCGAAGTAGATGAGGTGTCTGGCCAGGCTCACCACCTGAGGGGACAGAACATTCTAGCAGTTATCATTCTAAAGTCGTAGAGAGCCAGAGAGTTATTTTCGCATTGTGTTTTTGAGGTATTCACAGTATTGTTAAATGGGAATGAGGACGGAATTTACACCTCATAGGTGAGTTTGTTCTTCTCCTCGTCAGCGAAAGGCAGGTCGTCATTGAGGACGTTGTTGAGGTACTCCTCCATGAACACCATGGTGTTGGCAAACTTGTTCTTCTTATTGTCCCGCAAGTCATCCATGTTGGAATCATAACTAAGCAAGGGAAGAGAAAGAAATATAGAAATAGTTAAACTGTACCTCAATGTTCACAATGCAATGACACTATGCACAAAACATTGTTCTGGGATTTTTAAAAAAAGTTTTACTCTTTAATTGTGATGGAGGTCGGGATCTCTGTCCACAGACGTGCAAACTTGACAGGTGTCACCAGCTCCTGAGGGTCTCGGTCGACGTGTGTGTGCAGCATGAGTCTGCAGAAGGAGGCTCTGAGGTCAAAGGGCAGCGTCTCATCCATCATACACAGGAAGATGAGCTCCACATCCAGCTGCTTAGAGATCTCACCTATGGCCAGGTACTGGCGGTCCAGACATATCCGCGCGTACAGCTTCAGCTGGTACCTGCAGGGACAAAAGGGGAAGGTTTGAGAATGAAGCATACACAAGACTTCATCAAAGTAGGTCAAAGGGTTAAAATACTTCAGATTAGTACAATTTCCTTTTCAAAAGATTACCTGTTTACATTACCTTTAGTAACAGTACATTCCCATATCTAGGAAATCATAAGGGAAGGGTGCAACTTTCACTGTGGACTGACGGGGGCATGACCCAGACCCCCATTATGAAATTGCATTTTTTGTCCCCCCCAGTTTTATCATTGCACTGTGATAAAAACATGGCAACGGTGTGTTTTAGGACCATGCAGATGCCTCAGAGAGGTCAGGTAGGCAAAGCTTCTGAAAGGCTGGTGTATAGGACCAGCAGGAGCGAGATGAACAGAGGCAGCTGCTGTCTGTTAAACTCTTTCAATGAGTTGTAAATGCAAGCAGAGCAGAAACTGGCTACTCTTTAGTTGACTGATCTAGCTGGGAAGGTAACTGCTGAGGTACAAAATTCCATCTTATGTTGATGGGTACAATCTGGGATCAGGGAATAATGGTAATTTCAATTACTTAACCATTTATAATGTATAAATGTACACTGAGGTAATTCTTTGTCAAGCCTCATTTGAGCAGGATCTGATGGTGACAGGGTTCTCATCAGGGTCAGGCAGCCAGGAAAGACCAGTCTGTGACGGAGCTGAGGTCAGGCAGCCAGGGATGACCAGTCTGTGACGGAGCTGAGGTCAGGCAGCCAGGGATGACCAGTCTGTGACGGAGCTGAGGTCAGGCAGCCAGGAAAGACCAGTCTGTGACGGAGCGGAGGTGAACTTTTGCAGATACGACACTTTATCCTATTTGTGCAGTAAACAAGATTGAAACTATTTTACGGCAGTCTAACAAACCTCTAAAGTTGATTTCCAAACTGTATCAAGGGTTGATAGAGGCTTTTCGCAATTACACAAAACATGTAAAATGAAAATGTAAGGAAGACCTGGGAGACGCTACTGATGATGATGAATGGATACAGATATGGGGAACAGCGTACTAACCTGTGACTGTGTCCTCCAGTCATGTTCATATAATCTCAGACATAAATCACTGCAGTTTAAGACCATCCAGAGAACGTAATATATGCCAGTGAAACTGAATATCATCCACTCAGAAATGTAATTCCTCTGCTGGAGGTGTAAAACACAAAAGGGGACATATTTGCGTATGTTATGGTCTTGAAGCCTGACTGAATTCTGGCAAAGAGTATGTTCTTTTATCTCAGCATGTCTACAGATTCTTCCTTCACCCTGTTTTTGTTTGCTTGGAAATGTTGATACTGGATTCTTATCATAAGAAACTGTGTAAGCTCGAGTTTACAGCAGCTAAGAAATGCATTTCCATGAATTAGATGGCTGGTTTTCATCCCACAACAGATGGAAGAAATGTCAAGTTATGCATCACTAGATTTATGACAAGATTAAGGGTATACTGGGCAACTTTCATAAGGTCTAAAAGCCTTCTATAGAATACAGTATGACAAAATGAGTCTGTATTGAAAACATGCCCATGTCAGGGGAGATACCTATTTAGGAAATCCCTAGCTGCTGGGCTGCTCAGTCGTGGTACTGGGGGTCTGCTGTACGGGTGTCACTCTGGCCTTGGCCTAACACATCTGAAAACAATAATGAATGTTTCACTAAGAGTGGGGTGTGTTGGGTAGGGGTGCTACAGGGCCGTGGAACCCTAGGGGCAGGACGGGGTGACCCAGCTATATTGTGTGCAAGTAAAAAGAGTTCTACAGTACTTTTAGGTCCATGGTGTGAATTATATGGAGGATGTATTTTTTCTGTGTGTTAATGTGTAGGTGTATCAGTATTTGTATTAAACTTTTGTTTCCCAAAACGTTCCCTTGAGCTCGGGCTGGCTGGGCGTTCTGGCTGAAATTTGATATTGTAACGATGTGCGCTGAGAGTCGGGAAGGAAGTTCAGGGAGTGAGTGTTTTAATAAATAAATGAAACAAACACGCAACACAAACAAAGTACAGACATGACCCAGGAACAGAAACAATGACGCCTGGGGAAGGAACCAAAGGGAGTGACATATTTAGGGCAGGTAATCAAGGAGGTGATGGAGTCCAGGTGAGTGTCATTATGCGCTGACACGCGTAACGATGGTGACAGGTGTGAGTCATAACGAGCAGCCTGGTGACCTAGAGGCTGGAGAGGAAGCACACGTGACGGATATACAGGATGTCTTAATAAAGACAACCAAAAGTTGTCTTTGTACTTTTATTTGTAAGAGTTGTTCATTTGTTAGGCTATTGGTTAAAGGTGCAACACAATATTGATTATTGAATTATCATTGATCTAGTTCAGTCTCATCAATCACTTAAACATATTTAATAACAATCTCTTACCCAGCTTGATGACTGTGGCCATTTTTCCTTACTCTGTTGTTCTAAATAGAGACGGCTAGAAGGGCCATGGGTCATATTAGATTGTGTAGAAATGCAGGAAATAAGCTTTAGATGCCCCACAAAAATGGGAGGCCACCCAGACCCCCCCGCCAAGTTATTCTCCCCCCACACACACACACTTCTAAAACCAAAGTTGCGCACTTGCATAAGGGTACTGCTGTTAGATAAGTAGTCTCCTTCAGGATAAATAAAATAAAAATACTAAATAAATAAATCCATCTACCTACCTATAGTATGTGAGCACGTTCTCATCATGAGCGTTCCCCTGTCTGGCCTCCTGGGCTAACTGTCTGATGCCCTTCTCTTGCTTTTCATTGGTCTTGTCAGTCCAGACCAGCCACACCTCATCATCGTCAGCATACTCTTCCATGCCCATGTATTCAGTGGCATGGGGCATCTCTTTGGGCACGCGCCGTCTGCATGGGCAAACACAGACATACACATTAAATCATGAACACTCAACCCAGAAGAAAACACACACACAGAGGCCATTGCATGTCAACTGTTTGTTTGTGTGTGTAGGAATATACACAGTAAAGAAGAGCACCACTTACTCAGTCTTGATGAGAATGTCTTGGTTCCTGGGATCCAGCACACACTTACAGATCAACTCCTGAGTTACAGAAATGGCCACGTTGTTGGACACACACAGATCTGACAGGTAGTCCAGAAACCTGAGGGGAAACAGGCCAATGTTTAAGTTATACCGCAACAGTTTTGAATGAACATAAATATTATTTGAATGCACAAGTTGGGGGGGGGCTCTCTCCTCACCTGGGTTCCCTGTTCTTGCGGACCAGGCTAACGAAGGTCTCCACCTCCGTCTTGGTGATGTGCTTCTCCAGCAGCTTGCGGTTGTTGTGTAGCAGGGCAGTGATGGTGTCCTCAGCCAGGATGTCATAGCCAATCTGGGACTGCATCAACCCAAACTGCTTGGCTATGTGCTCCTGAGGGGGGAAAGCAATAGCGGGGATTTGTATTGCTGTCAGCCACTTTGTGTATCATCCAAGTGGCCTGTTGCTCTACATTCATCTATAGCATTTAGCTTTATTTATTATTATTTTTCTTTTTTTAAACAGGTAGGCCCGTTCTCATTTACAACTGCGACCTGGCCAAGATAAAGCAAAGCAGTGCGACAAAAACAACACAGAGTTACACATGGAATAAACAAAATAACACAATAGAAAAATATATATACAGTGTGTGCAAATGGAGTAAAGAGGTTTGGCAATAAATAGGTCATAGTAGTGAAGTAATTACAATTTAGCAAATTAACACTGAAGTGATAGATGAGCAGATGATGTGTAAGTAGAAATACTGGTGTGCAAAAGAGCAGAAAAGTAAATAAAAACAATATGGGGGTCAGGTAGGTAGATTGGATGGGCTATTCACAGATGGGCTGTGTACAGCTGCAGCGATCGGTAGCTGCTCAGATAGCTGATGCTTATAGTTAGTGAGGGAGATATTCGTTCCAGTCATTGGCAGCAGAGAACTGGAAGGAGAGGTGTCCAAAGTGGGTGTTGGCTTTCGGGATGACCAGTGAGATATACCTGCTGAGCTGAGATAAGGCGAGCATTACTTATAGATGACCTGGAGCCAGTGGGTCTGGCGACGAATATGTAGCGAGAGCCAGCCGACGAGAGCATACAGGTGGTGTGTGGTATAAGGGGCTTTGGTAACAAAACGGATGGCACTGTGATAGACTGCATCCAGTTTTCTGAGTAGAGTATTGGAGGCTATTTTATAAATGACATTGCCGAAGTCGAGGATCGGTAGGATGGTCAGTTTTACGAGGGTATGTTTGGCAGCGTGAGTGAAGCAGGCTTTGTTGCGAAATAGGAAGCCGATTCTAGATTTAATTTTGGATTGGAGATGCTTAATATGAGTCTGGAAGGAGAGTTTACAGTCTAGCCAGACACCTAGGCATTTGTAGTTGTCCACATATTCTAAGTCAGAACCGTCCAGAGTAGTGATGCTAGCAGCAAAGGAGGCCCAGGGATCAATCACTTATATTGGGCCAGGAAAAGTAATCTACCCTGTTACAGAATGTGAGTCAATGTGGTGTACAGTACCTGGTTCTTGCGGTAGTCCTGCTGTGAATGTCGCAGCACCCGGTAACAGAGGCGAAACATGTACTGGTATGGGGAATTCTTCTGGTCTGACAGCTCCTCCAATCGCAGCAATGGGCCTTCTTCCCCTTTATCCTTGAACGGGGCCTTCAGGATCCCAAAGATCTTTGGAGGGACAAAATAATAGAGAAATATTCAAGGTAATATGTGACAATATGGATATAATTATGACAAGAAAAGATAAACCTATATGTGATCATTAGATTATGTTTATGCAGGCGCCATTACACTAGGCTTGTTTAAAATGGTTCTTCTGACCTGTTTGAGGATGTTTTGTTCCCTCATGAGTTTCTGTCTCTCTCGGTTGACCTTGGTCATCACCACATCCAGCACAACTTGACCGCTGTTGGGCGTGTCCACCACAAAGAACACGAGGTCCTCTAGCAGCTTAATGGCAAACCTGCAGTGTCAAGGAAAAACACACACACACACACATAGCGGTTACTGGTCTGGTCAGGGAACTAGCCCTATTGACTGTTAGTGCTAGCTATTAAAATGCTGACAATCATGTAGAACGGAAAGGAAACAGACCAAAAGCCTTCTTTTGTACATTTTTTTGATTTCATGGATATATTTTAAGCCTTTTCTGCAGACACTTTACCTTCTGTCATTGGGGCTGATAAATCCCTCGTTAAACCTGTCCACTACGGTGCTCAACATGAAACTGGCATCGTTGGCAAAGTCCAGGTCCCGGATCTCCATCACTGGCACTGACACGATGGCAAAAGCCTCCTTATCCTCCTTGGTAGGACAGGTGCCCAGCTGAGAGAGGGAGATGGAACAGAAAGACTGTCAGTTTCTGACAGGAAGTCAGTGTCAAGTGACTGTACATGTACAACAGCCTGTACTTACCATGAGTCTAATAGGTCTCTCCTCATCTATATCTATGGGCACGTTGGTGCTCTGGATCCACGTGTTGGTGCATAGGTGTCTGAGGCGCACAAACGAATTCCTGAGAAAAAGAAAGTTTACAATAGAGAGCCAGTGAAACATACTGTAAGTCTTTACTGTAGGGTACAGTCTGTGCAGAGTCGATGCAGTACACTACCTTGGCACAAAGGAGTCTGTTTTCTGCAGAGTTGTGGGGTCTAGCTCAAACAAAGAGGCAATGTCATTCCCATGTAGCATAGCCGACAGCTTGTACTTGATCCTCTCACCCAAAATCTTCAGTTTTTTTCTACTGTCCTGCTACAGAGGGCAGGGGTCAAGGTTCAGGGTTTAACACAGTAACACTGACTGTCAGCATCACAGAGGCATGAGTAACCCTAGACAGTCAAATAATATAGTATGCGTACCGTATCTTCAATCACTGACGTCTGGATATCAACGCTGTCACCTTTGTAACCCGGATTTTCCTAAAGCAACGATAACGACACATTGTGCACTATGAACTAAAACGACATCAATACAGCCTGTCTAACGACCACAACGTGGGGAGTAAAAGCCATGGTCCAATAACCAGTAGTGCAGCAGTGTGTTACCTCAGCTGCCAGGTATCTCCCTGTGGCAAGGTGTTTGAAACGGTAGAGAGTGTTCCAGTGTCCGGCCCCTCCTCGACACGGATCATGATGCACCACCTTGGAACAAATCACACCATCAAAACAAACCTCAGTCATTCATTAAACCATCTAGCTACGGTACAACAGAGCATATTGAAACTGTACCGCAACAAAGAAAATTGTGTGTGTGTGTGTGTGTGTGTGTGTGTACCAACCTCCACTTCCCACAGGGCATTGGAGCTGGTGGCAGAAGTAGCAGACTGGCGCAGGGTGGTACGGAGGAACACATGCAGCTTGACCTTGTACTCATCACAGGTCAGGAACTTCTCCTGCTCCGCATGGAACAACCGCACTACATCCCCCTGACCAGACACACCAGCAGAGAGATGCATCTATCTAAAGCCTGAGGTTCTAATGCTTTGTGACAGTGTTAGGGCTGTGAAAGTGACGAAGAAATCCATCACAGTGATAGAAGTTTGATAGATGGTATACATCAAGGACGTTACAGGAGACTTACTCCTTTCAAGACCTCATCCTTATGGTCACTGAACATCATGAACAGGTTGATCTTCCAGCTAGTGTTGCAGTTCACAGAGTTCACCTGCAGAGGGACACACACACAGCTTCAGCATGGCACACCCGCTGCATCTACAGCAGACTCATCTGGTTAACCCAGAACTTAAATCTCAAAAGGCATAGCTCTGTTTCCAGAGATACTAACATTGCAGCTATTCATCATTGCTGTCAGCAACAACTGTTTTGCATGTGTGTGTGTGTTCGGTGTGTGCGTGTGGTGGGTGGGTGTGTGTGACAGGAAGAAGCCTCACTCTTCCAGAGAGTTTGCCATGGATGAATCAGACAATGTGATTATGATGACAGAACTCTCCATTACCTCTTTGCATCCAGCGTGGTCGGAGAGCTCATAGCTGCTGGCGTGTAGGGGTTGGCCTGCATTCACTGGGTTCAGGATTACCTTGTCTCCCACCACTATCTGCAGAACAACACATGACCAGACTGGTTGAGGTCATGTACCTTGGATGACTGTTTATTCCCACCGATGTCTGTACCCATCATACTAAAAAAACAAGCCAATGCTGGAATTGTCAGTATCCTTCTGGATAGTGGTTATGGTACTTTTCTTGGTGAAGCTTACATTTTAGGTTAGTGTGTATTAATGTCATTTGAGTCTGCACTGTAATACGAGTTAAGTGAGTTACATTGTCTCCGTTGGCCCTTAGCTTCCAGAAGGGTTGGATGAACATCCAGGAGCCCTCGTTCCCCGTCCCGTCCAGAGTGACCCGCATGGCATTCTTCTCCAGCAGGGCAGGCAGACGCTTATTCACAGTCAGGAACTTGTTACTCTTCATATGCAGCAGCTGTCAGCCAGGATACGTAACGCACAGAAAGACAGGCACACAGGCCACTGTTAAACCTCCAAAATCACTCCCTTTCATATCATGTCTGCGATAATGTGCTGTTATGATGGTAGGTTGACATGGATAGAATGCACCACTATCCTATTCAACAATGGGAATCAGCCAGCCAGGAAGGGAACCACTTAAGAAAGCATGGTTGGAAGACTGAGATGAATAGTACTAAAACCGTGTATTAACAGAGAGGATCCCCATGCCGTTGTCATTCAGAGACTATGCTGTCTCAGACATTTCAATAGGAGATAATGAAGGGAAAGTAGCACACATGTCCTCATTGAAGCTTATTATGGTTAAAAGAGATTAAGGAGAATTAAGGTTGCAAACTTCTGTGAATTCTCAATAAATTCCCTGGTTTTCCAGAAATCCTGGTTGGAGGATTATGGATTTCCTGCTTATTCCCTCCCGATTCCGAGGATCATCCAACTGGGAGTTCGGGAAACCAGGGAATTTATTGAAAGTTCACGGAATTTTACAACCCTAAGGAGAATAAAGGATTAAGGGAAACCTGAGGAAGGGTGAGGGTGTGTCCAACCCTTAGAAGAACATCATTAAATCCTCAAAGCTACATTAGACCTTACTTCCTGGAAGATAACGTGACTCAGCAGGTTAGTTGTACTGCATTGTATGCTTGTCATTGTGATAACCCAAAGGTGTGCTGTGTGCACTTGCTGCACAGCCATTAACAGATTACAGCTAGTGATTTCGAGAGAGAGACAGAGAGAGAAACAGACTCCCCTATTTCTTCAACCCTCCCCTACCTCTCCCCCCTCAGTCCGTCTGAATCAGAAGGACCTCTACACTACACAGTTGAATCACACCTATAATGTCTACCCAGATCAGCCAGGGCTCTTAACATTGACCTTTCACTGTGTGCCCCACCATTCTGTAAGTGCATTCCATTTAGATCTCATCCAGAGAGACAGTTCGTGCATTCATCTTCAGATAGCTAGGTTGGACAACCACATATCACAGTCCTTGTAAGTACATTCTTCCTCGACGAAGCAGCTAAAATCAGCAAAGTCAGTGGTAGTAGGAAAAGACAAGAGCACATCCCTCTCTCTTTGTGTTGCAATAAGGCCTCAGAGTCAATATTGACCAGGTACATGTTTCGTGGGAATCCTGGCACCTAGACCTTGGTCAATAAATACATTTCTCATAAGATATTGACACTGTACTGTACATTTTCCTAGGAATTATTTAATATCTCTTCTTCATTGGGACTTCAGTGAGGAAAACAGGGTTTGGAGATGTCTGATCATAACCATCAACTGTAGCCCATCTATGAAGTTAGCAAAACTCTAAAATATGTTCAAGTTCAGACAAATGTTCTTGGTTTAAAAGACTAGTTGAATTTAAGAATTTTTTTTGTTTAAGAAACTCAACATGTTATCTGTCATCACTTAGAATCTCTTTAGAATATGAACACACTTAAGAGGAAAATCTAGTCTGACTTCACCTGGCTATGACAACCTGACAAACAGACTGTCTAGGTTTCCATACAGGGGTGACATGCAGAAACATTCCGTTATGGACCATCTATTAGGAGTCATGATGAGGAAGCTTCGGTTGTGAAACACCTGACTGTATGGAACACCAATCCCTGTAACTTGGAGGTAAATCTCTCCCATTAGTGAGTGATGTTGCCCACAGCTAGCCCATTTGGGTTCTTGTTTTTGGTTTCACATTGGTTGTGGGAATGAAGACATATGTTTCCTGACCTGTAAAACGGAATGTTTTTTAAACATTCCGAGAACAGAAGTGAACATTTTGTCTGTTCTGGGAATGTTTGTTTTTAGGCTGCAGGGAGGTTCTGAGAACGTTTTACTTTGGTTCCTTGAAAGTTTCCCTGTGAGGTTTAATTAACACTGAGAACAAAAAATGATGTTATTTTGAGTTTTGTTTTATAACTTCCTTAAAACTTTCACTGAATGTTTCAATAAGACTTTTCTGAACTCCCAAGCAGTTAGGACAAAGGGAAATTCAATTCCTTAGGCAGACCCAAAACTAGAATCTTCTACTCTCTGTCCATTCTCCACCACCAGGATGGAGCTAGCATGCCATGTTGTTTTCCACATACAAAGCAGTTCAATGTAGTCTATTCAAAACAGACCCCATTTCAAAAGGAAACAAGCACTCATTAAGATCTGGTGTAGCCAATTAGTGGGTGTGGCCGACACACAACACGATGGAGGATAGAGAGAATTTTGTTGACTCTGAGAACGGAATGTATACGTTTTTAAATAACATTATTAGAACATCCACTGAAACGTACAAAAGTTTGTGGTTTTTATGGAACGTTTTCTTAATGTTTGAGCATGACGTTAAATAGGACCATGAGGAAACCTATAGGAAACTTTATGCTGAAGTACTGACAGAAGAACGTTTGTTTCCTAAAGCTCTCTGATCTATTTGAGAACATTCAAAATGTCAAACCAGTTGGAGAACGTTCCTAGAACACTAACATTTTTATTAAATGTAACCATGTTTGAACTTTCAGGAAGCATTCTGTTAAAGTAAATACCTAGAAAATAACGTTTGTCATTTAATGTGCTGAGAATGTTTCAAAGCCAAGCAACTATCCTGCACCTTTCCCAGAACGTTGTGGAAAAGAATGTATGTAACATAACTATAGGACAACCACACTCTCACCAAGCTCTAAGAAACATATGGTTCTCTGAATGCTATGTGCTAGCTGGGTGCATACTTGCTGAAAGTGATTCAAAACACAGGTATTCTGGGACCCCTCTCTGATTGATACTGTGCAGGTGTGCTTAAACCCTTTACCAGACACATTACTGACTAGTGATCTGCAGACCCATCACACTGAGAATGTTCAGGTATGCTCAAGCTTCCCCTCAGGTACAAGACCAGCCATTCACTGACATCGGCCTAATCCAATTACATTCCAGTTACAGTAATTCCATTCACCAGAGCAGGAAGAGGCGTAAGCTATTAGTTGTTGAACACCTGAGGGTTGGCTAATCTCAACAGCAGCAGAGGCTGCTGAGGGGAGGACGGCTCATAATAATGTCTGGAACGGAGTGGAATGGCATCAAACACATGGAAACCAAGACCCTAATAATTGTCAAAGACTCCAGCCACCCTAGTCATAGACTGTTCTCTCTGCTACCGCACGGCAAGCTGTACCAGAGCGCCAAGTCTAGGTCCAAGAGGCTTCTAAACAGCTTCTACCCCCAAGCCATAAGACTCCTGAACATCTAGTCAAATGGCTTCCTAGACTATTTGTATTGCCCCCCCCACCCCACCTTACCCTGAATGTGTGCTGCTGGGAATGCAGACCTTACCTGAATGTGTGCTGCTGGGAATGCAGACCTTACCCTGAATGTGTGCTGCTGGGAATGCAGACCTTACCCTGAATGTGTGCTGCTGGGAATGCAGACCTTACCTGAATGACAGTGCCGTATTTTACTACATCGCCGTGGACCTTCTTGTTTTCTGTCTCATTCTGTTTTTGCTCCAGATTAGAGGCATGCTGTGTAGAACAAGGAAAGGTTGCATCAGTGTCCAGTCTCTAACCTGGCGGCATGACCCATGTTCTACAGTCTCTAACCTGGCGGCATGACCCATGTTCTACTGTCTCTAACCTGGCGGCATGACCCATGTTCTACTGTCTCTAACCTGGCGGCATGACCCATGTTCTACTGTCTCTAACCTGGCGGCATGACCCATGTTCTACTGTCTCTAACCTGGCGGCATGACCCATGTTCTACTGTCTCTAACCTGGCGGCATGACCCATGTTCTACTGTCTCTAACCTGGCGGCATGACCCATGCTCTACTGTCTCTAACCTGGCGGCATGACCCATGTTCTACTGTCTCTAACCTGGCAGTATGACCCTTGTTGTACTGTCTCTAACCTGGCGGCATGACCCATGTTCTACTGTCTCTAACCTGGCGGCATGACCCATGTTCTACTGTCTCTAACCTGGCGGCATGACCCATGCTCTACTGTCTCTAACCTGGCGGCATGACCCATGTTCTACTGTCTCTAACCTGGCAGTATGACCCTTGTTGTACTGTCTCTAACCTGGTGGTATGGCCCTTGTACGTATCTTTTACCTGTAGTTTCTGTAGTAGCACCACATCAGCGATCTTGTCCTTCTCATGCTTGGCCTGCTTGGCTTTACAGAACTGTTTCTGTGCAGAGTAGCGGTTCATGGGACACACTTTGAAGAGGCAGTCTAAGACAAAATAGTGTGATTAAAGAGTTAAGATTGCTAATAAGGGGACTGGTGAGTATTCAATGTTGTAGATGTTTTGGTTTCAAATATATATTAAAAACCTGTGTGGGGGGGGCTAGTGATGCACTATTTTACAATTACTATGCCAAGTTAACTGCCATTCTCCCGAGCATCTATGTAATCTATAGCAAAGATGAGCTGTGACACTGTCTGTGCAAGTAAACTCCCTTTTTGGGAAGTTTTTCAGGACCCTGTCTTTCAAAGATAATTCGTAAAAATCCAAATAACTTCACAGATCTTCATTGTAAAGGGTTTAAAAACAGTTTCCCATGCTTGTTCCATAAATAATTAATGAACATGCACCTGTGGAACGGTCGTTAAGACACTAACAGCCTACAGACGGTAGGCAATTAAGGTCACAGTTATGAAAACAAAAATTGCAATAAATTGTCTGTACTGTGAGACGCCTAAGACAGCGCTACAGGGAGACAGGACGGACAGCTGATCATCCTCACATTGGCAGACCAGGTGTAACAACTGCACAGGATCGGTACATCCGAACATCACACCTGCGGGACAGGTACAGGATGGCAACAACTGCCCGAGTTACACCAGGAACGCACAATCCCTCCATGAGTGCTCAGACTGTCCACAATAGGCTGAGAGGCTGGACTGAGGGCTTGTAGGCCTGTTGTAAGGCAGGTCCTCACCAGACATCACCTAAAACAGCGTCGCTTATGGACACAAACCCACCGTTGCTGGACCATACAGGACTGGCAAAAAGTGCTCTTCACTGACGAGTCCCGGTTTTGTCTCAACAGGGGTGATGGTCGGATTCGCGTTTATCGTCAAAGGAATGAGCGTTACATCAAGGCCTGTACTCTGGAGCGGGATCGATTTGGAGGTGGAGGGTTCGTCATGGTCTGGGGCGGTGTGTCACAGCATCATCGGACTGAGCTAGTTGTCATTGCAGGCAATCTCAATGCTGTGCGTTACAGGGAAGACATCCTCCTCCCTCATGTGGTACCCTTCTTGCAGGCTCATCCTGACATGACCCTCCAGCATGACAATTCCACCCGCCATACTGCTCGTTCTGTGCGTGACTTCCAGCAAGACAGGAATGTCAGTGTTCTGCCATGGCCAGCGAAGAGCCCGGATCTCAATCCCATTGAACATGTCTGGGACCTGTTGGATCGGAGGGTGAGGGCTAGGGCCATTCCCCCCAGAAATGTCTGGGAACTTGCAGGTGCCTTGGTGGAAGAGTGGGGTAACATCTCACAGCAAGACCTGGCAAATCTGGTGCAGTCCATGAGGAGATGCACTGCGGTACTTAATGCAGCTGGTGGCCACACCAGATACTGACTGTTACTTTTGATTTTGACCCCCCTTTGTTCAGGGACACATTCTATTTCTGATAGTCACATGTCTGTGGAACTTGTTCAGTTTATGTCTCAGTTGTTGAATCTTGTTATGTTCATAAAAATATTTACACATGTTTTGTTTGCTGAAAATAAAAACAGTTGACAGTGAGAGGACATTTATTTTTTTGCTGAGTTCATAGAATTGCTTCCACATAAAATTAAATGCTTAGGGAAGAAAAAGAAAACAGTAATTTGCTCCACACCCACCATAGGGGAGAGTGGATCTGGGCGTCAGGTAAATATTGACTCTCCCCATCCTCAGAGGGATATCCTGTTTTTAAAGGAGCCTAATACTAATATTGGAAATGAAGGACATCAGTTGGTGTCTGTGTGCTCTGCTCTGTGAGTACAGTACTTGTTACCTGTCACACAGGTCTGGCAGGAAGGTTATATCAGCACCATAACGGCAAACATCCTTAAAATGCATGTCGTCCCTCAGCAATACTGAACATTTAAACTTTGATACAGTCGAGGTGTGGCAGGCACTAGAGGCTGTAGCACCTTTATTGGGGAGGACAGGGCACGTGGTAATGGCTGGAGCGGAATTAGTGGAATGGTATCAAATACATCAAACACATGATTTTCTGTGTTTGATACCATTCCATTCGCTCCATTCCGGGAATTATTATGAGCCGTCCTCCCCTCACCAGCCTCCAGTGGTAGTAGGATAAACCTTTATAAAGGGAATCATGCAAACTACTGACAGAATACTATTCATATAAAAACATCATATGGGAAACAATGTGTTATTAGACTGTACTTGACAGTATTGCTGAGACTTTTGGGTCAACATTTGTTTACTTAGATGGGCAAGTTGTCTTTTCAGTTTAAACTGAGATCCAAATCATCAATGAACCTTTGATCAGACAGAAATGCACTGAATGCGTGTCACCCCAGTGATGGAATCGGAAAAAAACTAAGTGTGGGTTTAAAAAAGAAAGTGTCTGCTGTCTTGATTTGAAGTCTGTTCTCTCTGGTGCCCATATCAGGCTGAGTGGGCAGAGAGCTGTACATTCCCCATATGTCAGTCATACTGAGTCACAAGCAAACGCACAACAACATATTGTGAATCACTCTCACAAACACACAGGGAAGTACGCATGCACACATGTACATAACACTCCCACAATGCACCCGCACACTACATTGTAGGCCTAAATAATGTGAATACTAATACTACCTCTGAACTTCTTGGGGGGATTGTCCAGGTCCCCTGCAGCTGGCTCTACCACACATCTGTCATCCACTAACCTGGGGAGAAACACAACACACAGAAGATCAAAACTTGCACTGCAGCATTTGTATACATACCCCTGAAATCCACAGCTTTTCCCCCACACTTCCTCTCTAAATCAGGGACTGAATTAGGCCTGGCACACCAGGTGGGTGCAAGTAATGATTAGGTAGAACAGAAAACCATCAGTAGTCCAGCCCTCGTGGGGTAAGACTGGAATAGCCCCCTGATGTACATAATGACAACATATGGCAAAGCAAATGTTGTGACCCTAATGTCCTTATGCAGAAACCATCTACAATGATTTCCACTTGGATTTAGTTCATGTCTCATTGTGGTCAGACTTCAGTAGCTAACCACTGTGAGAGCTAGTGACTTAAAGGACTTGCTAGTGACCTGGCCCTTTCCTTCAGTCAAATTACCTAGTGGCCTCATGGGTGGAATGTTCATATTTTTCATAATTAATAAAAAAAATATGTTTGACTGAAAATCAAACTGTTTTGTCATATGTCAGTCTTCTGAGATGAATATAAAAGTGTAATATTGGGATGCAAACTCAAGACAAAGGAGATGATTGTGGACTACAGGAAAAGGCGGGTCAAGCACACCCCCATTCTCATCGACGGGGCTGTAGTGGAGCAGGTTGAGAGTTTCAAGTTTCTTGGCGTCCACATCACCAACAAACTAACATGGTCCAAGCACACCAAGACAGTTGTGAAGAGGGCAGGACAAAACCTATTCCCCCTCAGGAGACTGAAAAGATTTGGCATGGGTCCTCAGATCCTCAAAAGGTTCTACAGCTGCACCATCGAGAGCATCCTGACTGGTTGCATCACTGCCTGAGGAAGGCAGAGGAAGGCCCTAAAAATTGTCAAAGACTCCAGCCACCCTAGTGTATTGTAATCAGCGCATGTGACAAATAAAATGTGATTTGAAACTCTGTATCTGTCATGGTACTGGTGTCTTCTATTTTTACAGCCCATAACCATGTGTGTGAGGTTTATACTTTTGTTTCAAAGTAGATTTGTTTAAGACTACCCTGACTTGGCTTAACCCCCTAGAGTCGATGTCCATGTCCTGCGGACATCTAATTAGCATAATAATAACAACAACAAATCCCCATAAAAATCTGTCCGTTTCAGCTGGAGATGTGTTGGTTTTTTTGCATCCACTGACGTTGTAATTCCACATCTGCGGTGAAAGGTGACAGAGCTAGAGCGGTGTTTGTCAGACCGTGATACATCCTGAAAATCAGTCTTCTCACAAAATCGTCTGTAGAGTCTGAACGGGTAGTGTACAAACTATTATGACCCCTTTATGGAAAGGTGAGACTCTCACGAACACGTCGGTTGTTTTGCTCGAAGATGCCCACACAGGCCTCACAAGACTTGTCTGAAGATCCCCCAGTACCAGTTCACTAAATGAATGGAACTATATATGGAGACGGTCATTATATTATGGGGGCACTAAGCAATGTAGCCTGAACAGTGAACACTAAATTAACTGTTTATATTGTAACAATGGCCTGTCCACAAAGCATGTGCCGTTTCCTGGTATGTAGACAACAGTATGTCCACTGTTATTGGCCAGAGCCGACATAGTGTCTTATGACAGACTGTTACATAATGGCCAGTGTGCACGTGAGATTTGGTTGTGGACTCTGATTAGAGCCAAAATAATAAGATTATTCCAGATCTGTTGTTTTCCCTATATTGTTGAGCGCAGTGACGAACCAGGATAAAGACAACTGTTTCCCAAAATGACATCCATAAAGCAGATTGGATTGTATGGTCATGCCTTATTATCAAATTACACATGGCCTCAAAGGCCAATTGTCAGTTGATTTGAGTCAGAATTCTGTATTTTATTTTTCCTCACTTTGTCTCACGGTCACGGTTGAGAAAGACGGTTTGAAGACATCTGACCCAGAGTGTATTTAAACCCCCAATCATGACCTGTCTGCATTTCCTTATTTAACCCCCCCTCACTGCTATGGACTTCCACAAGCTATCAGTAAACATAACGAATCACTAGAGACCACTATCCACAGCAGCTCAGAAAACTAAATATAGTAATAAAATGAGCCTAATTACTGTCTCCCTGCAGACTCTGAGCTTAATTTGGATCATCTGTCACATCCTTCCACTTTAAAGTCAACTCTTAGCATGAATTGAACTACAGTATGTACAGTGCCTTCAGAAAGTATTCACAACCCTTGACTATTTCTACATTGTGGGGTTAAAATTAATTTAATTGTAATTTTTTGTCAACAATCTACACAAAATACTCTAAAGTCAGTGGAAGAAAAATGTGAATATTTTGTATAAAATATTTCTAAAATAAAATAAAACCCTAATTTATATAGTGCATTCTGAAAATATTCAGACCCTTTGACTTTTTCCACATTGTTACATTACAGCCTTATTCTAAAGCTGATTAAATTATTATTATTCTTTTTATTATTTATTTTCCCCCACACAATACCCCATAATGACAAAGTGAAAAATATATAGAGATTTTTGCAAATGTAAAATTATTTTTTTACTGAAATACCTTATTTACATAAGTATTAAGACCCTTTGCTTTGAGTCTCAAAATTGATCTCAGGTGCATCCTGTTTTCATTGATCATCCTTGAGATGTTTACCACAGTCCAACCTGTGGTAAATTCAATTGATTGCACATGATTTGGGAAGGCACACACCTGTCTACATAAGGTCCCACAGTTGACAGTGCATGTCAGAACAAAAACCAAGCCATGATGTCGAAGGAATTGTCCGTAGAGCTCCGAGACAGGATTGTGTTGAGGCACAGATCTGGGGAAGGGTACCAAAACATTTATGCAGCATTGAAGGTCCCCAAGAACACAGTGGCCTCCATCACTCTCAAATGAAAGAAGTTCGGAACCACCAAGACTCTTCCTAGAGCTGGCCGCCCAGCCAAACTGAGCAATCGGGGGAGAAGGGCCGTGATCAAGAACCCGATGGTCACTCTGAAAGAGCTCCAGAGTCTCTCTGTGGGGATGGGAGAACCTTCCAGAAAGACAACCATCTCTGCAGCACTCCAGATCAGGCCTTTATGGTGGACAGACGGGAAGCCACTCCTCAGTAAAAAGCACATGACAGCCCACTTGGAGTTTGCCAAAAGGCACCTAAAGGACTCTCAGACCATGAGAAACAAGATTCTCTGGTTTGATGAAACCAAGATTGAACTCTTTGGCCTGAATGCCAAGTATCACGTCTGGAGGAAACCTGGCACCATCCCTACGGTGAAGCATGGTGGTGGTAGCATCATGCTGTGGAGATGTTTTTCAGTGGCAGGGCAATGACCCTAAGCACACAGCCAAGACAATGCAGGAGTGGCATCGGGACAAGCCTCTGAATGTCCTTGAGTGACCCAGCCAGAGCCCGGACTTGAACCCGATCCAACATAGCTGGAGACCTGAAAATAGCTGTGCAGTGAAGCTCCCCATCCAACCTGACAGCGCTTGAGAGGATCTGCAGAGAAAAATGGGAGAAACTCCCCAAATACAGGTGTGTCAACCTTATACTGTACCTTCAAGAACCCAAGAAGACTTGAGGCTGTAATTGCTGCCAAAGGTACTTCAACAAAGTGCTGAATGAAGGGTCTGAATACTTATGTAAATGTGATTTTTATTTTATATAAACTTAATCTAAACCAGTTTAAATCTAAACCTGTTTTTGCTTTGTCATTACGGGGTATTGCGTGTAGATTGAGAGGGGACTATTTTATAAATTTTAGAATAACAAAATGTGGAAAAAGGGTTCTGAACACTTTCCCTGAGTCAATACGTGTTAGAAATACCTTTGGCAGCCATTTCAGCTGTGAGTTTTTCTGGTTAAGTCTAAGGAGGTTTGCAAACCTGGATTGTGCAATATTTGCCCATTTTATTATTTTAAGAATTCTTCAAGCTCTGTCAAGTTGGTTGTTGATCATTGCTAGAAAGCCATTTATCTTTCCACAGATATTCAAGACGATTTAAGTCAAAACTGTAACTAGGCCACTCAGGAACATTCAATGTCGTCTTGGTCAGTAACTCCAGTGTAGATTTGGCCTATCGTTTTAGGTTATTGTCTTGCTGAAAGGTAGATTTGTCTCCAAATGTCGTCTAGGATTTTGCCTGTGCTTAGTTCAATTTTTTTATATAAAAACTCCCTAGTCCTTGCCAATGACAAGCATACCCATAACATGATGCAGCTACCACCACCGCCATGCTCAGTGATGTGTTGTTGGACTTGCCCCAAACATATTTTATTTAACTTTTTATTTTACCTTTATTTAACTAGGCAAGTCAGTTAAGAACAAATTCTTATTTTCAATGACGGCCTAGGAACAGTGGGTTAACTGCCTTGTTCAGGGGCAGAACGACAGCTCGGGGATTCAATCTAGCAACCTTTCGGTTACAAGTCCAACGCTCTAACCACTAGGCTACCTGCCGCCCCATAATGCTTTGTATTCAGGACAAATTACATTTCTTTGCCACATTTCTCTCAGTATTACTTTAGTGACTCATTGCAAACAAGATGCATGTTTGTGAATATTTGTATTCTGTACAGGCTTCATTTTCACTGTCATTTAGGTTAGTATTGGGGAGTAATTAATGTTGATCCATCCTCAGTTTTCTATCACAGCCATTAAATTCTGTAACTGTTTTAAAGTCACCATGGTGACATCCCTGAGCGGTTTCCTTCCTCTCTGTCAACTGAGTTAGGAAGGACGCCTGTATCTTTGTAGTGACTGGGTGTATTGATACACCATACAAAGTGGGATTAATAACTTCACCATGCTCAAAGGGATATTCAGTGTCTGCCTTCTTTTTTTTTTTACCCATCTACCAATAGGAGCCATTCTTTGAGAGGCATTGCAAAACCTCCCTGGTCTATGTCGTTGAATCTGTACTTAAAATCCACTGCTCGACTGAAGGACCTTACAGATAATTGTATGTGTGGGGTACAGAGATGGGGTAGTCATTCAAAAATGTATGTCAAACACCATTACTACAGTTAGTCCATGCAACTTATTGTTATTTATTATTTAAAGTTATTTAGGCTTGCCTTAACCAAGAGGTTGTAATCTATAGCCTATTATACTGCAGGTGAGGATGTGGTCACTACAAAACTTCTTAAAGTAGTCTGAATGCTTTGGGCTGCTCCGCTTTAGAGTGCCCATAGAACCCAATACCCAAAGATGTCTGAAACATGCTGAAGTGGTATTTCCATGACAGCTGACGACAAACACAAGACAGGCTCACAGTTCACACAATGCAGTGGAAATATGCAAAAAGGGTTTGTGTATCTAAAAGACACTGCCTGAAAGGGCAAGCTAATCCTACATCTTTACCATCAGTCTGTACATGTTTGCGTGCAGAGGGTTGTCTCTGTCCCTATATCCCCCTCCTTCACATAATCAATGGGAGTTACCTAGCAGCCAGGTGAGGTTTGTCTACCTATTGTGGGTTCATTGCTTTGGCTAGAGTCTGGAGTGCTCCCCTGGTCATTTGCATTGCACATTAATCACTCACAACTCAGGAATTTAGGTATTTTATAAAAACAACTGATTTATTTTTGTTAAATATTTCGGTCATTGAATTCATTCACATAATGAATATCATTCTGTGTTTTTTTAACTTCTGTTATTAACAAAATGTTTTATATACAGTGCATTCGGAAAGTATTCTGACTCCTTGACTTTCTACATTTTGTTACATTACAGCCTTATTCTAAAATTGATTAAATTAAAATCTCATCAAATCTACACAATACCCCATAATGACAAAATAAACAAAAAAAATTCTATACATTTTTGCAAATGTATAAAAATAAAATATGACATTTACGTAAGTATTCAGACCGTTTTACTCAGTATTTTGTTCGAGCACCTTTGGCAGCGATTACAGCCTTGAGTCTTGGGTACGATGCTAAGTTTGGAACACCTGTATGTGGGGAGTTTCTCCCATTCTTTTCTGCAGATCCTCTCAAGCTCTGTCAGGTTGGACGGGGAACGTCGCTACACAGCCATTTTCAGGTCTCTCCAGAGATGTTCGATCGGGTTCAAGTCCGTGCTCTGGCTGGGCCACTCAATGACATTCAGAGACTTGTCCCAATGCCACTCCTGCGTTGTCTTGGCTGTGTGCTTAGAGTCCTGAGAAGGTGAACCTTGGCCCCAGACTTAAGGTCCTGAGCGCTCCGGAGAGTACTTTGTACTTTGCTCCGCTCATCTTTCCCTCGATCCTGACTAGTCTCCCAGTCCCTGCCGCTGAAAAACATCCCCACAGCATGATGCTGCCACCATGCTTCACCGTAGGGATGGTGTCAGATTTCCTCCAGACGTGATCTTTGGCATTCAGGCCAAAGATCTTGGTTTCATCAGACCAGAGAATTGTGTTTCTCATGGTCAGTGTTTTTAGGTGTTTTTTCAAACTCCAAGTGGGCTGTCATGTGCCTTTTACTGAAGAATGGCTTCTGTCTGGCCACTACCATAAAGGCCTGATTAGTGGAGTGCTGCAGAGATGGTTGTGCTTCTGGAAGGTTCTCCCATCTCCACAGAGGAACTCTGGAGCTATTTCAGAGTGACCATCGGGTTCTTGGTCATCTCCAAGGATAAAAACCAGGCCTATCTCCCAAGATTGCTCAGTTTGGCTGGGCGGCCAGCTCTAGAAAGAGTCCTGGTTGTTCCAAACTTCTTCCATTTAAGAATGATGGAGGCCACTGTGTTCGTGGGGACCTTCAATGCTGCAGAGTTTTTTGGTACCCTTCCCCAGATCTGTGTCTCGACACAATCCTGTCTCTGAGCTTTACGGACAATTCCTTCGACCTCATTGCTTGGTTTTTGCTCTGACATGCACTGTCAACTGTGGGACCTTATCTAGACAGGTGTGTGCCTTTCCAAATCATGTCCAATCAATTGAATTATTTACCACAGGTAGACTCCAATCAAGTTGTAGAAACATCTCAAGGATGATCAATGGAAACAGGATGCACCTGAGATCAATTTCAAGTCTCAAAGCAAAGGGTCTTAATACTTATGTAAATTAGGTATTTCAGTTTTTTTATTTTTAAAACATTTGCAAAAATCTATACATATATTTTCACTTTGTCATTATGGGTTATTGTGTGTAGATTGTTGAGGGAAAAATAAATAATTTAATCAGTTTTCGAATAAGGCTGTAATTTAACAATGTGGAAAAAGTCAAAGGGTCTGAATATTTCAGAATGCACTATATAAATTTGGGTTTTATTTTATAAATACAAAATATTCAAATGTTTCTTCCACTGACAGAGTATTTTGTGTAGATTGTTGACAAAAAAATACAATTAAATTCATTTTAATCCCACTTTGTAGCACAACAAAATGTAGAAATAGTCAAGGGTTGTGAATACTTTCTGAAGGCACTGTACATACTGTAGTTCAATTCATGCTAAGAGTTGACTTTAAAGTGGAAGGATGTGACAGATGATCCAAATTAAGCTCAGAGTCTGCAGGGAGACAGTAATTAGGCTCATTTGATAGCAAAGGGTCTGATAACTTATACCTTATTTACATATGTTGTATTTTTTATAAACTTTCCAAAATATCGAAACCTGTTTTCGCATTGTCATTATGGGGCATTGTGTGTAGATTGAGAAATGTTTTATTTTATAAATTTTAGAATAAGTGTAATCTCATTTTTGGGGGAAAAGTTAAAGGGTTCTGAATATTTTCCAAATGCACTGTATATATTTAAATTGTAGTATGAATACCATCAGTGGTATGCTGTTTGAATAGGCTACCATCAATGGTTTGAAGCTTTTCACCTGAGACAGAGAATGCAAAGCATGTGTGATTGAATGCAGAGCTATCAGACCTCACAAGAAGGGTGAGGGCTCTGACAAAAACTAACCAACAGAAAAATCTGGGCCTTTGTGGAAGCTGCACCAGGTGTATGTTCGTGGTTTTAAAGTCTGTGCCACTTTAAAAATCTATGTCAGGCAGTCTAAAGAACTGCATCGCAGCGCTGAGGCACCACTACAGACCCGGGTTTGATCCCAGGCTGTGTCACAGCTGGCCGTGACCGGGAGCACCATAGGGTGGCGCACAATTGGCCCAGCGCCGTCCGAGTTAGGGTAGGGTTTGCCTGGGGTTATTCCTTGGCTCATCACGCTCTAGCAACGGGCTGGCTGCCTGCAAGCTGACTTCGGTCGTCAGGCGAACAGTGTTTCCTCCGACACATTGGTGCGGCTGGCAGTGTGTTAAGAAGCAGCGCGGCTTGGCGCATGTCTCAACCTTCATCTCTCCCGAACTCGTCGGGATTGGCAATCGGACATGACAAAATGTATATTTTAAACTGTCAGGTCCCTGATGATTTCAATCATAAACACAGATCTGCACTGTTGTCATGTGTAAATAACTCAACAGGTACTGACGCAGATGCTGTCAAAAATGGTTACAACTCATTTGTCCTGCTTCTTCTGTCCTTACAGGCATCATGTATTAATTATACAGTAAGACAGACTTAAAGCAGCTTCAGGTATTTAGCTCTGAAGTCCAGTATCCATGTTTTAAATAGAAGTGTAGAATGTTTTGTCATTATTGGTAGTAGCACAAAATGTGTTTTTTTTTGCCATTGATACACAACTTACATGTAATTTAATTCTGAAATAATATTTTATTCTGTTAAGTGTTAGAGCTCTGAGGCAACCCCTATGTAAACAATACAAACTTTCTCTCTGGACAGAGACCTGCTGTGACCTCTAAAAAAGTATCAGTGTGCTTCTTTTTTCACTGGTGACTCAAGACACTAGCTAAAAGCCATTTGTCATACTGAGCTAGAACATTCCAATAGGCAGCGCTATGTTGTCAGACGGTCAAATGTGTGTCCTGTCCTCGACAGAGAGATTTGGCATGCGTTACCCACTGATCCATCCCTTGTTGTGACTGATTACAGCAGTCATCCCAGTGTTTGAATTTATGCAAACTAAGAGACATGATTTTAGAGACATGGCTGTTGTACAGTCCACCTGTTCCCCTGTATTATAGGCTACTATCCACTTCCCCATCAATCCAGAAGGAAGAAATTGTGTCTTTCCACAGATGATGAATAAGTTAAACATTGACTAGATATTGTTTCAAATATGACTCAGCCAGACACTTGTAGCCTACTTTGCGATAGTGGATTTGTGAAGTGGATACATTTAAGTGTGGCTAAGAGGTGACTCAATAAGCTGTTTGGACAGGCATCAGAGGCCAAGCCCTGGAGCTGTATCAGTGGCTGACTGGACAGGGCTCCACTCTTAGGAAAAAGGTATTATTTGTTTGTCCCCATAGGAGAACCCTTTTTGGTTCCAGGTAGAACCCTTTGATTGTGAAAAACGTTCCAGGTAGAACTTTGTATTAGTGAAAAATAGTTATGGGGACAATTGAAGAACCCTATATAGTTCCAGGTAGCACATTCTTTTCTAAAAAGCTTTGTGGGCGGGCAGCAGAGGCATCATGCCCATAGGGGGCAGAGGGGCAAGTGCGCCCTCAGATTTGCCCTGTAAATAAAATACTTTTTGTTGTTGTTTCTCTGTAAAACTACTAGCAACCTAGCTACTTTATGAAGTTGACTTTAGCTAGCCCAGATAGGTTCCCAATCTTCCAACCTCATAACTTGCTACCAAGAAGCCATTTCAAACTATCAATCACATTAAAGTAACTAGGTTGTCTATCTTAGCTGGCATGCCTGCTGGCAAGGCTGTTAGACTTTAGAAAAGCAAGCAATAACTAAAATGTACTGAATAAGACTTACAAACTTTTAAAAATCTTTTACCCAGATTTTTGCAGAGAACCATATTTTATTTTTTATAAACCAGTCAGGAGGATACAGACAGCTCAAGAGGTATGCTTAGATATGCAGAAAAATACATAATGTTTACATAGAATTAAGCAGGGCCTAGCCCCACTCCGGACCACCCCCAGCCATCCTCACATACTTTGTGCCCCCACAGATTTTTGCGGTGCCTGACGCCCCTGGCGGGCAGCGCCAAGTGAGCACAAAGGGCACCAACACATAGAATGCTGTTCCTTCTCCGGCAGCAACTGGAGAAACCACAGGAAGCACTATGAATAGAGAGGATTTGAAAATATCGCAAATGGCAACGTATTCCCTACATAGTGCACTACTTTTGACCAGAGCCCAATGGGCCCTGGTCAAAAGTAGTGCACTTAATAGCAGATAGGGTGCCATTTGGTACAGTCCCAAGTTACCCGAGCACCTATCCGTTGGAAATCTCCAAAGAACACACTTGGAATCACTTCCTGATCCTGACATAATTCCTACTACAATAATGGCATTCAGGCAAACAATGGAAGGGGCGGGGGCTGAAGTGTATATGTGAACATAAACAACAACAGGATACTGTCAGGGGAATATATCCAGGGACAGTTGTAGCCATGTTGTCACACCTCTCACTGACCCAGTATTAAACCAATAATGTCTAGGTTCTTTTTTCAGGGACATGTTTCTGACTAGAGGAAATGCACCACTTCTTTAGACATATGCCTGCACAAAATCAGGTGAAACAACACTATTCATCAACAACAACGTAGGCCTAGTGCAACTCTTCTCTCTAATGCTACTCTAATGCAATGCGAAATACAGATTAAAGCAGGACTCTCCAACCCTGTTCCTGGAGAGCTACCCTCCTGTAGGTTCACTCCAACCCTGTTCCTGGAGAGCTACCCTCCTGTAGGTTTTCACTCCAACCCTGTTCCTGGAGAGCTACCCTCATGTAGGTTCACTCCAACCCTGTTCCTGGAGAGCTACCCTCCTGTAGGTTCACTCCAACCCTGTTCCTGGAGAGCTACCCTCCTGTAGGTTCACTCCTACCCTGTTCCTGGAGAGCCACCCTCCTGTAGGTTCATTCCAACCCTGTTCCTGGAGAGCTACCCTCCTGTAGGTTCACTCCAACCCTGTTCCTGGAGAGCTACCCTCCTGTAGGTTTTCACTCCAACCCTGTTCCTGGAGAGCTACCCTCCTGTAGGTTTTCACTCCAACACTGTTCCTGGAGAGCTACCCTCCTGTAGGTTTTCACTCCAACCCTGTTCCTGGAGAGCTACCCTCATGTAGGTTCACTCCAACCCTGTTCCTGGAGAGTTACCCTCCTGTAGGTTCACTCCAACCCTGTTCCTGGAGAGCTACCCTCCTGTAGGTTCACTCCAACCCTGTTCCTGGAGAGCTACCCTCCTGTAGGTTCACTCCAACCCTGTTCTTGGAGAACTACCCTCCTGTAGGTTCACTCCAACCCTGTTCCTGGTTGATAAGATGAATCCGGTTACTTACAACTTGGGTTGGAGTGTAAACCTACAGGACGGTAGCTCTCCAGGAACAGGGTTGGAGCGAAAACCTAAAGGAGGAAAGCTCTCCAGGAACAGGGTTGGAGCGAAAACCTAAAGGAGGGTAGCTCTCCAGGAACAGGGTTGGAGAGCCCTGGCTTAAAGGATTAGTTCACTATTTTAGAATTTGATGTTAGATGATTCCTCAGCCTGAAAGTAGTCTATGTGCCAGGAAAAACTGTAATCCAAGGTTCAGTTCCCTAAATAGCAATTACAAACTTCATCTAACTTTAATCACTGCTAGCTGAAAATCAATGGAACACAACATTGTAAAATAGTTAACTCTTTTAATGAGCTTTCTGAACACAACAATTGTAATGTCTTACTAGAGAACAGATGTTTCCATATGGTTATGCTTGACTATCTAGAGATCAGACTCCATGGCCCACTTTGCCATTCTGAGACTGGGTATAACTTATTGTCATCAGCTGATGAAATATATGAGGGTCTCTCAGAGACACTAAATCTCAGATGCAATGATCTCATGACTAATTAATATGGCTGGAATTGTTATAATAGCTTACTGTGCTGTGTAACATGAGCTACACACATACATGAAGCCTAAATCATGGATTCGTGGAGTTTTGTATTTTTCTTTAAAATGAATTCACTACGCAGAAACAAAACTTGACACAGAGCCTACAAGAAGTGTAGGAGATAAGAGTGAGTCTCGATTCGAAGTCGACGGATGGGGTAACTACCGTATGTTGAAATTAAGATCTGTCAAAATGACAAGACTGTAAACGTATAACCACAGTCAAGGTAACGTGTTTGTAGGGACATGCACATACTTACCCAAGTGTACTTATAAAACCATTGACAGAGCCCTCCGCGTAAAGGGAAACGATGTCCCCAATGTGCAAAAAGCTAGACATTGAATCCGACATCTTCGGTATCTTTCGAGTTGACAATTATCAACTGAAATACATTTATCCTCTTCTGTATTCTCCACTTGACTGCTGCGACTTTTTGAAGCGCTACTCGTATCTGATCTTCCTCCTCGTGCACTGAGGGCTAAGAACTCTCATTCGAACTAATGAAGATTTCGTTGGAATGCACGGAGGACAATGTGGTTAATTCTAATTATAGTTTAAATTGTTTCATTAAATAAAGTTTACACCCGAAAATGAGCAATGACAACCCGATGTTAATGAAAGTAGAGAAAGTCCAAATGTGTCAGCGAAGTCCTCACGTAGACACTGCACCTGAAGACAGATAGTATTGGAACCAGGAAGTGTGTAATCTTGATAACTCCCCAGTTATCTGTTCTTGGTTCAGTTATCTTCTCAGTTGCCTGTTTCTGACTCTAGAAAGTACAAGAGAAAGATTGCTTTATACCCTCTCTTGCCTACATACATTAATACACTGAGAATTGGTACAAACTGATGGTACAGTAGGCTACAGCGCAAGGGTTTTTATTCAGTCAACAAACATTAGTAGGTCTATTTGCTCATTATAGAGTCAATTTAAATAGCGTCAATAAACCAGAATTTCAACTATATAAACAAATAAACCAGAATTTAAACTATATAAACCAGAATTACCTAGAATTTCAACGATATAAACCATAATTAAGAGATATAGTTGATTGAGTTTAATATTCATGAACAGATATATTTGTAGAGTGTTTTAAGTTCAAAAGTGGATCACCGTTGCACCTCAGTCTATGAGAGTGTGATGTAGTGTGATTCAAAAGATTCCTTTTTATTTTGTCTTTTCTACATGCCCTGTTGTAGTTTAACTAGGCCTATTTCAGACATCACTCTCTTACCATAGTTTACCATCTATGGTTCTTGCTTACTACATCATCATAGTTTTGGCCTTTCTAAAAGCTTGAGTTCAAAGTATTGAACAACATTTAGGCAGCTGTGTAGCAAACACATGTTTTTCCCGCCCACTGTTGACAACTCATAGTAGCAGGCGAGTCATGCTCAGCCTTTGGCCTGGACTTCCTGGTGCAGTCAAGCGGTGATACAGGCTGAGGCTGAGCCAAGCTTTTTGTGTAGGAGAGACATCTTGCTGCTTTTCTCACACAATACAATATGTACAATCGAAATATAGCCTCTCTTTCATGGTTTTCTAGAGGGCAGGTTTGATCGGTTGATCTCATCTAGCTGTTAAAAAAGGCAGTGTTTGAGAAAATGACATTTCTAACAATGGGCCAGTTAACTTAGCACTTATTCTGCAGTAGTTTCACCCTACCATGGCTACAGTAAGCTACAACCTTATCTGAAGTAATTTCTGAGCGTACAACTCTAAACATGCAGTTCTTTCTTCTTAGATTTCCCATTAAATATTGGTTGACCCTCTGTATTTTCTCCAAGATTCCTCTGGTTAGCGCTTGCATTGAAAGGCTATTGTAACAGACTGACTTACTGTCTTTAACATTCATGTCCCAGGCCGGACCATACATGGACACTACAAGGCAACATTTATTATCTGGCTTGGCCCATGTGAATGTATCCATTTGTAATTCAAGGTTCCTCAGTCTTGTTTCTATGGTGATTGAGACAAAGGCCCAATGAAGGAGCATGAGAGAGGCCCATAGAGGTCCACTGGACCTGGGGAACATTCTGTCTCTCTCATTGTGATTAATACCTACACAGCAGAGATGGTTGGAGAGACCAAACCTGGACTGTATTTTACACCCCAACTTCTGCTGGAAAGCCACCTTCTTAACTAATTTCATCAAGCAGTTAACATCCACTTTCTTGTAACCACATGCACTATTATAATCCACTCCAATCAAATGAAGTGCAGCAGAGGTTTTGGGAGTTAAGGAACATACTGTATTTATTTAACCTTTATTTAACTAGACAAATTATTGTTTACGATGACAGCCTAGGAACAGTGGGTTAACTGTCTTTTTCAGGAGCAGAATGACAGATTTTTTACATTGTCAGCTCGGGGATTCGAGTTGAGTTTTTACCAAAAAGTTCTATTTTGGTTTCATCTGACATTCACCTTTCGGTTACTGGCCGAACACTCTAACCACTAGGCCACCTGCCGCCCCAAAGGACTGTAAGGATTATTATCATTATTGCTCTAAGGCTGAAAAGAAAACGGACTGACACTTATTTTACTGGAATTTTTCCCAATGTAGTTTTAAAGAGGAATTTCACCCTGGGGGAATATGGGCTTGTTTTCATCATGTCTAAGGCATTTCTAGGTCAGTGAGATGTGTTTCACACATACACTATACAGTGGGGAAAAAAAGTATTTAGTCAGCCACCAATTGTGCAAGTTCTCTCACTTAAAAAGATGAGAGAGGCCTGTAATTTTCATCATAGGTACACTTCAACTATGACAGACAAAATGAGGGAAAAAAATCCAGAAAATCACATTGTAGGATTTTTATGAATTTATTTGCAAATTATGGTGGAAAATAAGTATTTGGTCACATACAAACAAGCAAGATTTCTGGCTCTCACAGACCTGTAACTTCTTCTTTAAGAGGCTCCTCTGTCCTCCACTCATTACCTGTATTAATGGCACCTGTTTGAACTTGTTATCAGTATAAAAGACACCTGTCCACAACCTCAAACAGTCACACTCCAAACTCCACTATGGCCAAGACCAAAGAGCTGTCAAAGGACACCAGAAACAAAATTGTAGACCTGCACCAGGTTGGGAAGACTGAATCTGCAATAGGTAAGCAGCTTGGTTTGAAGAAATCAACTGTGGGAGCAATTATTAGGAAATGGAAGACATACAAGACCACTGATAATCTTCCTCGATCTGGGGCTCCACGCAAGATCTCACCCGTGGGGTCAAAATGATCACAAGAACGGTGAGCAAAAATCCCAGAACCACACGGGGACCTAGTGAATGACCTGCAGAGAGCTGGGACCAAAGTAACAAAGCCTACCATCAGTAACACACTACGCCGCCAGGGACTCAAATCCTGCAGTGCCAGACGTGTCCCCCTGCTTAAGCCAGTACATGTTCAGGCCCGTCTGAAGTTTGCTAGAGAGCATTTGGATGATCCAGATGAGGATTGGGAGAATGTCAGATGAAACCAAAATATAACTTTTTGGTAAAAACTCAACTCGTCGTGTTTGGAGGACAAAGAATGCTGAGTTGCATCCAAAGAACACCATACCTACTGTGAAGCATGGGGGTGGAAACATCATGCTTTGGGGCTGTTTTTCTGCAAAGGGACCAGGACGACTGATCCGTGTAAAGGAAAGAATGAATGGGGCCATGTATCGTGAGATTTTGAGTGAAAACCTCCTTCCATCAGCAAGGGCATTGAAGATGAAACGTGGCTGGGTCTTTCAGCATGACAATGATCCCAAACACAACGCCCGGGCAACGAAGGAGTGGCTTCGTAAGAAGCATTTCAAGGTCCTGGAGTGACCTAGCCAGGCTCCAGATCTCAACCCCATAGAAAACCTTTGGAGGGAGTTGAAAGTCCGTGTTGCCCAGCGACAGCCCCAAAACATCACTGCTCTAGAGGAGATCTGCATGGAGGAATGGCCCAAAATACCAGCAACAGTGTGTGAAAACCTTGTGAAGACTTACAGAAAACGTTTGACCTCTGTCATTGCCAAAAAAGGGTATATAACAAAGTATTGAGATAAACTTTTGTTATTGACCAAATACTTATTTTCCACCATAATTTGCAAATAAATAAATAAAAAATCCTACAAAGTGATTTTCTGGATTTCTTTTCCTCATTTCATCTGTCATAGTTGAAGTGTACCTATGATGAAAATTACAGGCCTCTCTCATCTTTTTAAGTTTGAGAACTTGCACAATTGGTGGCTGACTAAATACTTTTTTGCCCCACTGTAGGTCTGTAGCAGTTTGAAGAGGGGATTTTTTTTTTATTATTATTTATTTCACCTTTATTTAACCAGGTAGGCAAGTTGAGAACAAGTTCTCATTTACAACTGCGACCTGGCCAAGATAAAGCAAAGCAGTTCGACACATACAACAACACAGAGTTACACATGGAGTGAAACAAACATACAGTCAATAATACAGTAGAAAAAAAACTAATCTATATACAATGTGTGCAAATGAGGTAGGATAAGGAACATAAGGCAATAAATAGGCCATGGTGGCAAAGTAACTACAGTATAGCAATTTAACACTGGAATGGTAAATGTGCAGTAGATGAATGTGCAAAGTAAAAATACTGGGGTGCAAAGGAGCAAGATAAATAAATGACTATGGTAGGGGATGAGGTAGTTGGTTGGGCTATGTACAGATGCAGTGATCTGTGAGCTGCTCTGACAGCTGGTGCTTGAAACTAGTGAGGGAGATAAGTGTCTCCAGTTTCAACGATTTTTATTGTTCGTTCCAGTCATTGGCAGCAGAGAACTGGAAGGAAAGGCGGCCAAAAGAGGAATTGGCTTTGGGGGTGGCCAGTGAGATATACCTGCTGGAGCGAGTGCTACGGGTGGGTGCTGCTACCAGCGAGCTGAGATAAGGCGGGGCTTTACCTAGCAGGGACTTGTAGATGACCTGGAGCCAGTGGGTCTGGCGACGAGTGTGTAGCGAGGGCCAGCCGACTAGAGCATACAGGTCGCAGTGGTGGGTAGTATATGGGGCTTTGGTTACAAAGCGCATGGCACTGTGATAGACTGCATCCAGTTTGCTGAGTAGAGTGTTGGAAGCTATTTTGTAGATGACATCGCCGAAGTCGAGGATCGGCAGGATAGTCAGTTTTACTTGTGCAAGTTTGGCAGCATGAGTGAAGGAGGCTTTGTTGCGAAATAGAAAGCCGATTCTAGATCTAATTTTGGATTGGAGATGTTTAATGTGAGTCTGGAAGGAGAGTTTAAAGTCTAGCCAGACACCTAGGTATTTGTAGTTCTACGTATTCTAGTTCCACGTATTCTAGGTCAGAGCCGTCCAGGGTAGTGATGCTAGTCGGGTGGGCGGATGCAGGCAGCGAACGGTTGAAAAGCATGCATTTGGTTTTACTAGCGTTTAAGAGCAGTTGGAGGCCACGGAAAGAGTGCTGAATGGCATTGAAGCTCGTTTGGAGGTTAGTTAACAGTGTCCAAAGAAGGGCCAGAAGTATACAGAATGGTGTCGTCTGCATAGAGGTGGATCAGAGAATCACCAGCAGAAAGAGCGACATCATTGATGTATACAGAGAAGAGAGTCGGCCCAAGAATTGAACCCTGTGGCACCCCCATAGAGACTGCCAGAGGCCCGGACAACAGGCCCTCTGATTTAACACACTGAACTCTGTCGGAAAAGTAGTTGGTGAACCAGGCGAGGCAATCATTAGAGAAACCAAGGCTGTTGAGTCTGCCGATAAGGATGTGGTGATTGACAGAGTCGAAAGCCTTGGCCAGGTCAATGAATACGGCTGCACAGTAATGTCTCTTATCGATGGCGGTTATGATATCGTTTAGTACCTTGAGCGTGGCTGAGGTGCACCCGTGACCAGCTCGGAAACCGGATTGCACAGCGGAGAAGGTACGGTGGGATTCGAAGTGTTCAATGATCTGTTTATTAACTAGGCTTTCAAAAACTTTAGAGAGGCAGGGCAAGATTGATATAGGTCTATAGCAATTTGGGTCTAGGGTGTCACCACCTTTGAAGAGAGGGATGACCGCAGCAGCTTTCCAATCTTTTGGGATCTCGGACGACACCAAAGAGAGGTTGAGCAGACTGGTAATAGGAGTTGCAACAATGGCAGCAGATAGTTTTAAAAAGAGAGGGTCCAGATTATCTAGTCCTGCTGATTTGTACAGGTCCAGATTTTGCAGCTCTTTCAGAACATCTGCTATCTGGATTTTGGTGAAGGAGAAGCTGGGAAGGCTTGGACAAGTAGATGCAGGGGGGGCGGAGCTATTGGCCGGGGTTGGGGTAGCCAGGAGGAAAGCATGGCCAGCCGTAGAGAAATGCTTGTTGAAATTTTCGATTATCATGGATTTGTCGGTGGTGACCGTGTTACCTCGTCTCAGTGCAGTGGGCAGCTGGGAGGAGGTGCTATTGTTCTCCATGGACTTGACAGTGTCCCAAAACTTTTTGGAGTTAGAGCTACAGGATGCAAATTTCTGTTTGAAAAAGCTAGCCTTTGCTTTCCTGACTGATTGCGTGTATTGGTTCCTGACTTCCCTGAACAGTTGCATATCGCGGGGACTATTCGATGCAATAGCAGTCCGCCACAGGATGTTCTTGTGCTGGTCAAGGGCAGTCAGGTCTGGAGTGAACCAAGGGCTGTATCTGTTCTTAGTCCTACATCTTTTGAAAGGGGCATGCTTATTTAAGATGGTGAGGAAGTTGCTTTTAAAGAACGACCAGGCATCCTCGACTGACGGAATGAGGTCAATATCCTGCCAGGATACCCGGGCCAGGTCGATTAGAAAGGCCTGCTCGCAGAAGTGTTTTAGGGAGCGTTTGACAGTGATAAGGGGTGGTCGTTTGACCGCAGGCCCATAGCGGATGCAGGCAATGAGGCAGTGGTCGCTGAGATCCTGATTGAAAACAGCAGAGGTGTATTTGGAGGGCAAGTTGGTCAGGATAATGTCTATGAGGGTGCCCATGTTTACAGATTTAGGATTGTACCTGGTGGGTTCCTTGATGATTTGTGTGAGATTGAGGGCATCTAGCTTAGATTGTAGGACTGCCGAGGTGTTAAGCATATCCCAGTTTAGGTCACCTAACAGAACGAACTCTGAAGATAGATGGGGGGCAATCAATTCACATATGGAGTCCAGGGCACAGCTGGGAGCTGAGGGGGGTCTATAGCAGGCAGCAACAGTGAGAGACTTATTTCTGGAGAGATTCATTTTTAGAATTAGAAGTTCGAACTGTTTGGGCATAGATCTGGAAAGTATGACAGAACTATGCAGGCTATCTGCAATAGATTGCAACTCCTCCCCCATTTGGCAGTTCTATCTTGGCGGAAAATGTTGTAGTTGGGTATGGAAATCTCAGAATTTTTGGTGGCCTTCCTAAGCCAGGATTCAGACACGGCTAGGACATCAGGGTTGGCAGAGTGTGCTAAAGCAGTGAATAAAACAAACTTAGGGAGGAGGCTTCTGATGTTAACATGCATGAAACCAAGGCTTTTACGGTTACAGAAGTCAACAAAAGAGAGTGCCTGGGGCATGGGAATAGGTGTGGTGCTGGGGGCTACAGGGCCTGGGTTTACCTCCACATCACCAGAGGAACAGAGGAGGAGCAGGATGAGGGTACGGCTAAAGGCTATCAGAACAGGACGTCTAGTGCGTTGGAAACAGAGAATAAAATGAGCAGATTTCTGGGCGTGGTAGAAAAGATTCAGGGTATAATGTGCAGCCGGGGGTATGGTGGGGTGAGAGTACAGTGGGGGTAGGTCCAGGCACCGAGTGATGATAAGAGTGGTTGCATCTCTGGAGGTGCTGGTAATACTGGGTGAGGTCACCGCATGTGTGGGAGGTGGGACAAAGGAGGAATCTGAGGCATGTAGAGTGGGCCTAGGGGCTCCACTGTAAACTAACACAATGATAACTATGCTAAACAACAGTAAACAGGGCATATTGACACTTGAGAGAGACATAAAGCAAGGCATAAAGCAAACACAGATGTTGGTTGGGAGAGCTAGCTAGGACAACAAAGGGTAAGACCGCAACACCTAGTCAGCTAAGACAACAACAACAGGTAAACTGGCGATGAATGGGCAGAGGGTTGGTTAGCAACACACAGGGCCTGAGTACGCGGCTGGGGCCGACAGATAAATAAAATAAATAAAAATAAACAGAATGGAGTACCGTGATTAATGAATAGTCCTGCAGGCATCAGCTATGTAGCCGAGTGATCATAGGGTCCAGTGAACAGCAGTAGATGGGGCAGGGAAGCCGCGGGGTAGCCGTTACTAGCCGGCACGCAGGAGACACAGCGTTTAAAGTTAAGAGTTAGCAGGCCGGGGTTGGTAGAACCGTCTGCTTTGACGTCCGACGGAGGCCAGTTTCAGGCACAGCGGATGGAGTAAGCGTCCGCAGACCAGTCGAGGTGGTACGACAGGGCGTCGTGTCGAGAAGGAACCAAGCCAGATGGCGAGAGAGGTATTATTGTTGCTAGCCGGGAGATGCGTCTGGGTCGCGGATAGCTGGAGCTGGCTCCGGGACAGGGGTGTTAGCCACTCGGTGGCAGCTAGCTAGCTGTGGAGATCAGGTGTAGTGGTCCAGGGTTTACGGCAGGGATCCGGCGTTGTGGTGGAGAAACAGTCCGATGGTGGTAGGCTGGCGAGTATTATCCGGGCTAAAAAAGGCTGGTGTCTGTGCAGTAGGTAAAGGCCGCTAGCTGTGGTTAACAGTGACAGAATAGCTATTTGCTGGTTAGCTCGCTCGCAGCTGCTTTCCAGTCTTTGGGAATCTCAGATGACACAAAAGAGACGTTGAACAGGCTAGTAATAGGGGTTGCTACAATTTCAGCAGATAATTTTAGAAAGAAAGGGTCCAGATTGTCTAGCCCGGCTGATTTGTAGGGGTCCAGATTTTGTGGGGGGTACAGGGCTGTTGACCGGGTAGGGGTAGCCTGCTTCATTGAACAAGCATGGGAAACAGTGTTTAAACCCTTTACAAAGAAGATCTGTGAAGTTATTTGGATTTTTACGAATTATCTTTGAAAGGCAGGGTCCTGAAAAAGGGACGTTTCTTTTTTTGCTGAGTTTATATGCAGTGGCAAAGCCAGGGTGAAATTCCCCTCTAAAAGGAGACTTACTTGTGGAGAGAGAGAGTGCGCGCACAAGCGTATGAGAGGGAATACCTCACAGGGGACATAGGAAACATCCAACTGCCAGTCAACAGGTAGCCCACTATTTCCTGGACCAGAGAACTCCTTCCTGTAGCTGGCCATCTATCTATTACATTTTAGTTACATTCTGCCTCAATAGGCCTGACATTTTGGCCTTTTGGTGAATTCTATAACCCCCTTCATGAAAGGTGTTTGTACTTAAAATATGCTCTCCGCCTCGGACACTACACTCTTAGAAAAAAAGGTGCTATCTAGAACCTAAAATGGTTCTTCGGCTGTCCCCATAGGAGAACACTTTGAAGAACCCTTTTTGGATCCAGGTAGAACCCTTTTGGGTTCAAGGTAGAATCCTTTCCACAGAGAGTTTTAATTGGAACTCAAAACGGTTCTACCTGGATCCAAAAACAGGTTCTCTACGGGGACAGCCGGGGAACCCTTTTTTCTAAGAATGTAGAAACGTACCTGAGGTTTAGGATTGCGCCTTTTCCGTGGAACCTGTGTGTGTGTGTATGTGTGGACACACGTTGGTGCAGGAAAGAGGTATTGCTGAGAGCAGTGCAAATGAGCACTGTAATGATTAAGTAAATTACTCCACCTCTCCTATGGGCAGAACCTGTCAATGCTGTTGTGTGTATAGTAGGGGAGCTGGGCTGTTCATGTGGATTTAGAAACAGGACGCTGTTCCTACACTATGAAAATATACTGCACCTTTGGATAACCCATCAGATCTGCTTATATATACAGGACACATTAGAAAGCCATCGGCATGTATCCTTATGGATGTTGTACCACCTGGATGTAATATTGAAATGAATGGGACCAGATCAGTATTTGGGATTGGTGTACTTTTTGGAGACATGCACTGCCCTCTACATGCACAACATAAAACTGCAACTGATAAGTATTTTGACCAGCAGAGGGCACAAACGTTTTGCTTCATTTGGGGGTCCATAGAGAGAAACAGACGAGTTTGTCTGTTGTCTTTCCCTTTTCAAAGGAACCAGCCACTCATGACTGAGCAGGCACAGTACTTGTTAACAGACTCACAGACCGGCCTATGGTACTGCAGCCACAGGACGCAGAGAGAGGCAAGTTACCCAAGCTTCAGCATCCCACCACGGATTGGGCACCTTCTTCTTCTCTACTAAAGGAACTTCTGCTGAGGGGGCCTCATTTTGACACCGTCTCCTGCAGTGATCAAAGCTGGGAAGTTCTGGAATTTAAAAGAAAAGCTACTTTTCGGGCTACTGCTCTCAAGATGATTCTCTCTATTTCACTGGTGGTACTATTGACCGTGTGGGCTTCCGATGCCAAAAAAATTCCACAGACAAACAGTGCATCTCTTGAAAAGGATATGTTAAATCTTGACTTTCAAGTCATTCAAAGCCATGGTTATGGCAATGAGGATGTGAAACGACTGGAATGGGACAAGCAGCACAAGAGAGCACCGCGGGGTGCAGAGGACGAGGACACAGACGCAGGTGAACCTCCGTCTACCTTCTCACTGTCTTATGAGAACGAGTTCACCACACCCAAAGCTACCCAGTTCTCTAGCTCAACCCTGGACACTGGGGACAACACAGACTCAACCCTGAACACTGGGGCTAACACATACTCAACCCTGGACACTGGGGCCAACACAGACTCAACCCTGGACACTGGGGCCAACACAGACTTAACCCTGGACACTGGGGCCAACACAGACTCAACCCTGGACACTGGGGCCAACACAGACTCAACCCTGGACATTGGGGCCAACACAGACTCAACCCTGGACACTGGGGCCAACACAGACTCAACCCTGGACACTGGGGCCAACACAGACTTAACCCTGGACACTGGGGCCAACACAGACTCAACCCTGGACACTAGGGCCACTGGGGCCAACACAGACATGGATCAGGGCAATAGCAGCACTACAGAAAGGGGGATCACCAACATCCACAACCCTCTGTACCCGGTGACTGACAGCTCCTACACTGCCTACGCTGTCATGTTCCTGTCCCTGGTGGTGTTCTCTGTGGGGATTATAGGGAACCTGGCTGTGATGTGCATCGTCTGGCACAACTACTACATGAGGAGTACCTGGAACTACATCCTGGCCAGCTTGGCTTTCTGGGACTTCCTGGTGCTCTGCTTCTGTTTACCTGTGGTGGTCTTCAATGAGCTCACCAATAAGAGGCTGCTGGGGGACATCTCATGCAGAGTGGTACCATATATGGAGGTGGGTTTGTTTCCCTTAGCCCCCCACCCCCCCACCACCATCACCACACCCCTCAACCACACCCCTCCCCTTATGCATGGTGGAATCACATGAAAATTATTAATAAACACAACTGTTTGTACATCGCAATATGATTATGTGTCCCCCTAATGACAAGTTTAGTGCCTGTTGTTGCATAAAACAATCATACATTTACTTTTGATGATATAATTATAGGATATTTACACTGATATATGACATTGTTGCAAACCAGGCCGTAAAAGAAGGTTATGGGTTGAATTATGTTAATGAGCCACATAGTATTGTAAAATGTTTTAAATGTTTAACACTTTTACCAATTGAATCTTTATAGTATGTTTTCTGGTAAACCAAAGTGTATTAACTGATTACTGTCTATGTAATAAACAACACATTACATAGTTGTATGTAAGCCATACATTATACATTATCTACGATTTTGATCTTATCGACATAGATACTACACTGTAAACTCATCATTGTATATCTCTAAGGCTATTTTTGAAACTGTTCTGTAATTTAAATTATGAGTAAAACTACTGTAAAAAATAGTTCTCTGTCCATCAATTTTGGAATTTTTAATGCTCCCTGACTGTCTTATTAGTAAGCTGGACCCGGTCAATAAACTGTATGAATGTAGTGATTATTAGTGAGCTGGACCTGGTCAATAAACTGTATGAATGTAGTGATTATTAGTGAGCTGGACCCGGTCAATAAACTGTATGAATGTAGTGATTATTAGTGAGCTGGACCCGGTCAATAAACTGTATGAATGTAGTGATTATTAGTGAGCTGGACCCGGTCAATAAACTGTATGAATGTAGTGATTATTAGTGAGCTGGACCCGGTCAATAAACTGTATGAATGTAGTGATTATTAGTGAGCTGGACCCTTTCAATAAACTGTATTAATGTAGTGATTATTAGTGAGTTGGACCCGGTCAATAAACTGTATGAATGTAGTGATTATTAGTGAGCTGGACCCGGTCAATAAACTGTATGAATGTAGTGATTATTAGTGAGCTGGACCCGGTCAATAAACTGTATGAATGTAGTGATTATTAGTGAGCTGGACCCGGTCAATAAACTGTATGAATGTAGTGATTATTAGTGAGCTGGACCGGTCAATAAACTGTATGAATGTAGTGATTATTAGTGAGCTGGACCCGGTCAATAAACTGTATGAATGTAGTGATTATTAGTGAGCTGGACCCGGTCAATAAACTGTATGAATGTAGTGATTATTAGTGAGCTGGACCCGGTCAATAAACTGTATGAATGTAGTGATTATTAGTGAGCTGGACCCGGTCAATAAACTGTATGAATGTAGTGATTATTAGTGAGCTGGACCCGGTCAATAAACTGTATGAATGTAGTGATTATTAGTGAGCTGGACCCGGTCAATAAACTGTATTAATGTAGGTCCATGATAATTGATACACCATTTAGATTTGTTTTTTGTCATTTTAAAGTATATTGAGTTTGTCCACCCCAAACCACCCGTGTGCCGGATTGGACCCCCTCGCGAGCCGTATGTTTGACACACCTTTTTTCAACATGAAAAGTGTTTATAAGTGGTGTGTGCAGGATGTGAAAAGTGTAGATTTCACTAATTCCACATACATTTGTAGATTGAAAGATCACAACAGTCATTAAAAAAAACACAGATAAGCAGAAAAAACAGCCCATCGTGAAAGATGTAGCAATATCTGACAAGTTCTTCCTCTTTAATCCATATAACGCTCCAGGTGACCTCCCTAGGGGTGACATCCTTCAGCCTGTGTGCCCTGGGTATTGACCGCTTCAACGCTACCACCAGCGCCCAGCCCAAAATCCGGCGAGTGGAGAGCTGCCAGTCCATCCTGGCCAAGCTGCTGGTCATATGGTTGGGCTCCATGGTGCTGGCGGCCCCAGAGCTACTGCTGTGGCAGCTCAGCCAGGCCGTGTCTCCAGCCACAGGGGTCGTGGTGGACTCCTGCACCATGAACCCTACTTCCAACCTCCCCGAGTCTATGTACACCCTTGTCATCAACTACCATGAGTGCCGCATATGGTGGTACTTTGGCTGCTACTTCTGCCTGCCTGTGGTCTTCACCCTGTTGTGCCAGCTGGCCACCTGCCACGTGTCCAATGACGGTATCCCCCAGCGCCTGGAGGAACGCTCCCCCTCCAAGAAGCAGAAGATACAACACAGTCAACAGGTGGAGCGCCAGCTCAATTACACCGTGATGGCCCTGGCCGTGGTTTACGGCGTCTGCGCCCTGCCGGAGAACGTGTGCAACATCGTCCTGGCCTACACCGCCATGCCCATCTCTGACAACACTGCCACCCTGCTGGCCCTCATCAACCAGTTCTCCCTGTTCTTCAAGTCGTCGGTGACACCGGTGCTGCTGCTGTGCCTCTGTAAGTCCCTGAGCCAGGCCTTCATGGACTGCTGCTGCTGCTGCTGTGAGGAGTGCCAACCCAGTGGCTCCCATTCCCCTGGCACCGAGGCCAAACTCAAGAGCACCAACGAGATGTCCTCCTCCATCTTCTTTGACAAAGCCAAGGACAGCTCCACCATCTTGTCGATCAGCGGGTCCAGCTGAACTGGCCTCTCCTGCTTTTTTCCCTTTCCATCACCTAAACTGGTTAGATGTGGTAACAAAGCAACTCACCTTTCAGCAGTGGACATTCCAACTTCAACCATGGACACACCTTTGTTTTCAGTATTGTTAGTCAGAAGACAGGGACCATTGCCAGTGTCACCTTCTCTGTACCCTTACTGTCTGTAATGTCTCTCCTTTTGATGTTCTCTCCAAATAGATACAACACCCCATCCAGTTTTAAAGTGGTTCATTTTACAGGAAGTTCAGACATTGACTAAGTGCAGACTAGGGGGCTGGAGAGAAGGAGAAGAGCTCCAGTTAATATCCTTGTAGAAGTGTCACCCCAATGTGTTTATTCTAAGGATTATTAGGTCAAAAATAAACAGAGTATTATGTTAGATTATTATACTAGGGTTGACTAACAACCCCAGAGTGTCTGGCACTGAGATCCTTATTTCTTGATGTCACAACTATTAACATATCTGTAAAATGATGTGTGTTGGCTCTTTAGTCGACACAGACCAGTGTGCCTTATCATTTTCTTCATGCCCCCCCAATTATCGATGCAGCTACTTCATCTTTAGCCGTCCCATGTCATTGTATCAATTATTGTTTTGAGTTATATTAATAATCAACAGGGATGGTTTAGACATAGTATTTTCCATCAAATCAAAGTGCTGTGAATAATGCAAAATTATTTGACCAGATAATCATGATAAGTCACTGTACAGAGGTCAAGGTTATAAACTGGTTATAAGAAGGTTAGGAAAGAAGTCAGACATCATTTTGTGAATAAGAGAAAAATCCACCAGCTGTGGTTGTCTTTAATTTATCCAATAAAGGTTTGTCATTTATCAGCGCTTGTCATTTTTCTCACAGAGAGATTTCATAAACGTTAGTTAAAAAAAGAATGCTCAACCAGATGAAGGGATTTTGGGTGATTTGTGCTTGACGTGCATCCCACTGACCCTCTGAAACTCAGTAATGGGGTCCTCCCTCTGAGCTGGAGCATATTTCTCCTCTCGCTGATTCAGGCTTTGTACAGCAGCAGAGCTCCTCTCATAAGGGTGTCATTGTTCTCGAGGGGCCAGTGGAAGCCTCCACTCTAAGGCCCTGGGAGTGGAACTACAGTTGAGTTGCCAGGTTACCGTCCCAAAATTCACGGGTATTGCAGACAGGCTAAAGCCGGGCAGGCCTTCCACCGTTTTCTCACCCTGTCTGGTGCCCCTGTCCAAATGAACACGTGGCACTACTTCATGTTCTCTCATGTTGTCGTGAAGGGTTGAAAGAAATATATGTTTTATTTACAAAAAAAATAAAATTGAGATGGACATTGGGTTGGTGATGTGAGAAGTTTACGATGTGATGTACTAGGTTCAACCAGAGAACACCACCACAGCACAGACACCAGGATTATGTAATGTGTTGTTTCCAACATACAATGAAACTCAAGCCAACTTGATTGGACAGCATATCAAAAGATCACCCGTAAGCCAATAGAGCGCAATAGTAATGGCGTCTTTTTGTAGGCATTCACAAGAGGCTAACTCCACCATGGCTTGTTGGCCAAAGCCTATCGGAATCAACACTGAAAATAACGTCTGAGGAGATCTTATACTGTACTTTTTTTTACTACAGTAATTTTGCAGTGTAACTGCAGTTACAGTGCAGTATACTGTAAATGGGCACTTTTTGTGCATTTTGAAGCATTTATGTAATCAAAACAAGCACATAAAGGCTTCATCATTGATAAAGCTCATGTTAACTGACTGATATTATCTCATAAAACAAAATGTATAAGATCTCCTAATGCCGTGTTTACCTCAGACCTTATATTCCAAACCTCCATTCTTTCCCCAGTAATTTTCTCTATAGGAATGGCCAACAAACCAGAGGTATAAAATGCTAACTCATGAATGTTTTTTTAGGACTACAAGCTAGCGAGCTCTATAGGGTGTACCAATACCCAATTGTGATTAGCTTAGAAGTCAGTTTGAATGTACAGAGACAGTCTGGTTCCTCCATTAAATTATGCACTGATTGAAGGGTTTAGAGACAGAGGAGGGTCTTTTTTTTTTTCAGGGGTTGGTTGACCTCTTTAGAGTCTCTGTCTCTGGGTCTTGGAGCGTGTTCAGAGACTGTCAGGGCCTGGGCAGATGGCGCTGGAGCCTCATTAGCAGTGAGCAGAGCTCCTCACCAGCTCCTGTGGACACTAATGACTGAACAGTGAACAGCCGCCTCTCTGTTTCATTAATGAAGCCACCGACACAACTCAACAGACAGCCCCCCCATGCCACAACATCCAATGCCAGTCCGCTAACATACAAGTACTGAGGGAGTGGGATGGTTCATGAAGCCCTGCAACAGGTAAACAAATAGAAAGCATCATTCCAGGATGAAAAGTTGACTAGATGATGACACAGCAAGCTGGCCGTTACAAGCAGCAAAAGGACAGAAGTTATCAACCTTATAGATCAGATAATGTGCACTCATTTGATTGATACTGTAAGTACATTACTAAATGCTTGATGAAAGTTATTTTGATTAAACAACTTTCTTCTGCATTGTAGTCTATTTATGAAACACCAAAGACGAGAGAGAGAGAGAGAGAGGTGTCCTCTTTGGTTTGGCTCAGTGAACGTAGACTAATATGACCTGAATGTCCCCACTTATGAACACAGAGCTGCCTCACCTCCCCCTGATGCGGGGACAATGTTTGTTTTGTTCTGTGGGAAAACTGACGAGGGTTGGGGGGAGCTCTGTTGTCATGGCAGAGGCCTGACAGAGAGCTTTGGCCCTCAGAGGAACACAAATTGATCTGAATCAGAGAGGCTGGCGTGGATCCTGAGCATGAACGCCATGTCCACACACACACACCGGTCCGCTCCAGACCCAGGCCTCTATAGCGACCACCTTGTTCTCTCTGGACAGGAAGCCTCATTATTGTCAAGCCAAGGGGAGACAAGAACAGAGCTTGTTGTCACAACTCGTTCGTATTCATGGCCTAATGCGGCTCAACCCAGAGAAGAAGGAGAGTAGCGAGCGAAGTAACTTCTATTCAGTCTGGGCCGTTCTGATAGTACCTCTCTGGTACCCACAGTTCCTCCCCTCTCTGGGGTCTGGGTGCTTGGGAAGCTCTCCAAAACAACACAACTTCTTTACCACATTGGTGCTTAGATTTGTTATACACAAAGGCTTTACCCACTTGTTGAAAATCCTCATTGAGAAAGGGGTGAGAGTGTTGTAGGGGAATGTGATACAGCCTGGGATCAAACCAGGTTCTTGCACTGAGATGCAGTGCCTTAGACCGCTGCGCCACTCGGGAGCGTCAGAAGTGTAAGCACTTCCCAACTTGCCTACTTTACTTTAGTGACTTTAATGTCCCCATGGGGAAGTGTTGTTGCAGTGTCACATACATGTTTAAAGTGACATTTAAATAACAAAACAAAATTGACAATACAACTTTCATAACAGTTACATACCAATAAAAAGAGACTAGCCTGCTGGTTTAGGTGTAGAGTTCTTGGTTTACAAATCCCTGTTCCATACCAGCCTTTGACTAAATCTAAATGATAATTGTTATATAATTAAATATACAGAGAAACAATACACAGTAACAACAGATTACTAAAATCTATGATCTGAAAGTAAAATGTGTGAAAGTGCCAGTCAGTGGTATGAGTTTGTCACAGGGCAGCATTGTGTGAAACAGACAGAAGACACATAATGGTCCAGCCCAGTAGACTGCTCAGCCTGCTGTTAGGCAGCAGTAGATCAGCTCCAAGTGACAGTCCTGAGGTTATTAACTACAATCCTGCTAAATGTCCTCAGTCTAATGCACAACCTCCTTTCACTAACAAACTGCCCCCAGAATACTCACTATAACGTTATGATCAGAAGTAGTATAGACCATACACATTTAGACCGTGTGTTTAAAATAGTTTTAGAGGGATCGACTGCCTTATAGTCTACTCTCAATCACCCAGAAATGATCTGTGATGGGAGCCTACTGCCCCCTGCTGTTACCTCAATGCAACTCCTGCAAAACAAACATTGTCCCTGCATCAGGGGGAGGTGAGGCAGCTCTGTGTTCATAAGTGGGGACATTCAGGTCATATTAGTCTACGTTCACTGAGCCAAACCAAAGAGGACACCTCTCTCTCTCTCTCTCTCTCTCTCTCTCTCTCTCTCTCTCTCTCTCTCTCTCTCTCTCTCTCTCTCTCTCTCTCTCTCTCTCTCTCTCTCTCTCTCTCTCTCTCTCTCTCCATGCCTCAGGACTACCTGGCCTGATGACTCCTTGCTGTCCCCAGTCCACCTGATCGTGCTGCTGCTCCAGTTTCAACTGTTCTGCCTGCGGCTATGGAACCCAGACCTGCTGTTTTCAACTCTCTAGAGACAGCAGGATCGGTAGAGATACTCTGATATACTCATTTACTCCTGGGGTGCTGACATGTTGCACCCTCAACAACCACTGTGATGATTATTATTTGACCCTGCTGGCACCCCTCACAGCCTGGTTCCTCTCTAGGTTCCGGCCTTTCTAGGGAGTTTTTCCTAGCCACCGTGCTTCTACACCTGCATTGCTTGCTGTTTGGGGTTTTAGGCTGGGTTTCTGTACAGCACTCTGTGACATCAGCTGATGTAAAAAGGGCTTTATAAATACATTTGATTGATTGATAAAATGCCAATGGGCGTACCTGGAGAAATGTAACCACTCTCAATTTCATAGAAAGAGCTATGGATGCAAATTGCACCTTTAGATTGCACCTTTAGCCACACTGGTCATGGGAAGTACAATTTTCAGAGGTCAGAGGTAGCAGTTGTAGGAGCCACAGCCATTTTATTTATTTACCTACCTATTGTTCACCTAATACCTTTTCTGCACTGTTGGTTAGAGCCTGTAATTCAGCATTTCACTGTAAGGTCTACACCTGTTGGTTAGAGCCTGTAATTCAGCATTTCACTGTAAGGTCTACACCTGTTGGTTAGGAGCATGTAATTCAGCATTTCACTGCAAGGTCTACACCTGTTGGTTAGAGCCTGTAATTCAGCATTTCACTGTAAGGTCTACACCTGTTGGTTAGGAGCATGTAATTCAGCATTTCACTGTAAGGTCTACATCTGTTGGTTAGGAGCCTGTAATTCAGCATTTCACTGTAAGGTCTACACCTGTTGGTTAGAGCCTGTAATTCAGCATTTCACTGTAAGGTCTACACCTGTTGGTTAGGAGCCTGTAATTCAGCATTTCACTGTAAGGTCTACACCTGTTGGTTAGAGCCTGTAATTCAGCATTTCACTGTAAGGTCTACACCTGTTGGTTAGAGCCTGTAATTCAGCATTTCACTGTAAGGTCTACACCTGTTGGTTAGAGCCTGTAATTCAGCATTTCACTGTAAGGTCTACACCTGTTGGTTAGAGCCTGTAATTCAGCATTTCACTGTAAGGTCTACACCTGTTGGTTAGAGCCTGTAATTCAGCATTTCACTGTAAGGTCTACACCTGTTGGTTAGAGCCTGTAATTCAGCATTTTACTGTAAGGTCTACACCTGTTGGTTAGAGCCTGTAATTCAGCATTTCACTGTAAAGTCTACACCTGTTGTATTCAGCGCACGTGACAAATAAACGTTGATTTGATTTTCCTCATTGACTGGAGCGATTAGAAATGAGAGGCACTTTTCCTCAGGTTGTGACGAGTGCCGTGCCATGGATCCTTTAATTAAAGAGAAACCAAAACACTAAGGTTTCTCCCACATTGATTCTTTCATATACATGAAACAGCCAGACAAACATACATGACATTACATGAAAAGCACCAACCATCATCAACAATCCAAAGCCACAGTGAGTACTGTGTGCCAACAATCATATGAATTCTGCAGACCATGTATAAAGTGGCTTTCACCATTGTTTTTAGTTATCATACATAAGCATATCCTATTAAAAACACAATCAACTTAATTGAAAGAATAATGTACAAACAGGTTAAAACAGATATAGGATTTACTATATTTGCCATAAAAAAATAACAATTTATAGTTTATTCTCAAAAGATCCCAAAAATACTTATACCCCAGCATGCAAACAAAAAAGCTAAGATATGTTGTTGAAGTTGTCAATAATTACATTGGCCATGTTGGAGGTAAAATAATATCATAGACATGGAAGTTTATACAAACAGACAGAAGCCTTCATTGTTAAGTCTATATGAAATGTCCAACACCTAGATTCAATTGGCTGACACCTGTATAATCTCAATTTATCTAGGGGACGTCTTTATTACAGATTTCCAATTTCTAATGGGTCATTCATGATCATGGAATGACATGAAAACTGGCCAAATAGTATGTGTACATTACTGGGTGGAAACGAGCTATTGCATAACGATATAAAATCAATGACAGGAATTGGGAAAAGAAGAGGCAAAAATCTAAACATGTATATTTGGTTTGTAAACCATGTGTAGCAGATATTGCTTGCCCATTGACACGGCTAATGGAAATTAAAATTGTCCATGTTGCTTAGTTTAAAGAAAATCTTCCTGCTGTTTCTAAACTACCAAAAGCGTGTCAGGACGAGCAACAGACAGAGAAGATGACATATAATGCAAATGTATATATATAGATATATATTCACAATAGAGATTACATCAAGGGTACCTTTAACAACATCCCCCATTAGCCTTTAAAGAATAGAGAAATGGAGAGACTTGTGCAAACTCCAAGTATTTCAATCAAATGTAGTAACTCTCCCCCTTCAAAAAGGTACATAAAGTACCATTACACACAGTACCACTGTCGTTGGGAAGTAATACGACTTAGGTCCAAGACAGTGGTTCCCAAACAGGGCTACTAGGACCCCTGGGAGTGCCTGGTCTATCCACAGGGGGTACTTGAGAAGATCCATGAGACCATAGGCTTTCTGGTAAAACGCACATGAAAGGGGTACTTCAGGGGTACTCTGGGCTGAGCAAAATTCAGTTGGTGGTACAGTAAGCAAAAAAGGTTGGGAACCACTGGCCTAAGACATAAATACTGTTTGAAATGTGATATCAGTGTGGTAAAGTTGACTTTGAAGCTGCTAAGTGATGCAGTGTTCAGACTCCAGGCTTTTCTACCCATTGGGAACAGAGGTTATGTACTGAACTCTACTCTGCCCTGTCTCTGGATCAGTTGAATATAAACCTCAATATCAACAGAGATGATGAAGTATGACATATGAACAATCAGAGCAGCTAAGTACCACTTTATCCATCAGAAGTCACAAGAAGTGTTATATTACAAAAAGAAAATGAACACTGCAAGTAAAAGGTTTCCAGGCTCCCTTCAGGAGAGTGGAATCAGGCAGGTGGGGTATTGGCGAGAGAGGGCTATCCAAAGAAAAGAGGGGGAGTATGGACAAGCTGGGGAGGACAGAGGGCAGGGAGATTGGGACAGGTGCAGGCCTATGTCTTGAGATGAGGTTCTCATGAAGTGCTCCGCTTGGTTCTGGAGTGCTGGATCAGCCACTGTAGCGTGATATCTAGAGGTGAAATAACAGGTGTTTAAATGCCATGAAACACACAGGAAAACTAAAAAAAAAAAAAGGTAACATTTTCTATGATATAAGCTAGAACAAGTGTTGTGGAAAAACAATTAGTCAAATAATTGCACAGATACCGGAACTTGTGAATTCAATTGGACTTTAATTCAACGGATCAAAGCCGAGTCTCTCCCAATATCTTATCACAGGGATTCCTTTATAGGCTTCTGTCCCTGCCTAACATAGAATCTATCCTTGTATGTTCATGAACTACTCCCATTGGCCCTATAGTAATCACATTATCTGTACATAGCACATAGTCACTCCTTGTCTATTCATGAACTACTCCCATTGGCCCTATAGTTATCTTTACAATGATCTTCCTCTCAGTTCTTTGCTTGTTAACGCCCACATCTGACAGCTGTCTAAGTTACAGTGAGGGAAAAAAGTATTTGATCCCCTGCTCATTTTGTACGTTTGCCCACTGACAAAGAAATGATCAGTCTATAATTTTAATGGTAGGTTTATTTGAACAGTGAGAGACGGAATAACAAAAAAATCCAGAAAAACGCATCTGAAAAATGTTATAAATTGATTTGCATTTTAATGAGGGAAATAAGTATTTGACCCCTCTACAAAACATGAATTAGTACTTGGTGGCAAAACCCTTGTTGGCAATCACAGAGGTCAGACATTTCTTGCAGTTGGCCACCAGGTTAGCACACATCTCAGGAGGGATTTTGTCCCACTCCTCTTTGCAGATCTTCACCAAGTCATTAAGGTTTCGAGGCTGACGTTGGGCAACTCGAACCTTCAGCTCCATCCACAGATTTTCTATGGGATTAAGGTCTGGAGACTGGCTAGGCCACTCCAGGACCTTAATGTGCTTCTTCTTGAGCCACTCCTTTGTTGCCTTGGCCGTGTGTTTTGGGTCATTGTTATGCTGGAATACCCATCCACGACCCATTTTCAATGCCCTGGCTGAGGGAAGGAGGTTCTCACCCAAGATTTGACGTATACATGGCCCCGTCCATCGTCCCTTTGATGCGGTGAAGTTGTCCTGTCCCCTTAGCAGAAAAACACCCCCAAAGCAAAATGTTTCCACCTCCATGTTTGACGGTGGGGATGGTGTTCTTGGGGTCATAGGCAGCATTCCTCCTCCTCCAAACACAGCGAGTTGAGTTGATGCCAAAGAGCTCCATTTTGGTCTCATCTGACCACAACACTTTCACCCAGTTGTCCTCTGAATCATTCAGATGTTCATTGGCAAACTTCAGACGGGCATGTATATGTGCTTTCTTGAGCAGGGGGACCTTGCGGGCGCTGCAGGATTTCAGTCTTTCACGGTGTAGTGTGTTACCAATTGTTTTCTTGGTAACTATGGTCCCAGCTGCCTTGAGATCATTGACAAGATCCTCCCATTTAGTTCTGGGCTGATTCCTGACCGTTCTCATGATCATTGCAACTCCACGAGGTGAGATCTAGCATGGAGCCCCAGGCCGAGGGAGATTGACAGTTCTTTTGTGTTTCTTCCATTTGCGAATAATCACACCAACTGTTGTCACCTTCTCACCAAGCTGCTTGGCGATGGTCTTGTAGCCCATTCCAGCCTTGTGTAGGTCTACAATCTTGTCCCTGACATCCTTGGAGAGCTCTTTGGTCTTGGCCATGGTGGAGAGTTTGGAATCTGATTGATTGATTGCTTCTGTGGACAGGTGTCTTTTATACAGGTAACAAGCTGAGATTAGGAGCACTCCCTTTAATAGTGTGCTCCTAATCTCGGCTCATTGCCTGTATAAAAAGACACCTGGGAGCCATAAATCTTTCTGATTGAGAGGGGGTCAAATACTTATTTCCCTCATTAAAATGCAATTCCATTTATAAAAATGTTCACATGCGTTTCAGAATTTTTTTGTTGTTATTCTATCTCTCACTGTTCAAATAAACCTACCATTAAAATTATAGACTGATCATTTCTTTGTCAGTGGGCAAACGTACAAAATCAGCAGGGGGTCAAATACTTTTTTCCCCTCACTGTATATTGGTAACTATAATGGTGCCTGAGCCCTCATCCTATATGCTTCATTCCTTATATAGCCATTGTGTCTCAGCACTTAACAGTGGACAGTCTAAATTCTGCCTGCTAATATTGGAAATGCAATCTCAGTCATGTTGTAGCTCCACACAAGTCAAAGACGTCAGATGCTTACCGATGTTGTCTTTTTCCTTGCAGGAGATGGAGTAACAGCAGATCTCTCTGTCTTGGATGGCCGAGAGGTTCCTGTGGACCACAGAGGAGACATGAGCCTCACTCAGACAGAAAGAGACACAGAGAGACAGAGAGACAGAGAGACAGCGACAGAGAGAGAGCTGATTCTTACATTCTCTCAATCAGCTCCTTCTCATCAAGCGCCCCAGGAAGATCCCTCTTATTCCCCAAGACAAGAACCTGTGAGGGGGAAACAATATTAGTATTGAATCTTTCTTTAGACTGGGGGGAGTACCATTGAGACCACAGTGTGTTTTTCAAGGGAGCCCTGCATGACAAGACCAAGCAGGAACATAGGAAACACAGGAACATTGGACAAAGTCCAGTAGTAGACCTACTGTAGCTACTAGATCAGCTAGCACTGTAAGGGGGTACTCACAGGAATACCCTGGAGCTGGGGCTTGTCCAACAAGTTGTGTAGTTCATTCTTAGACGCCTCGGTCTTTTCTGGATCAGCTGCATCAACCATGTACCTTAAAAATGATATGGTTTCAAAAGCTACAATAAATATCCTTATTTGAAATAATCTACCGATATAATTGACCACTCCCAGCACAAAGGGATGGGAGGGTGCTGTTACTCACACAATGGCACTGACTCCTCTGCAGTATCGCTCCCACATGCTCCTGAATCGAGGCTGACCGCCGATATCCCACAGCTAGGAAGGATGAGATCAAAACGACATTGACACTGCGTAGCTAATCAGTTTTGAACCTTTCACAATGAATAAAATAGCTTAAGTGAGTCACAGTCAATCACAAGGACCATCTGAGATCACCCGCTCCACTTCATACTACTCCCTCTGTAGCAAACAAGAAATGGATCAAGAGATGACCATGAAGTGGCCTGACCTCTAACCTGGCAGTATACTGACCTTGATGGTGACATTTCCCTTGGTGATCTTCCTCATGTTGAAGCCCACTGTGGGAATCATGTCTTCACTGAACTGGCCCGACTGCAAGCAAGAGGAAAGAATAAAGGTGGGTTACATTTTAAGTTATGTTCAAATCATCTGGGCCCAGTTTTTTTCAAAAGTTCTCAGATAGGATTAATTCATAGAAAGAATAGAACAGTTGATTTATTGACTTGAATGGGTACTCCTGTTCTATTAATTATATTTCTATGAATTTAATAGTATTCGATAGCAAAAATCCAGATAGATAACTTCTTAAACACTGGGGCCTGGCAACTAGCTATGGTTAATAAAATACTGGAATATGGTAAATGTTGCTCATAAAACTGTTATCCTAGTCAATTCAGGAACGAGAGAAGACACAGACAAGATTGAATGCACATCAAGTGAACTGAATGAATACACCTGATTGTCTTGACTAGACAGATGTGAGGATGAGTGATGTATAACTAACGTTATACTGCTCCATGTGCATGTTGTAGTTAACCATGTTGTAGTTAGCTAACCAAACTAGCTAGTCATCAACACCGCCCGAGCATGTCTGGGACCACACAGAACCAGCTAGTTTACCAGCTAGCTAGCTTCCTCGCTAAACTAGCTAGCTTATAGTATCACTACAAAATATCAGGTTACAGAAACACGATTGAAACATAAACATGGTTATGATAGCAGAAGCTAGCTAGCTAGCTGCTTAGCTAACAGAACTGGCATTGGTGGAGCACGACCAAACATCTCGATCTGTTTTAACAACAATGGACACCGTCAGATGACAGCAGATAGACCGTACCGCGATCACGTTAACGAAGGTTGTCTTGCCCGAATACTGGAGTCCCACCAATGTTAACTCCATCTCCTCCTTCCAAAACAGTGTTTTGAACCAGTCAAGGAGCTTGTTGATCAATGCGATCATCCTGGGTGCGTTGTGATGGCACTGCTACTGGAGCTTGCTAGCCTGCTAGTTATCTGTAACGTTAGCTACAAGTTGTCTAGTTAGCTGTAACGTTAGCTACAAGTTGTCTAGTTAGCTGTAACGTTAGCTACAAGTTGTCTAGTTAGCTGTAACGTTAGCTACAAGTTGTCTAGTTAGCTGTAACGTTAGCTACAAGTTGTCTAGTTAGCTGTAACGTTAGCTACAAGTTGTCTAGTTAGCTATGTAGCTTGCAGTGACAACACAAGGTACAGCACGTATTACTAACGATCGAATAACGTGCCTATCATGAATATTCGCTAAACAATATGTTTTTTGCGCAAGTAATGGCAGTATTATTTGAAGTAAGTTATAGTTATCAGCCTTGTTTACTACGCCTCCTTCCTCCCTGTTTGTCTTTTCCTGACTGACAATGGTCGTCACTGATTACTACAGCCACAAAGTCATAAACCCTGCCCATTTATACAATTTATGTTCTTAACATGTGATTTTAAGCCTAACCTTAACCAGTAAGACTAACCTAAAATTAAGACCAGAAAGCACATTTTTGTTTTCATTACTTTTTACGATATAGACAATGTTGACTTTGTGGCTGTGGTACCTAGTGGAAACCGCTGTGAAGGGTTGTTCTTCCTCTTTGGGTGGGATTTCACAATCCCATCGGCGTCTCGTCAGCGACACTACAACACGACTTCTGGTCCCGCTACGTCGGATTCTTTTCCAAACTAAGTCCCCCACGTATCGCAGTACCAATTCAAATGTTATTTGTCACATGCGCCGAATACAACAGGTGTAAACCTTACAGTGAAATGCTTACTTTACAAGCCCTTTAACCAACGATGCAGTTTTAAGAAAAATAAGAGTTAAGAAAATATTTACTAAATTAACTGAAGTAAAAAATTAATTAGCAACAGTATAAATAACAATACCGAGGATATATGGGGTCAGCACCGAGTCAATGTAGTCGAGGTAATTGAAGTAATATGTACATGTAGCTAGGGGTCAAGTGACTGTGCATAAATAATAAACAGAGAGTAGCAGCAGCGTAAAAAAAGGGGAGGGGGGTTAATGCAAATAGTCTGGGTAGCCATTTGATTAGCTCTTCAGCAGTCTTGTGGCTTGGGGGTAGAAGCTGTTAGAAGCCTTTTGTACCTAAACTTGGCACTCTGGTACCGTTTGCCGTGTGGTAGCAGAGAGTCTTTGACAATTTCTAGGGTCTTCCTCTGACACCGCCTAGTATAGAGGTCCTGGATGGCAGGAAGCTTGGCCCCAGTGATGTACTGGGCTGTATGCACTACCCTCTGTAGTGCCTTGCGGTCGGAGGCCGAGCAGTTGCCATACCAGGCAGTGTGCAACCAGTCAGGATGCTCTCGATGGTGCAGCTGTAGAACCTTTTGAGGATCTGAGGACCCATGCCAAAACTTTTCAGTCTCCCGAGGGGGAATAGGCATTGTTGTGGCCTCTTCACAACTTTTTTGGTGTGTTTGGACCATGTTAGTTTGTTGGTGATGTGGACACCAAGGACTTGAAGCTCTCAACCTGCTCCATTACAGCCCCGTCGATGAGAATGGGGGTGTGCTCAGCCCTCCTTTTCCTGCAGTCCACGATCATCTCCTTTGTCTTGAACACGTTGATAGAGAGGTTGTTGTCCTGGCACCACACGGCCAGGTCTCTGACCTCCTCGCTATAGGCTGTCTCATCATTGTCAGTGATCAGGTCTACCACTGTTATCCTGTATTTATTCATGACATATGACAAATAATTGTAAAAAAATTACCAATGTTTCACATTTGTTCATATTTAAGTGACATTTGCATTAAATGTTCCAAAGTGAAATAAATAGCCACAATGTGAATCACTGTACATGGAGTACTTGGTTGATAGAGCAACATTTTTTCTGGGTGCTGCAGTAAAAGTATTGTAGGGAATACTCAGTAGGGTCTGTAGAATGTATATATGATGTCATTTCATTGGGCTCTGAATAATACGGAGTGTTGCTGGCCTCTTACTCCATCCATTCCATTGGCCACAATACAAATCACTGTATATGGAATACGTATTGGCTTATAGAGAAAAGACTATTAGGACAGCAACAATCTATATTATTCAGAGCTCCGTGAAATGACACCACATTCTACAGATCCTACTTAGTACTCCCAACCCCACTTTTACACCGGCACATAGAATAGTTTTTTCTCTGTAAGGCAATATGTAATTTATAGGCCTACAATGTATTGCATTGGAAGCAATGGAATGAGTGGAGTAGAAAGGGCTGCTGGGTATTTAGACCTCATTTTGTAACACTATTTTAACATTATGCGCTCTGCAAAGCTGCACAAATTATTGATTTCGTATCATACGCATGGCGTTTTACTGTAGACTTTTATTTTGAAGGCAAAATCGGAAAACCGGAAGTCTTGATGTTGCTGCCGAGACTCTAATGTTGCTGCCATGATGCTAATCAGAAACACCAAGTGAGAGGAGTGCTCGATAAAGAGGGTACTCTCCGCTGATTATGTTCTCAATTCACAGCACTTGCCCTCTGCTGGAGAGAAGGGGATCATCACTGTAGCTCTTCTGTATTTCACTTTCTGTTTTACATATCATAATTTATTGATCCATTCTGTTTTACATATAAATATGTATTTATTAATCAATTAGCAAATCAACCTGGAACCTAGAAAAACAAGAAATTATAACCTACTACACTACCGTTCAAAAGTTTGGGGTCACTTAGAAATGTCCTTGTTTTTTAAAGAAAAGCAAATTTTTTGTCCATTAAAATAACATAAAATTGATCAGAACTACAGTGTAGACATTGTTAATGTTGTAAATCACTATTGTAGCTGGAAATGGCAGATTTTTTATGGAATATCTACATAGGCGCACAGAGGCCCATTATCAGCAACCATCACTCCTGTGTTCCAATGGCACGTTGTGTTAGCTAAGTTTATCATTTTAAACGGCTAATTGATCATTAAAAACCTCTTTTGCAATTATGTTAGCACAGCTGAAAACTGTTGTTCTGATTAAAGAAGCAATATAACTGGCCATCTTTAGACTAGTTGAGTATCTGGAGCATCAGCATTTGTGGGTTTGATTACAGGCTCAAAATGGCCAGAAACAAAGACCTTTCTTCTGAAACTTGTCAGTCTATTCTTGTTCTGAGAAATGAAGGCTATTCCATGCGAGAAATTGCCAAGAAACTGAAGATCTCGTACAACGCTGTGTACTACTCCCTTCACAGAACAGCGCAAACTGGCTCTAACCAGAATAGAAAGAGGAGTGGGAGGCCCCGGTGCACAACTGAGCAAGAGGACAAGTACATTAGAGTGTCTAGTTTGAGAAAAAGACGCCTCACATGTCCTCAACTGGCAGCTTTATTAATTAAATAATACCCGCAAACCACCAGTCTCAACGGTGAAGAGGCGACTCTGGGATGCTGTCCTTCTAGGCAGAATTACAAAGAAAAAGCCATATCTCAGACTGGACAATACAAGGAAAAGATTAAGATGGGCAAAAGAACACAGACACTGGACAGAGGAACTCTGCCTAGAAGGCCAGCATCCCGGAGTCGCCTCTTCTCTGTTGACGTTGAGACTGGTGTTTTCCATTAAAAATCAGCCATTTACAGCTACAATTGTCATTTACAACATCAACAATGTCTACACTGTATTTCTGATAAATTTTGTGTTAATTTAATGGACAAAACATGTGCTTTTCTTTCGAAAACAAGGACATTTCTAAGTGACCCCATACTTCTGAATGGTGGTGCATGTATTTTGTCTTCAGCATGTCAAGTGGACTGCAATTAATTAAAGCAAATGGCATAAAATATTTATTATCAGGGTAGCAAATATGGACAAAATGAATATTCATGAGTTTCAATACAATTCCAACCAGTCCCACGTGCCCATAAAAATGCTACAATAACTGTCACGGTCAAGGGGATGAGATTGCCACAGACAGTATATGAGAAGAGTTCCAGAATCTTGTTCTCCCATGCAGAAAGACAGAGTTCCAGAATCTTGTTCACCCATACAGAAAGACAGAGTTCCAGAATCTTGTTCACCCATGCAGAAAGACAGAGTTCCAGAATCTTGTTCTCCCATGCAGAAAGACAGAGTTCCAGAATCTTGTTCACCCATACAGAAAGACAGAGTTCCAGAATCTTGTTCACCCATGCAGAAAGACAGAGTTCCAGAATCTTGTTCTCCCATGCAGAAAGACAGAGTTCCAGAATCTTGTTCACCAATACAGAAAGACAGAGTTCCAGAATCTTGTTCTCCCATGCAGAAAGACAGAGTTCCAGAATCTTGTTCACCCATACAGAAAGACAGAGTTCCAGAATCTTGTTCACCCATGCAGAAAGACAGAGTTCCAGAATCTTGTTCTCCCATGCAGAAAGACAGAGTTCCAGAATCTTGTTCACCAATACAGAAAGACAGAGTTCCAGAAGTTTCAGCTGGGCTTTCTCTGTCACCGTGTTTCTCCTGTAGTACTGCTGGTCTGGACAGGGACAGGGCTCTCTGAGCCACAGTCTGTGTTCACCAGCTGTCGGCTGTACTGGGCCAGGGTGAGGTACAGGAACTGGTACTGCTCACTGGTCTGTATCATACCACCCCTGACAACACAAACAATCAATCAATCAATCACATTTATTTTATAAAGCCTTTTTTACTTCAGCAGTTGTCACAAAGTGCTTTACAGATACCCAGCCTAAAACCCCAAAGAGCAACACAGAGCGACAGAGAGTGAAGGAGCTGCATTCTTCAGGGCAGCATCCCCAAGCTCTTCATCTAAGATCCCTATGACTACAGCACTTTTTAAATAACTCAAGACAAATTTCAAATGCATCGTTTGAAGCAAGGGGCTCACTTGATAGTTTACTTGATAGAAACAGAGTTTGGTTGAAACGTGCTTGGCACTGTACTACCAGCAGCAGGGCAGCAGCAGGGCAGTGTGTAGTAGCTAGTACCTGTCGAGGCGTAGCTTGCAGACGATTCCAAGCACGTCAGCCTTACTGGTGTTTTTTAACTGCAGGCATCCAATGCTGCTGGCGATGAAACAACCTGTTCTCCCAATCCCTGCACTGTAATGGAGAGCACATGACAAATTACGTCAAATAGAGTCACAGCATAAAAGCACTGTCTGACTCTAACCTGATCCTCCTGGCAACTTTTTCTACTATCAGCCCCTTTTCAAAATATGAAAGGAATGTGAAGGCAGCCCACACAGGGACCTTTGTTATAAACACACTGACAGAGAAACACATGATGGAGACATTGGAAATCCAAAGAGAGTCCAGAAAGCGGTCCTAAATTAGCAGAGCAGAAATTTGACAAATTGACTTGTTGGAAAGGACATTTATTTATTCTCTAGTCTCTGCTACAGTATTTGCCTACAATACACAGTCCACATAGAGTACATACATGTATTGAACACAACACAAAATTAATTCCATAGCAGTCACCTTTGTCGTCAGTAATTGAACTCAAGCTAGTCACAGTAAATCATTATTGTAAAAGTTTAATTCTGACTGACATGGTGTGTGAAAGGAGCCTCCCTTAAGTGTCATAACAAAGACTACTTTACCAAAAGTATGTGGACACCTGCTCGTCGAACATCTTATTCCAAAATCATGGGCATTAATATGGAGTTGAGCCTCCCTTTGCTGATATAAAAGCCTCCACTCTTCTGGGAAGGCTTTCCACCAGATGTTGGAAACATTGCTGAGGGGACTTGCTTCCATTCAGGCACAATCGCATTAGTGAGGTCAGGCACTGATGTTGGGAGATTAGGCCTGGCTCGCAATCGGCATTGTAATTCATCCCAAAGGTGATCAATGGGGTTGAGGTCAGGGCTCTGTGCAGGCCAGTCAAGTTCTTCCACACTGATCTGGACAAACCATTTCTGTATGGACCTCACTTTGTGCACTGGGATATTGTCATGCTTAAACAGGAAAGGCCCTTCCGCAAACTGGAAGCACAGAATTATCTAGAATGTCATTGCATACTGTAGCGTTAAGATTTCTCTTCACAGGAACTAAGGGGGCCTAGCCCGAACCATGAAAAACAGCACCAGACCATTATTCCTCCACCAATTGGCACTATGCATTGGGGCAGGTAGCATTCTACTGGCATCCGCCAAACCCAGATTTGTCCGTAGGACTGCCAGGTGGTGAAGCATGATTCATCACTCCAGAGAACGCGTTTCCACTGCTCCAGAGTCCAAAGGTGGCAAGCTTTACACCACTCCAGCCAACGTTTGGCATTGCACATGGTGATCTTAGGCTTGTGTGTGGCTGCTCAGCCATGGAAACCCATTTCATGAAGCTCCCGACTAACAGTTCTTGTGCTGACGTTGCTTCCAGAGGCAGTTTGAAACTCGGTAGTGAGTGTTGCAACCAAGGACAGAAGATTTTTACGCGCTATGTGCTTCAGAACTCGGCAGTCTCGTACTGTGAGCTTGTGTAGCCTACCACTTCACAGCTGAGCTGTTGTTGCTCCTAGATGTTTCCACTTCACAATAACAGCACTTACAGTTGACCAGGGTAGCTCTAGCAGGTCAGACATTTTACAAACTGACTTGTTGGAAAGGTAGCATCCTATGACGATGCCACATTGAAAGTCACTGAGCTCTTCAGTAAGGCCATTCTACTGCCAGTATTTGTCTATGGAAATTGCAAGGCTGTGTGCTCGATTTTATACACCTGTCAGCAACGGGTGTGGCTGAAATAGCTGAATCCACTAAGGGTGTCCACATACTTTTGTATCTATACTGTATAAACACACTGGAAGCGAGAACCGTTCAATTAGCCTAGGACTATTTCTTTTTCAAGGACCTTCTTTAACATATGCCAATGTTAGTTCTCTCACATTTATCAAAGAGATAGTTAATGACAGCTTGTGTTAAGGGTTGTGTTAATGAGAGACAGTGTTAAGGGTTGTTTTAGTGGGACCTGCAATGGACGATGGTGGTTCCTAGGCTGGGGTGGGACTGCCTGTGTTCCTCCACGTCTGCCACCAGTCTGAGCAGAGGCCCAGTGCAGTCTGGAGTCTGGTGGTCTGGCCATGAAGAGTACCAGTAGTGCCTCACCTGCCTGCTCTCTGAGCCCACCTGTAGGACACATTGTTGTTATACATCCATCCATCCCTTCATTCATTCATGCATCCATCCATCCCTTCATTCACCCATCCATCCCTTCATCCATCCATCCCTTCATCCATCCATCCCTTCATTCATTCCATCCATCCATCCATCCATCCCTTCATTCATTCATTCATCCATCCATCCATCCATCCATCCATCCATCCATCCATCCCTTCATTCATTTATCGATCTATCCCTTCATTCATCCATCCATCCCTTCATTCATTCATCCATCCATCCCTTCATCCATCTATCCCTTCATTCATTCATTCATCCATCCCTTCATTCATTCATTCATTCATTCATTCATTCATTCATCCCTTCATTCATTCATCCATCCATCCCTTCATTCATTCTGAAACTGGTGTAACCCAGAGCTTTGACTGGCATTATGAGATCACTGTTCAGACAACAATAACCTACTATCTCACCTGAATAATTATGTCTCGAATTGTGTAGCCATCACATTCTTTCACAATGGCCACTCTGAGCTCAAATCTGCCATAGTTGCCCTCCTTCTCTGGCCAGTAAAGCTCACACTTCTGAAACACAGAACACAGTTTCTGTAGACTTCAGACATGAACCAAAGTCTCTTACAAGGATTTTATAAACCATCTCTGCTTTACCACCAATGGGTCTGTCAAAGGAAACCCTTTAGGAGATTAGAGTTTATTGACACACACTAAGTAACATAATAAAACAATCCCCATTAAAATCCCTCTGTTTAAGCTAGAGATATCTGTTTAAGCCAGAGATATCTGTTTAAGCTAGAGATATCTGTTTAAGCTAGAGATATCTGTTTAAGCTAGAGATATCTGTTTAAGCCAGAGATATCTGTTTAAGCCAGAGATATCTGTTTAAGCTAGAGATATCTGTTAAAGCCAAATATATCTGTTTAAGCTAGAGATGTCTGTTTAAGCTAGAGATATCTGTTTAAGCCAGAGATATCTGTTGGCTGTGCGTCTCAATCCCCTGCATCCACCTATGTCGGCCTTCCACATCTGCGGTGGAAGGTGGCCGAGCTACAGCCGTGTTTGTCAGACCATGAGACATCCTGAAAAGCGGTCTTTTCACGAAAACGTCCATGCAAATTAGTAGGACCACTCTACAGAAAGATAAGACTCTCACAAACCTTATTCCTTATGGTTTAATTTTTGACTGTCTTTTTTGCCATTTCTTGATGTGTTATTCAATGTGTTTCTATGGGCTTTAGTAGGAAAGGCCAAATTCAATATTTTATCCCCCCAAAAATGTATATATATATACAGTTGAAGTCGGAAGTTTACATACACCTTAGCCAAGTACATTTAAACTCAGTTTTTCACAATTCCTGACATTTAATCCTAGTAAAAATTCCCTGTCTTAGGTCAGTTAGGATCACCACTTTTTTTTAAGAATGTGAAATGTCAGAATAATAGTAGAGAGAATGGTTTAGTTCAGCTTTTATTTCTTTCATCACATTCCCATTGGGTCAGAAGTTTACATACACTCAATTAGTATTTGTTAGCATTGCCTTTAAATTCTTTAACTTGGGTCAAATGATTCGGGTAGCCTTCCACAAGCTTCCCACAATAAGTTGGGTGAATTTTGGCCCATTTCTCCTGACAGAGCTGGTGTAACTGAGTCAGGTTTGTAGGCCTTTTTGCTCGCACACGCATTTTCAGTTCTGCCCACAAATTTTCAGTAGGATTGAGGTCAGGGCTTTGTGATGGCCACTCCTATACTTTGACTTTGTTGTCCCTAAGCCATTTTGCCGAACTGGCCCGAGAAGACGCACTGGAGGCCCAGCGCGTGGAGCCGAAACAGGACGTGCCCGGCTCTGAATGCGCACAGCGGACCTGATGCGTGGAGCAGGGACAGGACGTGCCAGGCTCTGGATGCGCACAGGGGACCTGATGCGTGGAGCAGGGACAGGACGTGCCGGGCTCTGGATGCGCACAAGGGACCTGATGCGTGGAGCAGGAACAGGCCGTGCCGGGCTCTGGATGCGCACAGGGGACCTGATGCGTGGAGCAGAGACAGGCCGTGCCGGGCTCTGAAGGCGCACAGGGGACCGGATGCGTGGAGCAGGGACAGGATGTGCCGGGCTCTCGATGCGCACAGGGGGCCTGATGCGTGGAGCAGGAACAGGACGTGTCGGGCTCTGAAGGCGCACAGGGGACCTGGTGCATGGAGCAGGGACAGGCCGTGACGGGCTCTGAAGGCGCACAGGGGACCTGATGCGTGGAGAAGGGACAGGCCGTGCCGGGCTCTGAAGGCGCACAGGGGACCTGGTGCGTGGAGCTGGGACAGGACGTGCTGGGCTCTGAAGGCGCACAGGGGACCTGGTGCGTGGAGCCGGCACCATGTGCCCCCCCCTAAAGAAATCTTGGGGCTGCTGTGGCCGCGAACCCCCCAGGAACTCCCGCCAAGGCAGGGCCTCCCAATCCGCCTCGATCTCCGCCACGGTCAAGAACTCCTTCTTCTGGCCATGCTGCTTGGTCCTTTCGTGGTGGGTCATTCTGTCAAGATCTTGTGTCAGAGAGGACCAAAGTGCAGCGCAGGTGTAGTTCCACATGTTTAATTTAATGAAACTTACAAAGATACTATAAAGAACGAACCAGATCAGACATGAACGTAGTGCATAGAAGACACTAACAGTAACAAACACCATTACAAACAATGACCCACGAAACCAGTGGGGAATTACAAACTTAAATATGGTCCCCAATTAGAGGTAACAAAGCTCAGCTGCCTCTAATTGGGAACCATCAACGAAACCAAAACAAAGAAATACACCACATAGAACAAAAAAACACTGATCACGTCCTGACCACAAACACCATAGAGCAGCCAGGACGTGGCCAGGACGTGACAGTTCTTTGGCTTGCAAGCCTCCCCCTTTTTCCTCCAAACATAACGATGGTCATTATGGCCAAACAGTTCTATTTTTGTTTCATCAGACCAGTCGACAATTCTCCAAAAAGTAGGATCTTTGTCCCCATGTGCAGTTGCAAACCGTAGTCTGGCTTTTTTATGGCGGTTTTGGAGCAGTGGCTTCTTTCTTTCTGAGCGGCCTTTCAGATTATGTCGATATAGGACTCGTTTTACTGTGGATATAGAAACGTTTGTACCTGTTTCCTCCAGCATCTTCACAAGGTCCTTTGCTGTTGTTCTGGGATTGATTTGCACTTTTTGCATCAAAGTACGTTAATCTCTCGTAGACAGAATGCGTCTCCTCCCTGAGCGGTATGACGGCTGCGTGGTCCCATGGTGTTTATACTTACGTATTATTGTTTGTACAGATGACAGTGGTACCTTCAGGCATTTGGAAATTGCTCCCAAGGATGAACCAGACTTGTGGAGGTCTACCATTTTTTTCTGAGGTCTTGGCTGATTTATTTTGATTTCCCCATGATGTCAAGCAAAGAGACACTGAGTTTGAAGGTAGGCCTTGAAATACATCCACAGGTACATCTCCAATTGACACAAATTATGTCAATTAGCCTATCAGAAGCTTCTAAAGCCATCATTTTATGGAATTTTTCGAGCTGTTTAAAGACACAGTCAACTTAGTGTATGTAAACTTCTGACCCACTGGAATTGTGATACAGTGAATTATACAGTGGGGCAAAAAAGTATTTAGTCAGCCACCAATTGTGCAAGTTCTCCAACTTAAAAAGATGAGAGAGGCCTGTAATTTTCATCATAGGTACACTTCAACTATGACAGACAAAATGAGGAAAAAAAATCCAGAAAATCACATTGTAGGATTTTTAATGAATTTATTTGCAAATTATGGTGGAAAATAAGTATTTGGTCAATAACAAAAGTTTATCTCAATACTTTGTTATATACCCTTTGTTGGCAATGACAGAGGTCAATCGTTTTCTGTAAGTCTTCACAAGGTTTTCACACACTGTTGCTGGTATTTTGGCCCATTCCTCCATGCAGATCTCCTCTAGAATAGTGATGTTTTGGGGCTGTCGCTGGGCAACACGGACTTTCAACTCCCTCCAAAGATTTTCTATGGGGTTGAGATCTGGAGACTGGCTAGGCCACTCCAGGACCTTGAAATGCTTCTTCTGAAGCCACTCCTTCGTTGCCCGGGCGGTGTGTTTGGGATCATTGTCATGCTGAAAGACCCAGCCACGTTTCATCTTCAATGCCCTTGCTGATGGAAGGAGGTTTTCACTCAAAATCTCATGATACATGGCCCCATTCATTCTTTCCTTTACACGGATCAGTCGTCCTGGTCCCTTTGCAGAAAAACAGCCCCAAAGCATGATGTTTCCACCCCCATGCTTCACAGTAGGTATGGTGTTCTTTGGATGCAACTCAGCATTCTTTGTCCTCCAAACACGACGAGTTGAGTTTTTACCAAGAAGTTCTATTTTGGTTTCATCTGACCATATGACATTCTCCCAATCCTCATCTGGATCATCCAAATGCTCTCTAGCAAACTTCAGACGGGCCTGAACATGTACTGGCTTAAGCAGGGGGACACGTCTGGCACTGCAGGATTTGAGTCCCTGGCGGTGTAGTGTGTTACTGATGGTAGGCTTTGTTACTTTGGTCCCAGCTCTCTGCAGGTCATTCACTAGGTCCCCGTGTGGTTCTGGGATTTTTGCTCACCGTTCTTGTGATCATTTTGACCCCACGGGGTGAGATCTTGCGTGGAGCCCCAGATCGAGGAAGATTATCAGTGGTCTTGTATGTCTTCCATTTCCTAATAATTGCTCCCACAGTTGATTTCTTCAAACCAAGCTGCTTACCTATTGCAGATTCAGTCTTCCCAACCTGCTGCAGGTCTACAATTTTGTTTCTGGTGTCCTTTGACAGCTCTTTGGTCTTGGCCATAGTGGAGTTTGGAGTGTGACTGTTTGAGGTTGTGGACAGGTGTCTTTATACTGATAACAAGTTCAAACAGGTGCCATTAATACAGGTAACGAGTGGAGGACAGAGGAGCCTCTTAAAGAAGAAGTTACAGGTCTGTGAGAGCCAGAAATCTTGCTTGTTTGTATGTGACCAAATACTTTTTTCCACCATAATTTGCAAATAAATTCATAAAAAATCCTACAATGTGATTTTCTGGATTTTTTTCCCTCATTTTGTCTGTCATAGTTGAAGTGTACCTATGATGAAAATTACAGGCCTCCCTCATCTTTTTAAGTGAGAGAACTTGCACAATTGGTGGCTGACTAAATACTTTTTTGCCCCACTGTAAGTGAAATAATCTGTCTGTAAACTATTGTTGGAAAAATTACTTCTGTTATGCACAAAGTAGATGTCCTAACCAACTTACCAAAACTATAGTTTGTTAACAAGAAATGTGTGGAGTGGTTGAAAAACGAGTTTTAATGACTCCAACCTAAGTGTATGTAAACTTCCGACTTCAACTATATATATATATATATATATATATATATATTTTTTATATACCTAAAGGGGTCCTAAAATATTAAATCAAATAGCTAAATGAACTAAAACTAAATGAAATAGCTACATATTAACAACCTTAAAACAATTCCACATGTTAGCTTAGTAGAACCCCCCCTCCACAACGGCTTAGACTTTTGGAGGTTAGGAGAGAAATGGAAGCAGGATGGGATTTCACCTCGTTCTTTTCCTTCAGCTTGGTGATCATGACGATGGTGGTGGATCTCTCCTGCCACACCATTTCCCAGAAGTCATGCACGGTGTTGAGCATGGGGCCCTGGGTGGCGATGTAGGTGCTAGGTGCACCGTTGTAACCCTGCGTGGGCGACAGCAAGATATGGGGCTGTGTCATTTCCACTTTGACTTCCTGTGGGTTTCCTTGGTTGACATCATGATACACCCACGCAAACCAACTGTATCACTCTCCACATCCTTAACATCCACTGTGCTATGCGTATGCTATACTTTCACACAACCTTTTCTATACATTTTTATGCCCTTTTTGTAAGACTTCATGTTCGCCTACTTACACTTCTTCATTCCCATAAGGTCTAGAATGACTTTAAGTCTGCATAACTTAAATACAAATAAAAACCAATTACCCTATTATTTACAGGTGGTTCTAACCTTTATGTAGTTTGCGTTGATGTATCTCTCAGTCTCACCCGCCTCCTCTGCTGCGGGGTTCCTCAGACACACACGGGTCTCAGGATCTGGTTAAGCATGATTACAGTTTATACATTGGTTATTATATTGCCTGGTTGCCAGTGTGTTTCAGCATTTATCAACTTATACTTATCAATTTGACCTAGTCACTCACTTGGCAGTATGGTCTTGTATCTGTCTTTTAAAGCCCGTCCTGGGAAATCCAGCTCCGAAGGGTTCACAAAGTTTGGAGGAATTTTCTGTTGGGAAGAACGGACAGGCTTAAGGTCCAGATTCAACTTGATCCTGCATGCAGTCAATTGTCTGCACATAATAACAGTTACAGTAGATACCGACCTGGTACTCTGAGTTCAGCCTGCTGGTCTCTTCAGATGCCTCCTGCAGCTGAGAAGGGGTCAGAGGGCGTGTTGAGGTCCTGAGCAGGTGGAGGATGGTCTCTCTGGGAGTGGAGATGGAGCATAGGGTCCCCACCGCTTCCAGGCTGAGACTGCTCACGCCCAGCACCAGGGACACATTGGATCCCCGTCTGAGGATGAATGGAAACACAGAGAGGACAAAACGATCAGGGACACTATTGCATTTACATAATGTATCACTTATAGTTTATCATGAAATATATTTTGATTTGTTTAACATTTTTCTGGTTACTACATGATTCCATACGTGTTACTTCATAGTTTTGATGTCTTCACTGTTATTCTACAATGTAGAAAATAGTAAAAATAAAGAAAACCCTTGAATGAGTAGGTGTGTCCAAACTTTTGACTTGTACTGTAGTTTATCATGGCCATGATGAAAGTACTGTGAGTTGAATATCATGGATGTGTGTACCTCTCCTGGAGCCGGACTGGTCTGCGAGGGGCTGTGGCAGCAGGGCAGGAGGCTGACTGGTCTTTGTCCACAGGGTGTGATGATGATGATGAGGATTCTACTGACTCACTCATGGTGCTGTGTTGAATTACTGGGTGAAATGAGTGAAAACAATCCCGAGAGAGAGGGAGAGAGAGAGAGAGTGGGGAGGGAGGGAGAGAGAGACAGAGAGGGAGGAAAGAGAGAGACAGAGAGGGAGGGAGAGAGAGAGAGAGAGTGGGGAGGGAAGGAGAGAGAGAGGGAGAGAGAGAGAGACAGAGAGGGAGGAAAGAGAGAGACAGAGAGGGAGGGAGAGAGAGAGACAGAGAGGGAGGAAAGAGAGAGACAGAGAGGGAGGGAGAGAGAGAGAGACAGAGAGGGAGGAAAGAGAGAGACAGAGAGGGAGGGAGAGAGAGAGAGAGTGGGGAGGGAGGGAGAGAGAAAGAGAGGGAGAGAGAAAGAGAGGAGAGAGAGTGGGATGGAGGGAGGGAGGGAGGGAGGGAGGGAGGGAGGGAGGGAGGGAGGGGAGGGAGGAGGGAGGGAGGGAGGGAGGGAGAGAGAGAGGTCACATTATTTCCTTATTATGCCTACACAGTGAACACACCACAACAGTAACTTAATTCAGATGGAATTTAAAATATTTCACCCTACTTGTCAACTCTTCTTGTCAAAAGAACAGCAGTTAATGAAAGATCTCACATCCCCTGAAACTGACATTCACAACACATGACACGCAGTAGAGAAACACCATTGACTAAACATTTCTTTTTCAGATTATCAGACATAATTTCTCTACTTTGTTGCCTGATTATCACTAAATTGGATCGATCCATACCTGAATCCTGGTCTGTCAATATGTCAGAGTAATCCTAAGACAAATGAAATGTCTGCCATTGACATGAACCAACCACAGTGAGAAACAGAAAGAGAGAGAGAGAGAGGGAGACAGAGAGTGACACAGTGAGAAGTAAAGAGTGAGCAGGCACAGACATGCAGTCTTTTTGACACAGTGACTCAGTATGTTAGTAGCTAGCCTCTTCTTTGGCTTCAGGTGCACATGTCTAAACGTGAGAGTGGACCAATCACTGAGAAGTTCCTGGAGGGAAAAGAGGGGGGAGAATATTGTAAAGCTGGTGTTGTAAAGCTGGTGTTGTAAAGCTGGTGTTGTAAAGCTGGTGTTGCAAAGCTGGTGTTGCAAAGCTGGTGTTGTAAAGCTGGTGTTGTAAAGCTGGTGTTGTAAAGCTGGTGTTGCAAAGCTGGTGTTGTAAAGCTGGTGTTGTAAAGCTGGTGTTGTAAAGCTGATGTTGTAAAGTTGGTAATGTAAAGACGTTTTTTGTGCCAATAGGTGAATCAGTAGAGTCATTCCTCAGTGACTCCAGGCTCAAGGAAGCTGCAAATACGCAATGATTTATTCATCATACTAACATAAACGTTTGCATATAGTATATTTGCTGATGAAGTCCTTGAAGCGGGATTGTATGACAGAAATAAATAATGTACCAAAAAACTAAATAGAAATATTCTCAGATAAGTACAGTGCCTTATTAAGAAAGTATTCACACCCCTTGACTTTTTCCAAATGTTGTTGTATTTGTACATGTTGTTGTATTTGTACATGTTGTTGTTGTTGTACAGCCTGAATTTACACAATACCCCATAATGTCAAAGTGGAATAGTGTTTTTCATTATTATTATTAAAAATGAAAAAATGAAATGTCTTGAGTCAATAAGTATTCAACCCCTTTGTTATGGCAAGCCTAAATACGTTCAGGAGTGAAAATGTGCTTAACAAGTCATATAATAATTTGCATGGACTCACTCTGTGTGTAATAATATTGCTTAACATGATTTTTGAATGACTACCTCATCTCTGTATCCCCACACATTCAATTATGTGTAAGGTCCCTCAGTCAAGCAGTGGATTTCAAACACAGATTCAACCACAAAGAGCAGGGAGGTTTTCCAATGCCTCACAAAGAAGGTCACCTATTGGCAGATGGGTAAAAATAAAAAAGCAGACAATGAATATCCCTTTGAGCATGGTGAAGTTATTAATTACACTTTGGATGGTGTATCAATACACCCAGTCACTACAAAGATACAGGCGCCCTTCCTGACTTAGTTGCCATGAGCCAAAGGTGACTTTAAAACAGTCACAGTGTTTAATGGCTGTGAAAGGTGAACTGAGGATGAATTAACAACATTGTAGTTACTCCACAATACTAACCTATTGACAGAGTGAAAAGAAGAAAGTCTGTACAGAATAAAACATATTCCTAAACATGCACCTGTTTGCAACAAGGCACTAAAATAAAACTGCAAAAAATGTGGCAAAGCAATTCACTTTTTGTCCTGAATACAAAGTGTTATGTTTGGGGCAAATCCAACACGTCACTGAGTACCACTCTCCATATTATCAAGCATAGTGGTGGCTGCATCATGTTATGTGTATGTTTGTAATCGTTAAGGACTGGGAAGTTTTTCAAGAATAAAAAATAAATGGAATGAAGTTAAGCACAGGCAAAATCCGAGAGGAAAACATGGTTCAGTCTGCTTTCCACCAGACACTGGGAGATGAAGTCACCTTTCAGCAGGACAATGACCTAAAACACAAGGCCAGATCTACACTGGAGTTGTTTACCAAGAGAAAGTGAATGTTCCTGAGTGGCTGAGTTACAGTTTTGACTTACAGGTAAATCTACTTGAAAATGTATGGCAAGACCTGAAAATGCAAAGATCAACAACGAATTTGACAGAGGTTTAAGAATTTTGAAAAGAATAATGGACAAATCTTGCGCGCAATCCAGGTGTGAAAAACTCCTAGAGACTTACCCAGAAAGACTCACAGCTGCAATCGCTGCCAAAGGTGCTTCTACAAAGTTTTGACTCTTTCTAAATTTGCCAACATTTCTAAAAGCATGTTTTCACTTTGTCATTATGGGGTATTGTGTGTAGATGGGTGAGAAAAAAACATAAATGTAATCCATTTTGAATTCGGGCTGTAACACAACAACAGGATGATGCTTTCTGAAGGCACGGTAAATAGCTTCCAAGTTTGATGTGAGCTCAAAAGCATTTTCAAGGAAAATAGAAATAAACATTTAAAATAGAAATAGAAATAAAGACTTCAGTGAGTATTGGAAAATGAAATGATGAAGAGGTGATGTGTTTATTTATAGTTAAGCAATAAGGCCCGAGGGCGTGTGGTATACGGCCAATATACCATGGGCTAATGGCTGTTCTTAAGCACGATGCAATGCGGAGCACCTGGATACAGCTCTAAGCCATGGTACACTGGCCACATGTTCACCCCCGCTATCATCCAGAATCGAGGTCAGTACAGGTGCATCAAAGCTGGCACTAAGAGTGAAAAACAGCTTCTATCTCAAGGCTATCAGACTGTTAAATAGCCATCACTATCACATTAGAGGCTGCTGCCTATGTACACAGACTTGAAATCACTGGCCACTTTAATAAATGGAACACTAGTTACTTTAATAATGTCTACATATCTTGCATTACCCATCTCATACGTATATACTGTATCCTATACTATACTACTGAATCTTAGTCTATGCCGCTCTGACATTGCTTGTCCATTTATTTTTATTTTCTTAATTCCATTCCTTTACTAGATTTGTGTGTATTGGGTATATGTTGTGTAATTGTTAGATATCACTTAGATACTGCTGCACTGTCAGAGTTAGAAGCACAAGCATTTCGCTACACCCGCAATAACATCTGCTAATCACGTGTATGTGACCAATACAATTTGATTTGACATACCACAAACCCCCCCAGGTGACTTATTGCTATTATAAACTGGTTGTCAACATAATTATAGCAGTAAAAATAAATGTTTTGTCATACCCGTGATATGCGGTTTGATATACCACGGCTGTCTGCCAATCAGCATTCAGGGCTCGAACCACCCAGTTTCTAATTATTACACATAGCACAATAAAATATATCGTAAGGAAGCTCAGAATATAACCGTATGCCGTACTGTAATGACGGAAGACTGAGCTGAAATCATGCATCAGCTGGGCTGAAACGCTGCCTCAGACTGACTAGCGAGTCTTCCATGTTCTTGGCGAAAAAGTGACGTTAATTCCAAGTGATGATATGATGACGGGGTAAACAATATAACAAGCTGAAGACAATCTGTAGTTTATCTGCAGGCATACAGTACAGTATGCATATGCCTCTTGGTTGTCACTATCACACTGTCAATGAGGCCCAGCAGGTAACTCACCAGTGCAGGGGACTGCAATCGAAGTTGGCCCCTCAGTATCGCCTCTCTCCTTGTGTTCCTGTGTACTGTGTGGATGTGTGTTGGCCAAGGTCTCAGTGCAGATGAACCAGCAGCACAGACGCAGGCAGGTTTGACACTTTACTGCTTGGCTTAAGGGAAGCTTATGAGACAATCATTTTTTTTCTTCCTTTTTCTACCTCTCCACCGCTTCCTCTCTACCCACCCACCCACTCATACTCTCATACCCTCATTTCCACACACGCACACGCACACGCACACGAACACACACAACATTCAAGGCTGCCTCACCCCTGCAGACTCAGTGCCACTGGCTTTGTGTAACCTCAAAGGAGAGCACACTAACCTCAACTGTGAATTTGAAGTTGGCTATTATTTTCTCTGCAGCAACAAGGGACCAATGTCCACAATTACAACAATACAACCATTGAGTGAATAATATGCTATGTCAAATGTAAGAGCCCTATTGCAAGCATTTTCTCATTTCGTCACAGTGTTTCCACAGTGCAAAAGTAATTAACAGTCGCTGTGGGCGAAATGTCTAATTTTAATGAAATTGTAATGAAAATAAGCATTGATGTGAAGGAAACAGCTGGGTGACAAAGGGAATAACAGGGTTAATTTATTCATTAATTTTGCCTTTATTTAACCAGGTAAGTCATTGATACCACATGATATTTTACAATAACAACCTGAAATACATCAACAATGTTGATAGAACACGGGCTTCAGGCTTCTTCCTGTAGAAGCGCTGGATAGTTTCCTATTATGTGAGGTTGATGTTAATTTACCACAGTGCAATGTGGGTATTTCAAGTAAAAACCTGGTCAACAATGCTAAGCCAAAAGGGAAAGGTAAATATTACAGTAAGTTTGTGGAAGTGAAACTTTGGCACAAAACATTCTATTGTATATAACGCTCATAGTAACACGTCGGAGGTATTCACATTGGAGGTAGGCCCACCAGTTGATCCAAATAGGTGACCAGTACAACACACGAAACTTGGTGAGGGTGAATGTGCTTGCTGTGATTATGCTTAATTGTAACGTAAGATCTACTATGCATCACCGTACAGCTCTTACAGATGAGTCAGGCTTGTGGTGGTTGCTACGTGGGAGGTCAACCGGCCTGAATCTGGTAACAGGAGTTTGTGCAAGCCACTTCCTGTCATGCCAATACAACACTTCCTCTTGTTAACAGACATTCATTGGACTGCTTTAGTCACTAAACCATACCGTGTTAGTCAGCCACATGATAAACATGAATGTAAATACAGCGCCAGAGTGTGAGACTGTAGATTTGCGAGTCCTTTATTGAGGAATACATCTCATAGACTTTGCCTGGATGGATTCAATAATGAAAGATACTGTGAGGCATACAGTACATGAGTAATCAATAATTTACATGATGTGAAAATGTGAGATGAAGCAAAGGCATTGTTAAACCTATATCCTTTAATAGTGCTCTGTACAGTTGAATGGAGGTCCATATTAGCCATTGCATGAGCAGCTATGATGATGATATGTGTACTTTCACGTCTCCTCCCACGCAGGCCAGGCAGTGAAACTCTGAATGGCATGCGGATGCGGTTTTGCTTGTCTTTTTATTTCCTACTGATGAACATGTCACACACTAAGAGCACACACATCCCACTGGGCACAGACGTCAGTTCAACATATGTTCAACGTTCATTCAACGTAATTTCATTAAAATGACGTGGTTGCAACACTGATTCAACTGGTGTGTGCCCAGTGGGACTGTTCTTGCCTTTGAAACATTCTTACACACCACTCTGCAAATAGTACAACAAGAATGTGTTAATAATATACAGTAATATAACAGTAATATATTTTGATTGAGTTAGATGCAACGTATGTTACATAACAGTAATATTGTACCCCACACGGTTTATTTTCTATCAATACAATCCTTGTACATAGTGACATATAAATCATCAACAGCAGGGGGCACTGCATTTTTCGTCTTATCGTTTTCTGATTGGTTTTCACAATGCTGTACTCATGAGCTATTGCACACTAGGAAAAATCTAATAAAAAGCGAGTTTATGTAAACATTATTCAAATGGTTTTGACAGTACAGTGTCAGTTGCTCTTCAGAGAGTATCTAATTTTGGATTTTTAGAGAGGGTCTAATTTTTGTATTTCAGCAGATGTCAGTTGAGTGATTTTATGTTCCATTTGTCTTGCCTGGAAAACGACTAATGCTTTTGATTTGGTATGCTATATTTCAATTTTCTGTTGAGATACAGATTGCTGTGTATCATAGAGTATAGTCAGTGCAGGTCTCCAGTCAGAGAGAAGTGTTCTGATGCTTCTAGGGGTTCTGAAGTGTTCTGATGCTTCTAGGGGTTCTGAAGTGTTCTGATCCTTCTAGGGGTTCTGAAGTGTTCTGATGCTTCTAGGGGTTCTGAAGTGTTCTGATCCTTCTAGGGGTTCTGAAGTGTTCTGATCCTTCTAGGGGTTCTGAAGTGTTCTGATGCTTCTAGGGGTTCTGAAGTGTTCTGATCCTTCTAGGGGTTCTGAAGTGTTCTGATGCTTCTAGGGGTTCTGAAGTGTTCTGATGCTTCTAGGGGTTCTGAAGTGTTTGTCACTCCACGTACTGTAAGCATTGAAATAAAAAACAACAAAAGCCTATGTCTCTTTGACAAGTCATTTCCTGATCAGAATTTCTGAGCACCATTAAAGGGGTTCCAGAACTTCCATCAGACAAAATCTTTTGTAATATCCCTAAGGATAAAAGTCCCTGTAATATCCCAGAGGATAAAAGTCCCTGTAATATCCCAGAGGATAAAAGTCCCTGTGATGGTCCAAAGGATAAAAGTCCCTGTAATATCCCAGAGGATAAAAGTCCCTGTAATATCCCAGAGGATAAAAGTCCCTGTAATATCCCAGAGGATAAAAGTCCCTGTAATATCCCAGAGGATAAAAGTCCCTGTAATATCCCACAGGATAAAAGTCCCTGTAATATCCCAGAGGATAAAAGTCCCTGTAATATCCCAGAGGATAAAAGTCCCTGTGATGGTCCAAAGGATAAAAGTCCCTGTAATATCCCAGAGGATAAAAGTCCCTGTAATATCCCAGAGGATAAAAGTCCCTGTAATATCCCAGAGGATAAAAGTCCCTGTAATATCCCAGAGGATAAAAGTCCCTGTAATATCCCACAGGATAAAAGTCCCTGTGATGGTCCAAAGGATAAAAGTCCCTGTAATATCCCAGAGGATAAAGGTCTCTGTAATATCCCAGAGGATAAAAGTCCCTGTAATATCCCAGAGGATAAAAGTCCCTGTAATATCCCAGAGGATAAAAGTCCCTGTAATATCCCAGAGGATAAAAGTACCTGTAATATCCCAGAGGATAAAAGTCCCTGTAATATCCCAGAGGATAAAAGTCCCTGTAATATCCCAGAGGATAAAAGTCCCTGTAATATCCCACAGGATAAAAGTCCCTGTGATGGTCCAAAGGATAAAAGTCCCTGTAATATCCCAGAGGATAAAGGTCTCTGTAATATCCCAGAGGATAAAAGTCCCTGTAATATCCCACAGGATAAAAGTCCCTGTAATATCCCACAGGATAAAAGTCCCTGTGATGGTCCAGAGGATAAAAGTCCCTGTAATATCCCAGATGATAAAGGTCTCTGTAATATCCCTGAGGATAAAAGTCCCTAAATTTCCCAAAGTATAAAAGTCCCTGTAATATCCCAGAGGATAAAGTCCCTGTAATATCCCTGAGGTTAGTCCTGTATTGACGCTTTGCCTGTTTAATGGTTCATCTGAGGACATAGCTGGATTTCTTATAAGCGTCCGGATTAAAGTCCCGCTGAACTTTAAACTTTTAAATGTATTCACATTTTGCTGTTGTTCAACCATTTATTTTTGTATGCACGTCACCCTTGAGTTTTCAATAATCTGACTTCTCTATCTCTCTATCTATCTCAGTCCCTCTCTGTACCTTCTGTAGCTGACCATGCCCAGCCCCATGCCAGACTATCTGAATGTGCACTACATCTGTGAGTCAGCGTTCCGCCTCCTCTTCCTCTCCATGAGGATAGTCCCTGTAATATCCCAGAGGATAAAAGTCCCTGTAATATCCCAGAGGATAAACGTCCCTGCAACATCCCAGAGGATAAAGGTCCCTGTAATGGCCCAGAGGATAAACGTCCCTGTAAAATCCCAGAGGATAAGTCATACACAAATTCTAGCTCTGGAAAAAGTTAATAGCATTGCATTGATTGGATTTGATTACACATCCACAATTGCAATCACTTCTGCATAAGTAATGTGTGATGATTGTTGCCAACATCAGAAGTCAAGGCCTGAGTATCAAAACAAGTTACCGAACAGAGCACAAGGCAACCTGTCCTGGAGCACTTTAAATTATTCATCAAACTGAACAGCGAGCACCACTCTCCAGTACCCTGCTTGCCCACAGCACTCACCCTGAGAGAGAGAGAGAGAGAGAGAGAGAGAGAGAGAGAGAGAGAGAGAGAGAGAGAGAGAGAGAGAGAGAGAGAGAGAGAGAGAGAGAGAGAGAGAGAGAGCTCCTCTGCTCTGAGGGCCTGTGATGTAATAGGGACCAGATGGGGAGGAGAGTTTTGCGGGGAGTCAGTGCCTGAAGCAGAAGTCATACTCAGCTGTATCAGACAGACACCCCACCATAAAATCGTTCTGTACTCTTCCACCGTGGTCGACAAAAGCAATAGCCAGGCCAGAGCACGGAGAGGACGCAGCACAGGGCCAGCAAAGTCAAGGACAAGACAGAGACAGCCACCCAGGAGCTCCATGTTGTCACACACAGGCATCTCCATATAGTTCACTGGGCTAATGCATGCATGTGAGACTCCAATGGCCTATTACTTAATACATACTGTAATATAACTCAGTATGAAGGTTTTTACTAAACCTCTTAATGTCTAAAAGCATAATAACTCATGGCTCTCTGGGGTGTTGACATGATAAACAGGATGGAACACTTCCAAAGAGAGTGTGTCTGCTCTTCATTGGTTACCATGCCAAAGTTAATGGTTTTGGTAATGGACCATAAAACCATCATAGTCTCCACCCATGTAAAGACTGTCCATCAGAATGTTTACAGGTACTCAGAATAAACTCAAGTGCCAATCACATTTTCCCCTGTGTCACTTTGAAAGAATTGTTAAATTGACCACAGTCATAAAAATATAATTTATTGAGCTTTGTTAAACATCAACACGTTATTGGCAAGTAATCTAAGATTGAATTGAATCTTCTTGCTCAACCATGGCTTTGGTCAGAAGACATGGGTACAATTTGACCTGGGGAAGGGTGGGGCGCCGTACCATGGCTCACCATGACTTCAGCACTGGGCTCTAGATCATTGAAAGCCTGGATCTCCAGAGCTCTCCTCTGGTCATCTGGAGTCTATCATAGGCCTGGTGAATCCAGTCAAGATCAGGTCGGTGTGGTACTGGAGGACTAGGGATACATCTAGGGTGAACATCTGAAACCCCCAAGGACAGGTTGAGGGACTGCTTAATGCCTTTACGTTGTTGTCTTGCCCATTCATCACTTTACTAAGACCTCTGGATAGAAGGTTGACTTGTATTAATTAAATAAAGACAATGTGAAGCTGCTAGTGCTGATTCAAGAGTAGCCTAATCATTTCAGTGATACAGTATATACTCGAACTTCCATATGTCTGCTAAGGCACATAAACACATTGTATGGAGAGGATAGGACACAGTGAAGGCTCCTCAGAGGAGGAAGGGGGGGACCATCCTCCTCAGTGCGTTTCAGAAAAAGAAAAATTGTGAAATATTAAAAAAGTTATCCTTTTTAGATAAAACTATATATTCACTATATTCACGTCACCAAAACATTTATTAAAACGCACTCGCACTGTAGCACTCACCTCTTTCATCATGAAGTGCTTTGAGAGACTAGTCAAGGATCATACCTTACCTGACACCCTAGACCCACTTCAATTTGCTTACCGCCCCAATAGATCCACAGACGATGCAATTGCCGTCGATGGGACCGCAGTGGAGAAGGTGGAAAGCTTCAAGTTCCTTTGCGTACAGATCACTGACAGACTGAAATGGATCCCCCCACACAGAGCCTCTTTAACCTCAGGAGGCTAAAGACATTTGGCTTGTCATCTAAAACCCTCACAAATGTTTACAGATGCCCAATTGAAAGCATCCTGTCAGGCTGTATCACCGCCTGGAATGGTAACTGCACCGCCCACAACCGCAAGGCTCTCCAGAGGGCGGTGCGGTCTGCCCAGCCCATTACCAGGGGCAAACTACCGGCCCTCCAGGACACCTACAGCACCCAATGTCACAGAAAGGCCAAAAAGATCATCAAGGACAACAACCACCTGAACCACTGCCTGTTCACCCCGCTATCATCCAGAAGGCGAGGTCAGTACAGGTGCATCAAAGCTGGAACCGAGAGACTGAAAAACAGTTTCTATCTCAAGGCCATCAGACTGTTAAACTGTTACAGCCATCACTATCACATTAGAGGCTGCTGCCTATAGGCATAGACTAGGAATATACTGGCCACTTTAAGGAATGGAACACTAGTCACTTAATAATGCTTACATATTTTGCATTACTCATCTCATATGTACATACTGTTTTTTCTATACTATACAATTTCTTTCTATACTATACTACTGTATCTTAGTCCGTTCTGCTCTGACATCGCTCGTCCATATGTATATATTCTTAATTCATTCCTAATTAGATATGTGTATATTAGGTATATGTTGTGTAATTTGTTAAATATTACTTGTTAGATATTACTGGACTGTCGGAGCTAGAAGCACAAGTATTTCGCTACACCCGCAATAACATCTGCTAATCCCGTGTATGTGACCAATAAAATTTGATTTGATTTGAAAGTCTACTGTAGCCTCAACCGCACTCTGTAGGGTAGCACCATGGTGTAGCCGGAGGACAGCTAGTTTCCGTCCTCCTTTGTGTACCTTGAATTCAATACAAAACCTAGGAGGCTCATGGTTCTCACCCCCTTCCATAGACTTCCACAGTAATTATGACAACTTCTGGAGGACGTCCTCCAACCTATCAGAGATCTTACAGCATTAACTGACATGTTGTCCACCAATCAAAGGATCAGAGAATGAATCTAGTACTGAAAGCATAAGCTACAGCTAACTAGCACTGCAGTGCATAAAATGTGGTGAGTAGTTGACTCAAAGAGAAAGACAATAGTTTAACAGTTTTGAACAAATTAATTTGTAAAAAAATTAAGGAGAAGCAAGAGAGAGAGAGACAGAGAGAGCTATCTATATTTCATTGTATTTTTTTCACTTTGGCTTTCACTTACTTAGCTAGCAAATGCAGCTAGCTAGTTTAGCCTAGTCAAACACCCGGCTCAAACAGAGAGGGATGCTATGTTAGCTAGCTGGCTATGGCTATCCAACACTGGAACTCTTCCAAGTCAAGGTAAGCTTTTGGTTTTATTAATTTCTTGACACCTGGGGCCTGCCGGTGTAACTGCTAAACGGCTTATTGTACACTGTACTACATGATTGTAGTGGGTTTACAAATGCCTTAGATCTAGTAGCTATGTTGACTATGACGTTAGCTAATATGGTGACAACGCTATAGGCTGTCTGTAGCGGTTAGTGGCTATGGTATGAAGGTTTGGCTTGGAAAGTTTTTTTCGCCACAGACAGCTGTTGTGTTCTGCACTGAAGTCCACACGCAAAGGGAAAAGGTGAGAGGAGGAGAGTGCGTAGATGTGAGAAGGAATTATACAAAGAGCAAAGTGATCATGCTGTTTGTATGTGGCTGCTATGCAAGTAAACTGTGTTTGCGGGTGATCAAGGGGTATATTCATTCCAAAGTGTTTCTTAAATGGAAGCAAACGGAATGCAACGGGGATAAACATACCTGAATTTGTCCAATAGAAGCTCTCATTTGCAGCTGTTTGGATTAATTATTACACCCCAGATAAGCTACTGTAGATTCAGGCAAGAGTGTGCAAGCCGGTATTGAATGTGTCACTGTCTGTCACCATGATTAAAAAAAAAAATTCTCGACCTGTGCACCTACATTGTAAACTTTCATTTGTAGTTTTGGTTGTAGCAACCTCATGATAGGGAGAATTAGAGATTCATGTTGTAGTTGAAACCTATTGATGTTACATTGAGTTGGGTGAATAGAATATCAATAACAGTCATCCAATATGTTGTAATATAAATACGGAGAAAAAACAATCCTCCTCCCTAATCTTAAACGGCACCGACCGCCACTGGTAGGACACCAGGGGATGGATTTGAGGTACAGCACATTACAGAGAGATCATTTCTGTGGCTGTTAAAGTAATAAAATGATGCAATCCTCTCCTCAGCTGGTAGTAATACTGTACATTTCCTGTACGGAAGTCGTAGTTGTTCTGAAAGCTTTACTCTCAGGCAAGGTTTCTCAGAACGGCTCTTAAGACTTGTTCTCCCTGTGGCATTACTGACACAGAGCATGTGCAGGAGAAAGACTTTTAGGGAGGGTCCAGGTTCAGCTGATCAGGTCTCAAGTTTCACTTCATTCTGCAGACATGTTGAGCTACTGGCCATCGACAGCTGGAGTGTTTGGTTACTGTGAGGGACGGCCCCGCGCCTCTGGACTAATGACGTTTTGAGGATCTGAAAGATCATCACCCTCCATGCCTCTAGTGAAGCAGACATTAAACAAACCACTTTACTGTGAACACTCCAATATGGCTGGTACTGCATATGTAATTCATTAATAATGGAATGTCCACCACTAGAATAAATGACAGCAAACATCACATAATCAGCTCCGTTGATGTTTTCCAGTGCAAACCTCTGGCTGGCCTCCCATTACACTCATAAGGGGATCATTATTACATGAACTAGCATGGAGATGATGTGTGTATGGTCTCTGTGTGCTGGATGTGAACCTTAGTCAGGCCCTGGTGTGAGCAACGGTACAACTCCCCCGGTTCCATCAGGATTGTATGAATTATGACCTGGGTATGAATTATGACCTTCTTTGCTACATTTGTCATAATGAAATAATAAAATCTGAATTCATGGGTTTAGGAATGTGTCCCTGATAAGAAACCTATTCTTGGAAATTCCTGGAAATGTAATGAAATGGAACTGGTATGCACCCTGCAGAAGACGTCTGGCAGCTACCAAAATGAGGAAGATACAGAGCATGTGTATGTGCCAAGTGTATCACGTCCAACCACAGGCACCTTCATTGGGGAGGACGGGCTCGTGGTATGACTGGAGAAGAATCAGTGGAATGGTATCAAATACATCAAACACATGGTTTACAGGTGTTTGATGCCATTCTATTAGTTCCGTTCTGGACATTATGATGAGCTGTTCTACTTCCTGTGCGTCCCACCCAACCCAATGCATAGTATCACATTATCAGCTGTGGAAATGTCTCCTCTATGAAGAGCTGTAACGGAAGGAGAACGAAAGACAACATGACACCGGGGTGAAATACACAACATCGATCAACTGCCTAATGCCGCTCACTCATCACGTTTGGTTTGAAGATATTTCCTGTTTGGTGCACTATGGGGAAATCTGTGTCCTGACTCAGTGTTTAGAGCAAATTAGCACATAGTGAAGGCCAACTGCGTGTGAGTCAGAGACACGTATCTGTATCTCTACATAGCTGTGTCTGTGTCCAGCCTGAAATCACACCAGATTCGTAAGAATAGGGCGATTGTTTTCGGGTGGTGCGGTGTCGGTGCGTACCAGACAGAGCAGCGTGTAATGTGACCTAGTGAGGGCGAGGAGGGGAGTCAATGTTGTGGTTCTCCTGTGGAGAACGGGGTGGATCCACTCCCTCTTAATATACCCAGGCTAAGGAGGCTGAGCCTTACATCTAAGATAAGAAGCATAGCAGCTGGAGTACACACACACACTACACACTACACACACTTACAAAACACACACGTACACACTGTAAACTCACACTCACATACAGAAACAGACAAACAGCAAGGCAACAGACACCGTCTGACACCGGCGGACATCTGAAGTGGCTCTTGAGAGAGAGAGAGAGGACTTCACTTCCCAGACAGACATGCTGAGGGGGACAGCTCTCTGGGCTGGCCTGATGGGACTGTATGTCATCGTCACCCAGTGTCCAGCCACCTGCCAGCTGAGCCAGGAAGACACGGAGATCCTCATGGAGCTGCACAACAGCTATCGGGGCCAGGTGGTACCCAGTGCCACCTACATGCGTAAAGTGGTAAGGGCTATGTGACTGGGGGGATGGATGGGCAGCTATCTCTACCTGCATCTGCTGTCTACTGCAGGATGGGGCATGTTCAGTCAGGGTGCTTCTGCATTAGCAGAGGTGGAAATGATGTGTTTGAACCCTTTGTGGTGATGAGCTTGTTGGATACTGAGATGTCCTACTGTATGGCTGCAGGGATTGATGGAGTTCAGCCCGCTGTCTCCTGGAACGGTTAGCAGCACCATTTCCTCTCATGGGGCTAATCTGTAGTATAATTTATCTTGAGCTGGTTGCAGGTGGAGGCAAATACATAGCCTTCTTCTGGGAAGGGAATTTTTGATTGATATTTATTTTGGTGCCATACTGATAGCTGTTCATTATTAAATGACCTGTTAGTATTCAGCTTTAAAACTGTCTCGTATCAAAAACTAAACTCTGGCTGCATCTACAGTACATAACCATCTACAGTATCATAACCATCTACAGTATCATAACCATCTACAGTCTCATAACCATCTACAGTATCATAACCATCTAGAATATCATTGTTTTGCTGATCAGAAGTTTGTTGTAGTACAGAACAATTAGTACATAACTAATCACTCTTGCTTTAGTCACTAAATCACAGTGCTGCAGAAGATGCATTATCCCTAATAAATCTTACCACACCAAGAAGTTGACAAAAAACAGGGCTTCTTCATTTAAGTCTGAATGTAAATTATAGAAATAATCCCAAGACACACTTTTGTTGACCTCCAGAGTTACGAGAATTACTTTGTTGATAGAACCTGTCTGTGACTCAGTGTGAGTGGGGGTTCAGAGTCTAGTGTTGTGTAATGCATGGGAGTGTGTGTGTGTGTGTGTGTGTGTGTGTGTGTGTGTGTGTGTGTGTGTGTGTGTGTGTGTGTGTGTGTGTGTGTGTGTGTGTGTGTGTGTGTGTGTGTGTGTGTGTGTGTGTGTGTGAGTGAGTGCTTGGGTGCGTGGGTGTATGTGTGTATACTGTGCAATGTGCTTGCTTAAGTTGCTATCTGCCATTGACTGGTTCCAAGGAGGTTTCTGCCTGTCTCTGTGTTTTGATGTACGCCCCACTGGGGCCATTTTCATATTTCATTCTCATGCCTGTTTCAGTAAACTGGACTGAAAATGCAGAGTGAATGGGTTCATAACATTAATTCATAGCATTATAGAACTAATGGGATTTGAGTGGAATCATGTGTCATGACCAACAAATCCACAGCATTCTGAATATGCATCTGAGAAATACATTTTCTTTCTTTATTTTTATTCTGGAAGCTTCAATCGAATTTTAATGGAGGTTTCAAAACATAGCCATATTGTATGTTATAGGCTACTATAACACTATGTCACTACTTGGTGATCAATTGACTGTGTCAGGCTTGATTTGCCCTAACGAAAAATTGATCAACCCCTACAAGAAATGTCCATCCATATAATAATTCGGATTTTCTATTGCTGAAGGATTATTTTCGTGCTGTAGCAAACTGACTCAAATTAAGATCCCACATCTGTAACACTGACCAGATGGTCTGGATGACGCCTCTGTTATCTCAGGCCGAAGCACAGCAAGGATATACAGTACAGCTCTGTTTGTTTAAGCACAGAGAGGAGGAGATCTGATGTCCTGAGGCTAGGATGCAAGATGTTGTGGAATTTCAACTAGCATCCTCCAATACAAGGGTTTGTTTGTGACTGGACAAATAAACTGAACTTCACATGACTCCACACTGGACCTCTCAGTCTCGACAGGTCACAATACAAAAACTATATGCATTCGTACAATATTGCATCTCTGCATTTCTTTGAAACAAATTATCACCATAACAATTAGCAAGCTCAGTTAAGATCAGGCCTTATCTGCCAAGTGTGATCACATTCTCTTGTTCTGTCATTCCAATACTTGATGAAGAATTAGACTGAAATGATCAGATAACGTTCCTCAACCACTAATACACATATTACCGAAATTCTCCTTATAGGTTCCTTAGTAGAGGTTGGATTTAATAAGGAAGGATAATAGTTTACATGGGAATGTTGGGAATGTTGGTGTGGGAATGTTGGTATGACTAATATAATCTAATGTACAGTATAGTGTAATGTCATCTAATGTACAGTATAGTGTAATGTCATCTAATGTACAGTATAGTGTAATGTCATCTAATGTACAGTATAGTGTAATGTCATCTAATGTACAGTATAGTGTAATGTCATCTAATGTACAGTATAGTGTAATGTCATCTAATGTACAGTATAGTGTAATGCAATCTAATGTACAGTATAGTGTAATGTCATCTAATGTACAGTATAGTGTAATGTCATCTAATGTACAGTATAGTGTAATGTCATCTAATGTACAGTATAGTGTAATGTAATCTAATGTACAGTATAGTGTAATGTCATCTAATGTACAGTATAGTGTAATGTAATCTAATGTACAGTATAGTGTAATGTCATCTAATGTACAGTATAGTGTAATGTCATCTAATGTACAGTATAGTGTAATGTAATCTAATGTACAGTATAGTGTAATGTCATCTAATGTACAGTATAGTGTAATGTAATCTAATGTACAGAATTGTGTAAAGGTGATAAAGGTCATTTGCTACATAGATAATCATTGTCTGTCTTCAGTACTCTGGCCAGTCTTAGTATAACCCTCCCTTATTGGTTTACAATATTAACGTTTCAATAGTGGAAACGGAAATTCCTCTTGTTACAGGCAGTATTAAAAGTAAATTCCAACGTCAAATGGCGGGTGGCCTGGTCAGGAATAACTAGAATAAGGTTAGTGTGGCACAATACATAAAACCATCAGCAATACAGTGTCTGTATCTACAGATATTATCAGAAGTATACCTCTTGTAATACAATCTGCTAGTGCTGTGCTATCTATATCAAACCTGAACTACTGGTATTTAGATAGGGGAAGAGCACGGATCATAGTGAATGCCGCCAGAATACGCATGCTGTTCACTATCCTCTTTAGAATCAGGAAATAGGACAATAGGATGTGAGTTTAGGAATCTAACCTACTTGCAATGTGGTGGATATGGTAAATAGTATGATTCATATTAATACAGTATAGTATTGAAACACTAATATAAGAGAGAGTGTCCAGTGGGCTACACACAAAGAGTTCTCTTATGGTCCTCAATGTTGGTTAATGTCTCCCCCTGTCGCTCATTCTGTAGCACTACATCTACAGTATACAGGTTAGAGGCAGTCAGGCAGATTACTTGTAGTCTAATTCAATAATATGCCATTTAGCAAATGCTTTTATCCAGAGTGACTTACAGTGATTCGTGCATACATTTTAAGAACGTGTGGGCCCGGGAATCAAACCCACCATCCTGGCATTGCATGTTTCATATCAACTAAGCTACTGAGGACCACTGATGGTAAAATGACAGTTTATCTCTTTATCCCTGCAGAAATGGGATGAGAAGCTGAAGATCCTAGCTGAGGGCTACGCTGTGAAGTGCATGTGGGAACAGAACCCGGATCTAGAGTTGCTGAACACGGGAGAGAACCTGTTTGTGTCCAATGAGCCCTTGGACCTCAACATGACCATGGAGAAGTGGTTCCTGGAGCACCTAGACTACGACTACAACAATAACAGCTGCCAGGATGACAAGATGTGTGGACACTACGCTCAGGTGAGAGACCCAGAAAGAGAGATGCTAGACCATGTCACTGAATTGGTAGAATAGACTTCTGATAACCTGAGACAGTACTATAACTGAAACAGGTTGAAAATTCCTTTGTGCATTTACTCCTGTGTGTATAACCCCTGTGATGGTGGGGGATAATGATGATGGTGATGATGAAGACATTGTAAATTGATCAGACTGATGGGGGTGTTTCAGATGGTTTGGGCGGACTCTCACTCTGTGGGCTGTGCTGCTCATCGCTGTGACACCATGGAGGGGCTGTCCTTCGAGAAAGTTACCTTCCTGGTCTGCAATTATTACCCAACGTAAGTATGGTACCAAAGAACATGTACAACGTTACACACTTATATCCTATTTCTACACTTAGACGATGTCTCAGAATACATCAATTAACATAATTAATCCTTACCATTGCATTTCACTGACTGCGTTAGGGTTAGCGTTAGGGGTTGTGGTTAGGGTTAGTGTTAGGGTTCGTGTTAGGTTTTGTCTCTGACTTACAGCCCTGACTGAGTGACCATTGATTTGTGTTTCATTTACATTTCAGAGGTAAGTTTAAGGATGAGAAACCCTATGAGGAAGGTGAATGGTGTTCCAAGTGCCCAGACAACGTGCCGCGATGTGATCAGAACCTCTGTGGTAAGAATTCAGCACCTGTCAATCACACTACTTTTCCCCCTCCATTTAATTCACAGCACTATCTCACTCCTGTGTCAAACTTCATCCTCTCCAACCTGACCTCAGGATCCAGCCAATTGTGGTTGATCATGATATCCCCTCTTTGTGGAGATAGATTGACTGCTATGGACTAGCAACCCTGTAATCAGTTTCTAAGACATAGCTTCAGATTTCTCATCACTGTTTTCTCATCAAAGCTTATTAAAGATCAGTGATACTATCAAGAGCAGTGTGCGGTTTACTTTTTCCCTCATCTTGTCCAATTGTTACCATGCACCTGCAAAAAGATTGCTCAGATGTGCGAGTGCCTTTTGAATTTTCATCACTGTTTCCCCCAGTGCCTGATGCCCCCGAGCCTTCAGAGGAGTCTGATGTTGAGGAGCCTGATGCCCCAGAGCCTTCAGAGGAGTCTGATGTTGAGGAGCCTGATGCCCCAGAGCCTTCAGAGGAGTCTGATGTTGAGGAGCCTGATGCCCCAGAGCCTTCAGAGGAGTCTGATGTTGAGGACCCTGATGCCCCCGAGCCTTCAGAGGAGCCTGATGTAGAGAAGGAGACAACGGAGAGCTCTCCCCCACACACAGCCACCGCCACAGCCTCCACCACTACCACACACACAGCCACCACCACAGAGGAAACAGAGCTGGAATCAGCACAACCAGACCACTCATCAGCCATAGAGCCAACCATGGCTGACTGTGAGGAGACATACACGGAGCCTTGGTATGAGGAAGAGGGGGACGAGACAGGCATGGAGCCTGGGGACGAGGAGGAAGAGGAGAAGTGGGAGGGGGAGGAGAGAGCAGCAGAGAGGGAGAAGGAGAAGGAGAGGACTAGGAACCAACCTCCGGCCAATGCAGGAAGGATCACTAACCCCCTACTTCTTGTTACCAGCCTAATGGCTTTACTCTCACTAGGATTGTGAGGGAAGGTATGAGAGAAAGGCATGACACACATACACACACACACTATCTGGAACTGAACTGGACATTGCTGGAAGTTGAATTACATTGTGCTATAACCATGTCTATAGCAGAGGGATTTGTTGATGGTTATTTTGTTATTATTTGCTCGCTAGTAATTACAGTTGCTAGTTTAACATTTGCCTTCTTAGCAATAGCAATAAGCACACAACATACAATAGTTAAGTGTATTATAACAGTTGTATAATAACAGTTACGACCTGTTACAAATATAACAGCAATACATTTTCTCAAAGCAAGGCACGTCCTCTATATGAATGTGATTCGTAAACCTAAAGGAGCATAACTACTGTCAATATTGAATAGTTCTGTAAATGTCTGTATATAGAGTATAATAAATAATGTTTCTTCAACTTGTTGGATCTCAACATTTCCATTTTCTACACCTTTGTCTGGACTGTGAATACGTGTTTGACCATTGACCACAAAGGATGGAAAAAAAACTGAGCAGAAAGTTAGTATGGATGGGAAAGGGATGGTATAGTGGCTGGGGAGAACATGTTAAGCCATGTTAACAAAAGGTTTACACCTGGGGAGAACATGCTAAGCCATGTTAACAAAAGGTTTACACCTGGGGAGAACATGCTAAGCCATGTTAAAACCTATTAGGGAGCGGCTGCAGAGGTGTCGGTTTTGGAGTCTGGCGTGGCCAAAGTAAAATGCCTGCCACTCAGGCCCAGTGGCAGGCATTCTGAAGTGTCTAAAACTGTTAAAATAATGTCTGTGAGTATAACAGAACTGATATAGCAGGCGAAAACCAGAGAAATTTCTGTCCAGATTATTTTGGGGGTGAGATTTCCTCACTTTGAATGGCTCCCTATGGGATTTTCAGTAACATAGCTCCTAGGTTGCAGTACCTATGGCTTCCACTAGATGTCAACAGTCTTTAGACAGTGTTTCATGGCTTTATCATGGAACAGAGCCTTATAGAAGAAGAATTGGTAAGAGAACCCAGGATGTCAATATGATTTTCGGTGCGCGAGACCGTGTGCGCGTTCCTCTTTATTTTCCTTTTATATCGTTTAGGATGCTATCCGTGTGAAATATAATCGTTAATATACTTAAAAGGATACCTAAGGATACATTATAAATTATGTTTGATTTGTTTGGGCAAAGTTGATAGGTATAATTTGAACGCTTTCTCTTCACTGTACAACGGGCGACTCGACGGTGGATTTTCTGAACATAACGCGCCAACCAAACTGAGATTTATGGATATAATAAATTACTTTTTCTAACAAAAGAAACATGAATTGTCTTGCTTGGACACTTCAGATTGCCCTCAGCAGAAGATCATCAAAGGTAAGCGATTTATTTTAGCTCTTATATGTGTTTTGTGAGACCCGTGCTGGTTATGGATTTATGCTAATGCATAAATATGAGAGGTGCTATCCTCAAACAATCAAATGTTGTGCTTTCGACGTGAAGCCTTTTTGAAATCTGACAACGCTGTGATATTGCCAAGACTCTGAGCTTTTGATGACTATGCAGCACTTGTATATTGATGAATGTTTAATAATTAAACTTTTGGATTTTGAATTTGGCGCCTTACATTTCCCCGGGTAGTGTCGGGAATGGGGCGATAGCGCCCCAGTGATCCCTAAGAGGTTTTAACAAAAGGTTTACACCTGGGGAGAACATGCTAAGACATGTTAACAAAAGGTTTACACCTGGGGAGAACATGCTAAGCCATGTTAACAAAAGGTTTACACCTGGGGAGAACATGCTAAGCCATGTTAACAAAAGGTTTACACCTGGGGAGAACATGCTAAGCCATGTTAACAAAAGGTTTACACCTGGGGAGAACATGCTAAGACATGTTAACAAAAGGTTTACACCTGGGGAGAACATGCTAAGCCATGTTAACAAAAGGTTTACACCTGGGGAGAACATGCTAAGACATGTTAACAAAAGGTTTACACCTGGGGAGAACATGCTAAGCCATGTTAACAAAAGGTTTACACCTGGGGAGAACATTCTAAGACATGTTAACAAAAGGTTTACACCTGGGGAGAACATGCTAGGACATGTTAACAAAAGGTTTACACCTGGGGAGAACATGCTAAGACATGTTAACAAAAGGTTTACACCTGGGGAGAACATGCTAGGACATGTTAACAAAAGGTTTACACCTGGGGAGAACATGCTAGGACATGTTAACAAAAGGTTTACACCTGGGGAGAACATGCTAGGACATGTTAACACAAGGTTTACACCTGGGGAGAACATGCTAAGCCATGATAACAAAAGGTTTACACCTGGGGAGAACATGCTAGGACATGTTAACAAAAGGTTTACACCTGGGGAGAACATGCTAAGACATGTTAACAAAAGGTTTACACCTGGGGAGAACATGCTAGGACATGTTAACAAAAGGTTTACACCTGGGGAGAACAGGCTAAGACATGTTAACAAAAGGTTAACACCTGGGGAGAACATGCTAAGACATGTTAACAAAAGGTTTACACCTGGGGAGAACATGCTAAGACATGTTAACAAAAGGTTAACACCTGGGGAGAACATGCTAGGACATGTTAACAAAAGGTTTACACCTGGGGAGAACATGCTAAGACATGTTAACAAAAGGTTAACACCTGGGGAGAACAGGCTAAGACATGTTAACAAAAGGTTTACACCTGGGGAGAACATGCTAAGCCATGTTAACAAAAGGTTTACACCTGGGGAGAACATGCTAAGACATGTTAACAAAAGGTTTACACCTGGGGAGAACATGCTAAGACATGTTAACAAAAGGTTTACACCTGGGGAGAACATGCTAAGCCATGTTAACAAAATGTTTACACCTGGGGAGAACATGCTAAGACATGTTAACAAAAGGTTTACACCTGGGAAGAACAGGCTAAGACATGTTAACAAAAGGTTTACACCTGGGGAGAACATGCTAAGACATGTTAACAAAAGGTTTACACCTGGGGAGAACATGCTAGGACATGTTAACAAAAGGTTTACACCTGGGGAGAACATGCTAGGACATGTTAACAAAAGGTTTACACCTGGGGAGAACATGCTAGGACATGTTAACAAAAGGTTTACACCTGGGGAGAACATGCTAGGACATGTTAACAAAAGGTTTACACCTGGGGAGAACATGCTAAGCCATGTTAACAAAAGGTTTACACCTGGGGAGAACATGCTAGGACATGTTAACAAAAGGTTTACACCTGGGGAGAACATGCTAGGACATGTTAACAAAAGGTTTACACCTGGGGAGAACATGCTAGGACATGTTAACAAAAGGTTTACACCTGGGGAGAACAGGCTAAGACATGTTAACAAAAGGTTAACACCTGGGGAGAACATGCTAAGACATGTTAAGAAAAGGTTTACACCTGGGGAGAACATGCTAAGCCATGTTAACAAAAGGTTAACACCTGGGGAGAACATGCTAGGACATGTTAACAAAAGGTTTACACCTGGGGAGAACATGCTAAGACATGTTAACAAAAGGTTAACACCTGGGGAGAACAGGCTAAGACATGTTAACAAAAGGTTTACACCTGGGGAGAACATGCTAGGCCATGTTAACAAAAGGTTTACACCTGGGGAGAACATGCTAAGACATGTTAACAAAAGGTTTACACCTGGGGAGAACAGGCTAAGACATGTTAACAAAAGGTTAACACCTGGGGAGAACATGCTAAGACATGTTAACAAAAGGTTTACACCTGGGGAGAACATGCTAAGACATGTTAACAAAAGGTTAACACCTGGGGAGAACATGCTAAGACATGTTAACAAAAGGTTTACACCTGGGAGAACAGGCTAAGACATGTTAACAAAAGGTTTACACCTGGGGAGAACATGCTAAGACATGTTAACAAAAGGTTTACACCTGGGGAGAACATGCTAAGACATGTTAACAAAAGGTTTACACCTGGGGAGAACATGCTAGGACATGTTAACAAAAGGTTTACACCTGGGGAGAACATGCTAAGACATGTTAACAAAAGGTTTACACCTGGGGAGAACATGCTAGGACATGTTAACAAAAGGTTTACACCTGGGAGAACATGCTAAGCCATGTTAACAAAAGGTTTACACCTGGGGAGAACATGCTAGGACATGTTAACAAAAGGTTTACACCTGGGGAGAACATGCTAGGACATGTTAACAAAAGGTTTACACCTGGGAGAACAGGCTAAGACATGTTAACAAAAGGTTAACACCTGGGGAGAACATGCTAAGACATGTTAAGAAAAGGTTTACACCTGGGGAGAACATGCTAAGCCATGTTAACAAAAGGTTAACACCTGGGGAGAACATGCTAGGACATGTTAACAAAAGGTTTACACCTGGGGAGAACATGCTAAGACATGTTAACAAAAGGTTAACACCTGGGGAGAACAGGCTAAGACATGTTAACAAAAGGTTTACACCTGGGGAGAACATGCTAGGCCATGTTAACAAAGGTTTACACCTGGGGAGAACATGCTAAGCCATGTTAACAAAATGTTTACACCTGGGGAGAACATGCTAAGACATGTTAACAAAAGGTTTACACCTGGGGAGAACAGGCTAAGACATGTTAACAAAAGGTTAACACCTGGGAGAACATGCTAAGACATGTTAACAAAAGGTTTACACCTGGGAGAACATGCTAAGACATGTTAACAAAAGGTTTACACCTGGGGAGAACATGCTGGGACATGTTACACCAGGGAGAACACCTGGGAGAACATGCTAACATGTTAACAAAGGTTTACACCTGGGGAGAACATGCTAAGACATGTTAACAAAAGGTTTACACCTGGGGAGAACATGCTAGGACATGTTAACAAAAGGTTTACACCTGGGGAGAACATGCTAAGACATGTTAACAAAAGGTTTACACCTGGGGAGAACATGCTAGGACATGTTAACAAAGGTTTACACCTGGGGAGAACATGCTAAGACATGTTAACAAAAGGTTTACACCTGGGGAGAACATGCTAAGACATGTTAACAAAGGTTTACACCTGGGGAGAACATGCTAAGCCATGTTAACAAAGGTTTACACCTGGGAGAACATGCTAAGACATGTTAACAAAAGGTTTACACCTGGGGAGAACATGCTAAGACATGTTAACAAAGGTTTACACCTGGGAGAACATGCTAGGACATGTTAACAAAGGTTTACACCTGGGGAGAACATGCTAAGACATGTTAACAAAGGTTTACACCTGGGGAGAACATGCTAAGACATGTTAACAAAGGTTTACACCTGGGGAGAACATGCTAAGACATGTTAACAAAAGGTTTACACCTGGGGAGAACATGCTAAGACATGTTAACAAAGGTTTACACCTGGGGAGAACATGCTAAGACATGTTAACAAAGGTTTACACCTGGGGAGAACATGCTAAGACATGTTAACAAGGTTTACACCTGGGGAGAACATGCTAAGACATGTTAACAAAAGGTTTACACCTGGGGAGAACATGCTAAGACATGTTAACAAAAAGGTTTACACCTGGGGAGAACATGCTAGGACATGTTAACAAAAGGTTTACACCTGGGGAGAACATGCTGACATGACATAACATGCTAACAAAGGTTTACACCTGGGAGAACATGCTAAGACATGTTAACAAAGGTTTACACCTGGGGAGAACATGCTAGGCCATGTTAACAAAAGGTTTACACCTGGGGAGAACATGCTAAGACATGTTAACAAAAGGTTTACACCTGGGGAGAACAGGCTAAGACATGTTAACAAAAGGTTAACACCTGGGGAGAACATGCTAAGACATGTTAACAAAGGTTTACACCTGGGAGAACATGCTAAGACATGTTAACAAAAGGTTAACACCTGGGGAGAACATGCTAGGACATGTTAACAAAAGGTTTACACCTGGGGAGAACATGCTAAGACATGTTAACAAAAGGTTAACACCTGGGGAGAACATGCTAGGACATGTTAACAAAAGGTTTACACCTGGGAGAACATGCTAAGACATGTTAACAAAGGTTTACACCTGGGGAGAACATGCTAGGACATGTTAACAAAAGGTTTACACCTGGGGAGAACATGCTAAGCCATGTTAACAAAAGGTTTACACCTGGGGAGAACATGCTAGGACATGTTAACAAAAGGTTTACACCTGGGGAGAACATGCTAGGACATGTTAACAAAGGTTTACACCTGGGGAGAACATGCTAGGACATGTTAACAAAAGGTTTACACCTGGGGAGAACAGGCTAAGACATGTTAACAAAAGGTTAACACCTGGGGAGAACATGCTAAGACATGTTAAGAAAAGGTTTACACCTGTGGAGAACATGCTAAGCCATGTTAACAAAAGGTTAACACCTGGGGAGAACATGCTAGGACATGTTAACAAAAGGTTTACACCTGGGGAGAACATGCTAAGACATGTTAACAAAAGGTTAACACCTGGGGAGAACAGGCTAAGACATGTTAACAAAAGGTTTACACCTGGGGAGAACATGCTAGGCCATGTTAACAAAAGGTTTACACCTGGGGAGAACATGCTAAGCCATGTTAACAAAATGTTTACACCTGGGGAGAACATGCTAAGACATGTTAACAAAGGTTTTACACCTGGGAAGAACAGGCTAAGACATGTTAACAAAAGGTTTACACCTGGGGAGAACATGCTAAGACATGTTAACAAAGGTTTACACCTGGGGAGAACATGCTAAGACATGTTAACAAAAGGTTTACACCTGGGGAGAACATGCTAAGACATGTTAACAAAGGTTTACACCTGGGGAGAACATGCTAAGCCATGTTAACAAAAGGTTTACACCTGGGGAGAACATGCTAAGACATGTTAACAAAAGGTTTACACCTGGGAGAACAGGCTAAGACATGTTAACAAAGGTTTACACCTGGGGGAGAACATGCTAAGACATGTTAACAAAGGTTTACACCTGGGGAGAACATGCTAAGCCATGTTAACAAAGGTTTACACCTGGGGAGAACATGCTAGGACATGTTAACAAAGGTTTTACACCTGGGGAGAACATGCTAGACATGTTAACAAAGGTTTACACCTGGGGAGAACATGCTAGGACATGTTAACAAAGGTTTACACCTGGGGAGAACATGCTAGGACATGTTAACAAAAGGTTTACACCTGGGGAGAACATGCTAGACATGTTAACAAAGGTTTACACCTGGGGAGAACATGCTAGGACATGTTAACAAAAGGTTTACACCTGGGGAGAACAGGCTAAGACATGTTAACAAAAGGTTAACACCTGGGGAGAACATGCTAAGACATGTTAACAAAGGTTTACACCTGGGGAGAACATGCTAAGCCATGTTAACAAAAGGTTAACACCTGGGGAGAACATGCTAGGACATGTTAACAAAGGTTTACACCTGGGGAGAACATGCTAAGACATGTTAACAAAGGTTAACACCTGGGGAGAACAGGCTAAGACATGTTAACAAAAGGTTTACACCTGGGGAGAACATGCTAGGCCATGTTAACAAAGGTTTACACCTGGGGAGAACATGCTAAGACATGTTAACAAAGGTTTACACCTGGGGAGAACAGGCTAAGACATGTTAACAAAGGTTAACACCTGGGGAGAACATGCTAAGACATGTTAACAAAAGGTTTACACCTGGGGAGAACATGCTAAGACATGTTAACAAAAGGTTTACACCTGGGGAGAACATGCTAGGACATGTTAACAAAGGTTTACACCTGGGGAGAACATGCTAAGACATGTTAACAAAGGTTTAACACCTGGGGAGAACATGCTAGGACATGTTAACAAAAGGTTTACACCTGGGGAGAACATGCTAAGACATGTTAACAAAAGGTTTACACCTGGGGAGAACATGCTAAGACATGTTAACAAAAGGTTTACACCTGGGGAGAACATGCTAAGACATGTTAACAAAAGGTTTACACCTGGGGAGAACAGGCTAAGACATGTTAACAAAAGGTTTACACCTGGGGAGAACATGCTAGGACATGTTAACAAAAGGTTTACACCTGGGGAGAACATGCTAAGACATGTTAACAAAAGGTTTACACCTGGGGAGAACATGCTAAGACATGTTAACAAAGGTTTACACCTGGGGAGAACATGCTAAGACATGTTAACAAAAGGTTTACACCTGGGGAGAACATGCTAAGACATGTTAACAAAGGTTTACACCTGGGGAGAACATGCTAAGACATGTTAACAAAAGGTTTACACCTGGGGAGAACATGCTAAGACATGTTAACAAAAGGTTTACACCTGGGGAGAACATGCTAAGACATGTTAACAAAAGGTTTACACCTGGGGAGAACATGCTAGGACATGTTAACAAAAAGGTTTACACCTGGGGAGAACATGCTAAGACATGTTAACAAAGGTTTACACCTGGGGAGAACATGCTAAGACATGTTAACAAAGGTTTACACCTGGGGAGAACATGCTACGCCATGTTAACAAAAGGTTTACACCTGGGGAGAACATGCTAAGACATGTTAACAAAAGGTTTACACCTGGGAAGAACAGGCTAAGACATGTTAACAAAAGGTTTACACCTGGGGAGAACATGCTAAGACATGTTAACAAAGGTTTACACCTGGGGAGAACATGCTAGGACATGTTAACAAAGGTTTACACCTGGGAGAACATGCTAGACATGTTAACAAAGGTTTACACCTGGGGAGAACATGCTAAGACATGTTAACAAAGGTTTACACCTGGGGAGAACATGCTAAGACATGTTAACAAAGGTTTACACCTGGGGAGAACATGCTAAGCCATGTTAACAAAAGGTTTACACCTGGGGAGAACATGCTAAGGACATGTTAACAAAAGGTTTACACCTGGGGAGAACATGCTAAGACATGTTAACAAAAGGTTTACACCTGGGAGAGACATGCTGATAGACATGTTAACAAAGGTTTACACCTGGGGAGAACATGCTAAGACATGTTAACAAAAGGTTTACACCTGGGGAGAACATGCTAGGACATGTTAACAAAAGGTTTACACCTGGGGAGAACATGCTAGGACATGTTAACAAAAGGTTTACACCTGGGGAGAACAGGCTAAGACATGTTAACAAAGGTTACACCTGGGGAGAACATGCTAAGACATGTTAACAAAAGGTTTACACCTGGGGAGAACATGCTAAGCCATGTTAACAAAAGGTTAACACCTGGGGAGAACATGCTAAGACATGTTAACAAAGGTTTACACCTGGGAGAACATGCTAAGACATGTTCTGGGAGAACATGCTAAGACATGTTAACAAAGGTTTACACCTGGGGAGAACATGCTAAGACATGTTAACAAAAGGTTAACACCTGGGAGAACATGCTAAGACATGTTAACAAAGGTTTACACCTGGGGAGAACATGCTAAGACATGTTAACAAAAAGGTTAACACCTGGGGAGAACATGCTAAGACATAAAGGTTTACACCTGGGGAGAACATGCTAAGACATGTTAACAAAGGTTTACACCTGGGGAGAACATGCTAGGACATGTTAACAAAAGGTTTACACCTGGGGAGAACATGCTAAGACATGTTAACAAAAGGTTTACACCTGGGGAGAACAGGCTAAGACATGTTAACAAAAGGTTTACACCTGGGGAGAACATGCTAAGACATGTTAACAAAGGTTTACACCTGGGAGAACATGCTAAGACATGTTAACAAAGGACATGGGAGAACATGCTAGACATGTTAACAAAAAGGTTTACACCTGGGGAGAACACTAGGACATGTTAACAAAGGTTTACACCTGGGAGAACATGCTAAGACATGTTAACAAAAGGTTAACACCTGGGGAGAACATGCTAAGGACATGTTAACAAAAGGTTTACACCTGGGGAGAACATGCTAAGACATGTTAACAAAAGGTTTACACCTGGGGAGAACATGCTAAGACATGTTAACAAAAGGTTTACACCTGGGGAGAACATGCTAGGACATGTTAACAAAAGGTTTACACCTGGGGAGAACATGCTAGGACATGTTAACAAAAGGTTTACACCTGGGGAGAACATGCTAAGCCATGTTAACAAAAGGTTTACACCTGGGGAGAACATGCTAGGACATGTTAACAAAAGGTTTACACCTGGGGAGAACATGCTAGGACATGTTAACAAAAGGTTTACACCTGGGGAGAACATGCTAGGACATGTTAACAAAAGGTTTACACCTGGGGAGAACAGGCTAAGACATGTTAACAAAAGGTTAACACCTGGGGAGAACATGCTAAGACATGTTAAGAAAAGGTTTACACCTGGGGAGAACATGCTAAGCCATGTTAACAAAAGGTTAACACCTGGGGAGAACATGCTAGGACATGTTAACAAAAGGTTTACACCTGGGGAGAACATGCTAAGACATGTTAACAAAAGGTTAACACCTGGGGAGAACAGGCTAAGACATGTTAACAAAAGGTTTACACCTGGGGAGAACATGCTAGGCCATGTTAACAAAAGGTTTACACCTGGGGAGAACATGCTAAGCCATGTTAACAAAAGGTTTACACCTGGGGAGAACATGCTAAGACATGTTAACAAAAGGTTTACACCTGGGAAGAACAGGCTAAGACATGTTAACAAAAGGTTTAACACCTGGGAGAACATGCTAAGACATGTTAACAAAGACATGTTAACAAAGGTTTACACCTGGGGAGAACATGCTAAGCCATGTTAACAAAAGGTTTACACCTGGGGAGAACATGCTAAGACATGTTAACAAAAGGTTTACACCTGGGGAGAACATGCTAAGACATGTTAACAAAAGGTTTACACCTGGGGAGAACATGCTAAGACATGTTAACAAAAGGTTTACACCTGGGGAGAACATGCTAAGCCATGTTAACAAAATGTTTACACCTGGGGAGAACATGCTAAGACATGTTAACAAAAGGTTTACACCTGGGAAGAACAGGCTAAGACATGTTAACAAAAGGTTTACACCTGGGGAGAACATGCTAAGCCATGTTAACAAAAGGTTTACACCTGGGGAGAACATGCTAAGACATGTTAACAAAAGGTTTACACCTGGGAAGAACAGGCTAAGACATGTTAACACAAAGGTTTACACCTGGGGAGAACATGCTAAGACATGTTAACAAAAGGTTTACACCTGGGGAGAACATGCTAGGACATGTTAACAAAAGGTTTACACCTGGGGAGAACATGCTAGGACATGTTAACAAAAGGTTTACACCTGGGGAGAACTAGGGAAGTAACAACAAAAGGTTTACACCTGGGGAGAACATGCTAGGACATGTTAACAAAAGGTTTACACCTGGGGAGAACATGCTAAGCCATGTTAACAAAAGGTTTAACACCTGGGAGAACATGCTAGGACATGTTAACAAAAGGTTTACACCTGGGGAGAACATGCTAAGACATGTTAACAAAAGGTTTACACCTGGGGAGAACATGCTAAGACATGTTAACAAAGGTTTACACCTGGGGAGAACATGCTAGGACATGTTAACAAAGGTTTACACCTGGGGAGAACATGCTAAGACATGTTAACAAAAGGTTTACACCTGGGGAGAACATGCATGTTAACAAAAGGTTTAACACCTGGGGAGAACATGCTAAGACATGTTAACAAAGGTTTACACCTGGGAGAACATGCTAAGACATGTTAACAAAAGGTTTACACCTGGGGAGAACATGCTAAGACATGTTAACAAAGGTTTACACCTGGGGAGAACATGCTAAGACATGTTAACAAAAGGTTTACACCTGGGGAGAACATGCTAAGACATGTTAACAAAAGGTTTACACCTGGGGAGAACATGCTAAGACATGTTAACAAAAGGTTTACACCTGGGAGAACATGCTAAGACATGTTAACAAAGGTTTACACCTGGGGAGAACATGCTAAGACATGTTAACAAAAGGTTTACACCTGGGAGAACATGCTAAGACATGTTAACAAAGTGTAAACATGGTTTACACCTGGGGAGAACATGCTAAGACATGTTAACAAAAGGTTTACACCTGGGGAGAACATGCTAAGACATGTTAACAAAAGGTTTACACCTGGGGAGAACATGCTAAGCCATGTTAACAAAATGTTTACACCTGGGGAGAACATGCCAAGACATGTTAACAAAAGGTTTACACCTGGGGAACATGCTAAGACATGTAAAAGGTTTACACCTGGGAGAACATGCTAAGCCATGTTAACAAAAAGGTTTACACCTGGGAAGAACAGGCTAAGACATGTTAACAAAAGGTTTACACCTGGGGAGAACATGCTAAGACATGTTAACAAAAGGTTTACACCTGGGGAGAACATGCTAAGACATGTTAACAAAGGTTTACACCTGGGGAGAACATGCTAAGACATGTTAACAAAAGGTTTACACCTGGGGAGAACATGCTAAGACATGTTAACAAAAGGTTTACACCTGGGGAGAACATGCTAAGGACATGTTAACAAAAGGTTTACACCTGGGGAGAACATGCTAAGACATGTTAACAAAAGGTTTACACCTGGGGAGAACATGCTAGGACATGTTAACAAAAGGTTTACACCTGGGGAGAACATGCTAAGACATGTTAACAAGGTTTACAGCTGGGGAGAACATGCTAGGACATGTTAACAAAGGTTTACACCTGGGGAGAACATGCTAAGACATGTTAACAAAAGGTTTACACCTGGGGAGAACATGCTAAGACATGTTAACAAAAGGTTTACACCTGGGGAGAACATGCTAAGACATGTTAACAAAAGGTTTACACCTGGGGAGAACATGCTAAGACATGTTAACAAAAGGTTTACACCTGGGGAGAACATGCTAGGCCATGTTAACAAAAGGTTTACACCTGGGGAGAACATGCTAAGACATGTTAACAAAAGGTTACACCTGGGAGAACATGAGACATGTTAACAAAAGGTTTACCTGGGAGAACATGCTAAGACATGTTAACAAAAGGTTTACACCTGGGAAGAACAGGCTAAGACATGTTAACAAAAGGTTTACACCTGGGGAGAACATGCTAAGACATGTTAACAAAAGGTTTACACCTGGGGAGAACATGCTAAGCCATGTTAACAAAAGGTTTACACCTGGGGAGAACATGCTAAGACATGTTAACAAAAGGTTTACACCTGGGAAGAACAGGCTAAGACATGTTAACAAAAGGTTTACACCTGGGGAGAACATGCTAAGACATGATAACAAAAGGTTTACACCTGGGGAGAACATGCTAGGACATGTTAACAAAAGGTTTACACCTGGGGAGAACATGCTAAGACATGTTAACAAAAGGTTTACACCTGGGGAGAACATGCTAGGACATGTTAACAAAAGGTTTACACCTGGGGAGAACATGCTAGGACATGTTAACAAAAGGTTTACACCTGGGGAGAACATGCTAGGACATGTTAACAAAAGGTTTACACCTGGGGAGAACAGGCTAAGACATGTTAACAAAATCTTTATAGCTGGGGAGAAAAGATAAAAAACGAAACACATCTAGTACAGTCTGGGCTGGCTTGGAGTCATCAGCACAACTGAAATATTAATTCACCACTTCTCTGCGAGGCTATTTCTGGAGGAGCGTTTAGACACTCAGCCCTCCACAGCGTTCACAGGGAAATTAGATTTAGTCGAGGGGGAGGTGGGTCGGGCTCCCCATTCGGTACCCAGAACTGAAGGACTTTCTCTTTCCGTCTCTGGATTTATATTTTAGATAGCTTTATTAAAGCTTTTATCCATAGCGGTGAAACTCCACGTCTGTTCTACCCCCAAGCCAGAAGACTGCTGAACAATTAATCAAATGGCCACCGGACTATTACATTGACCCCTCAACCCGCTCCATTTGTTTTGTACACTGCTGCTACTCGCTGTTTATTATCTATGCACAATCACTTCACCCCTACCTATGTGTACAAATTACCTCAACTAACCTGTACCCCCACACACTGACTCGGTACCGGTACCCCCTGTATATAGCCTCGTTATTGTTATGTTATTGTGTTACTTTTTATAATTTTTTATTTTGGACTTTAGTTTATTTGGTAAATATTTTCTTAACTCTTCTTGAACTGTGCTGTTGGTTAAGGGCTTGTAAGTAAGCATTTCACGGTAAGGTCTACACTTGTTGTATTTGTCCCATGTGACAAATAAAGTTTGATTTGATATTACAACAACAAAGATGATACTTCAAACAAAGAACACAATTTTTTCCACTTGCACATCATTGCACATCATTGCACGCGCAATAGAACAGTAGAGAATGACATTGTTTTTGTATCACGTTGCAAGATGAGTAGAGTAGTACTTTATTGATCCCAAATTGGGAAATTGTTTTATCACTCAGCATCATCAATAAATGACAAAGACCTGTATGAACACAAACACATGATAAAAAACACAGAATAAGACTTAATAGCCATAAAAGACGGAGACCTGGGTCCATATCCACAAAGCACCTCAGAAAAGGCCCTAGTAAGAATCATGTTATTATAAAATGTTTTACTTTTAGGATGATGTTAAGACATTGCCCAGACAAACTCTGAGCCAGGAGTAAAATCAACTCATAAAAGTTTATCTCAGCTGGTAATCACGACAGTTTGAAGTACCGCAAAGGAAAGTGATGACGTTAATTTGACGTTGTTGCAAATGATGGGGAATAACCAATCGCAACGAGGAATCGCCAGCTGTGAACTCTAAAGGTCGCTTGAGATCGCTTCAGACAACCACTGGCAATAATGTGACTGCATGTCAAATGTTGCAATGGTAAAACATTTGATATAATTTTTGGCGGACACAATCTCTTTGCCTACTCGTAGTGATTGCCTAATATGTATTTATTTATTTAACATTTTGCAGGAGGAAATCTCTTGAGATACACAATAGCGTTTTCAAGATTGCCCAAATCTCCTGCGAAAGAATCAACAACAACGTTAATGTTACGAAGGCATCATAAATCAGTCATTTACACTCATTAAAAAGCCTCATGGCTGTGGATCAAAATGGCCTGAACCTCTCTGTGGAGCTTATGGGCAGGATGAAGCTGCACGCTCCTGTATGGCATTACAGTGCTGTGGAGGACAGTAGGTGTGTGGCATTACAGTGCTGTGGAGGACAGTAGGTGTGTGGCATTACAGTGCTGTGGAGGACAGTAGGTGTGTGGCATTACAGTGCTGTGGAGGACAGTAGGTGTGTGGCATTACAGTGCTGTGGAGTACAGTAGGTGTGTGGCATTACAGTGCTGTGGAGGACAGTAGGTGTTGCATTACAGTGCTGTGGAGGACAGTAGGTGTTGCATTACAGTGCTGTGGAGTGGTTGTGTTGCGTTACAGTGCTGTGGAGTGGTTGTGTTGCATTACAGTGCTGTGGAGTGGTTGTGTTGCATTACAGTGCTGTGGAGTGGTTGTGTTGCATTACAGTGCTGTGGAGTGGTTGCAGTGCTGCTGTGGAGTGGTTGTGTTGCATTACAGTGCTGTGGAGTGGTTGTGTTGCATTACAGTGCTGTGGAGTGGTTGTGTTGCGTTACAGTGCTGTGGAGTGGTTGTGTTGCATTTTAGTGCTGTGGAGTGGTTGTGTTGCAATACAGTGCTGTGGGGTGGTTGTGTTGCGTTACAGTGCTGTGGAGGACAGTAGGTGTTGCATTACAATGCTGTGGAGTGGTTGTGTGGCATTACAGTGCTGCGGAGTGGTTGTGTGGCATTACAGTGCTGTGGAGTGGTTGTGTTGCATTACAGTGCTGTGGAGTGGTTGTGTGGCATTACAGTGCTGTGGAGTGGTTGTGTTGCATTACAGTGCTGTGGAGTGGTTGTGTTGCGTTACAGTGCTGTGGAGTGGTTGTGTTGCGTTACAGTGCTGTGGAGTGGTTGTGTTGCATTACAGTGCTGTGGAGTGGTTGTGTTGCATTACAGTGCTGTGGAGTGGTTGTGTGGCATTACAGTGCTGTGGAGTGGTTGTGTTGCATTACAGTGCTGTGGAGTGGTTGTGTTTGCGTTACAGTGCTGTGGAGTGTGTGGCATTACAGTGCTGTGGAGTGGTTGTGTTGCATTACAGTGCTGTGGAGTGGTTGTGTTGCGTTACAGTGCTGTGGAGTGGTTGTGTGGCATTACAGTGCTGTGGAGTGGTTGTGTTGCATTACAGTGCTGTGGAGTGGTTGTGTTGCATTACAGTGCTGTGGAGTGGTTGTGTTGCATTACAGTGCTGTGGAGTGGTTGTGTTGCATTACAGTGCTGTGGAGTGGTTGTGTTGCATTACAGTGCTGTGGAGTGGTTGTGTTGCATTACAGTGCTGTGGAGTGGTTGTGTGGCATTACAATGCTGTGGAGTGGTTGTGTTGCATTGTCCATGATCATGTGTGTTTTAGCTTGCAGTCTTGTTAATGTCCTCCTTGGCTAAGTTTCCTTTCCAGCTCAGTGGAGGCTGCTGAGGGGAGACCGGCTCATAATAATGTCTGGAACGGAGCAGATGGAATGGTTTTTGATACCATTCCACTGATTCCACTCCAGTCATTACCATGAGCTGTCCTCCCCAATTAAGGTGCCACCAACCTCCTGTGCTCAACACACTACACTGCTGTAAAACATGCAAAACATTCTGTCACACACATGTAGCGTTGCAAAGGGTTGGGAAACTTCATCATGTTTCATCATGTTTGACAGTCTCCTGGAGGGGAAGGAGTCTCTCCAAGAAATGGCATATCACAGTCTGCCGATATGGACAGCCCCATCAAGAGGATCCTCCTGGATGATGTATTTTGGGAGAGAGTGGTAAGAAGCCTGAAACTCCTGAAACCTATAGCAGTAGCCATTGCACAGATTGAGGGAGACAATGCCATCCTGTCTGATGTTCAGACTCTGCTTGCAGATGTAAGAGAAGCAATCCGTACTGCCCTGCCCACTTCACTGTTGCTCCAAGCAGAGGAAACTGCAGTTCTGAAATACATCCAAAAGCGTGAAGACTTCTGCCTGAAGCCCATACACGCCGCCGCGTACATGTTGGACCCCAAGTATGCTGCATCCTGTCTGGTGCAGAGATCAACAAGGCCTATGGTGTCATCACTACCGTGTCTCGCCACCTTGGCCTGGATGAGGGCAAGGCTCTTGGCACTCTGGCAAGGCTCTTGGCAGTACACTTCCAAGCAAGGGCTTTGGGATGGAGATGCAATATGGCAGTTGTAACCACATATCTCATCAGCCACCTGGTGGAGGGACTTTGTGGATCTGAGGCTCTTTCCCCTGTTGCCTCCATCATCCTCCAAATCCCACCAACATCAGCCACCTCAGAGCTCAACTGGTCCTTGTTTGGGAACACACACACCAAAGCACACAACAGGATGACCAATACAAGGGTTGAAAGATTGGTGGCCACCCGGGCAAATTTTAGGCTTTTTGAGCCTGACAACGAGCCATCCTCAACAAGGTTGGAAAGTGACAGTGAAGATGAGGCCTCAGAGTCTGATGTTCAAGAGGTGGACATTGAGGAGGTCCAGGGAGAAGACATGGAAGCCTGAGAGGAAGACAACCAAAGCTTTAGTTTCTAGACTATCATTTTACAGATGTACGTTGAAAACATGTTTGGGAGATGCGATGGATCATTGGGGGATCATTCAATTTTCCCTTTCTTTTGTTGTTCAGTGAAATCATCCCATGTGAAGAATCAACTCATTTAATTAAAGTTAAATTCGTTATAAAAAATTTAAATGTATTTCTATTGGAAGGATTTAATAATTTGCAATTCTGTCTACTTATGATAAGGTAAAAGGTTTACATTTCTGTCTCTATATGATATGGTAAATATATCCAATGCAAAAAACATATACATTTAAATGGTATTGATATTCATTTGCATACTTTGGTAATTACCATATATTCCCGTTAATTCCCATATATTCCCGTTAATTCCCACGGAAAGTTTCCACCTCTCAATATTCCCCAAAATGTGCAACCCTACACACATGATCCTCTGTCACCTTTGAAAAACAGAACGAAAAACAAATGTGCCTGGAGTGACCAGTGGTGCTGTTTCACCTTACATGGATCTCAGCTTTAAGAGACCAGGCACTGAAACGTCACATTACATCACAATGCATAACTTTCTCCCGGTAATAGGATGTGAAATGTTTTGGGTTTCTCCCATCACTGACATTAGCAGGAAACCAACCCTGTCAGTTGTTAAAGTGAGCGTCTATACTGTATTAATGGGTGTGTGCACAGGGACTTTAATGAATCATAATCAAAGAGAGCGAGAGAGAGAGAGAGAGAGAGAGAGAGAGAGAGAGAGAGAGAGAGAGAGAGAGAGAGACTCTCGGTGGGATACAGTAGCTAATTCTAGAACACTGACTGCACCAACTGGACAGGGGAATACCACGCACACTTAAACTACCACACAGAACGCCAGCATTTACAAATGAAATATACCTAGAGATATCAATACAGACAGACAACAGTAGTGGATGCAGAGAGCCCTTGTGACTGAAAAACAGTGCAAAGTCAACCATTGTGAGAGGGGACAGCAGGACAGCCCCTGTTGACTATAGCTGAGGCTGGGAGAGATGAGGAGCTGGGAGAGGAGGAGCTGGGAGGGAGGAGGATCTGGGAGGGAGGAGGATCTGGGAGGGAGGAGGAGCTGGGAGGGAGGAGGAGCTGGGAGGGAGGAGGATCTGGGAGGGAGGAAGAGCTGGGAGGGAGGAGGATCTGGGAGGGAGGGAGGAACTGGGAGGGAGGAGGAGCTGGGAGGGAGGAGGATCTGGGAGGGAGGAGGAGCTGGGAGGGAGGAGGAGCTGGGAGAGAGGAGGAGCTGGGAGGGAGGAGGATCTGGGAGGGAGGAGGAGCTGGGAGGGAGGAGGAGCTGGGAGGGAGGAGGATCTGGGAGGGAGGAGGAGCTGGGAGGGAGGAGGAGCTGGGAGAGAGGAGGAGCTGGGAGGGAGGAGGAGCTGGGAGAGAGGAGGAGCTGGGAGGGAGGAGGAACTGGGAGGGAGGAGGAGCTGGGAGAGAGGAGGAGCTGGGAGGGAGGAGGATCTGGGAGGGAGGAGGAGCTGGGAGAGAGGAGGAGCTGGGAGGGAGGAGGAACAGGAGGGAGGAGGTGCTGGGAGGGAGGAGGACCTGGGAGGGAGGAGGAGTTGGGACGTAATTGTAGATGACATGAACTAATGTGCTGTCTCTCTCTCTCCCCCTCCCTCCCTCTCCCTCTCCCCCCTCTCCCCCCCTCTCTCCCCCTCTGTCTCTCTCTCTCTCTCCCTCTTTCTTTCTCTCTCTCTTCTTTCCTCCAAGCCATTTCTCATGCTTTACCCCCTTTCTCTCCCTCCATCCTCTCTCCAAATCCCTCCATTTCTAACACTGCCCCATTTCATTTCACCCTCCTTCTCTCTCTCTCTCTCTCTCTCTCTCTCTCTCTCTCTCTCTCTCTCTCTCTCTCTCTCTCTCTCTCTCTCTCTCTCTCTCTCTCTCTCTCTCTCCCTCAGGTAGATAGATGGAGACCGACCGTGCAGTATATAAGGAGACTGCCTGTGCTAAGCTTCAGAGAGCTCTATGAATCACAAAGCACAATGAGGCCGTCCCAGGTGCACTCTTCTCTGGCTGCTTTGTCTGTGTGGCGAGATGTTTGCGTCATGAGGGATGTCTTTCGTCATCCCTCATACTAATGGACTAAACATCTACAACAGGAAAAGATCGGTGAACAGAATAATCTCAGAAACAGAAGACACTGGGTTCAAAACTGGAACCTTGGACTTTATCACTGAGACACACACACACACCGACACACACACCAACACCGACACACACACACACCAACACGACACACACACCGACACACCAACATGACACACACACTGACACACCGACACACATACCCACACACACACACACACGCACACACACCCACCCGCACAGACACACTGGCACACTGACACACTGACACACACACACCGACATCGACACACACACACCAACACCGACATACACACACCAACACCGACACACACACCAACATGACACACACACTGAAACACCGAAACACATACCCACACACACACACGCACAGACACACCGGCACACTGACACACACACACCGACACTGACACACACACACCGGCACACTGACACACACACACACACACACACACACACACACACACACACACACACACACACACACACACACACACACACACACACACACACACACACACACACACACACACACACACACACATTGGGGCGGCAGGTAGCCTAGTGGTTAGAGCGTTGGGCCAGTAACCAAAAGGTTGCTAGATCAAATCCCCGAGCTGACAAGGTAAAGATCTGTCGTTCTGCCCCTAAACAAGACAGTTAACCCACTGTTCCTAGGCCGACATTGCAAATAAGAATTTGTTCTTAACTGACTTGCCTAGTTAAATAAAAACACACCAGTGTTTCTATGCATTTGGTAGCAGAGTGCACCGCCACTGCAAACTGAACTCCTAGGGGTGTGAGTCAGTGTGAAGGAACCTGTGTGTTTATGCCTTTCTCTCCTTGGAGTTTACAACGAAAACTCCTTAACCATCGTTAATGTTTCTTACATTATCCCCCCCTCCTCCTGTACACATTATTAGACCCGACAACTCTGTTCCATAATCAACACAATTCCCCAGCATTCCAAACGCAAATCGTTGTCAAGGGTTGGCTACTTGAATACATAAACATGATAGTGAGAGATTTGTTTGCTGACACTCTTCCCTTATACCTTAAAAATGTGATGAACCAACATAATGACACTTTGATATGGGAATACTCCTTGACATCAATCAATTAAATATATTTATAAAGCTCTTTTTACATTAGCAGATGTCACAAAGTGCTTATACAGAAACCCAGCACAAAAACTCTAAAGAGCAAGCAATGCAGATGTAGAAGCACGGTGGCTAGGAAAAACTCGCTAGAAAAGACGGAACATGGAAGAAACCTAGAGAGGAACCAGGCTCTGAGGGGTGGTCCTCTTCTGGCTGTGCCAGTGGGAGACTTTAAGAGTACATGGCCATTAAGGCTAGATCCTTCTTCAAGATGTTCAAACGTTCATAGATGACCAGCAGGGTCAAATAATAATCACAGTGGTTGTAGAGGGTGCAACAGGTCAGCACCTCAGGAGTAAATGTCAGTTGGCTTTCGTAGCCAAACATTCAGAGGTCGAGACAGCAGGTGCGGTAGAGAGAGAGAGAGAGAGAGAGAGAGAGAGAGAGAGAGAGAGAGAGAGAGAAAGATTAAATCATGAGATGAGACCAATCTACCCTATTGGTGTTGTTGAGGGGGAAAGATTAACAGATGGTGAAAAACACAGGGAAAGACTGAATAAATGAATGGATGTTTGACTGCTGATCCTTCGAACCAATACAATCCTTGGCCCTCCCTCCCTCTCACACTCAGGGATTGGTTCATTGGTGGTGACAGATGCTGAATATGCATGAGGAGAGGGTCTGTTCGTGGGTGGAGCCTGAGAGGCTGACTGAGAGAGAAGTGAAGCGAGTAACAGCAGCATTCTATTCTCAAGCACTGCAGCATCCACGCATTGACAAGGATCATATTCTCCCTCATTTTAGAGGGGGGCATTTTTTGCCTGCCTTCCCTCTGGCACAGATTGCATTGATGCACCCCTAGCTTGGCTTCATCCTTCCAAACCTCTGGGCTGGCTGTCTACCTCCCTCTTACAGTCAAGCTGGACTTCCCACCTCCTCTCTCCCCCTCCGTTGCTGTAAGTGGATCGGCCAGACCTTCACCAGAGTGATATAGACATGGGCTGTAAACACTCTGGACATGGCCAGTGGGCTGACAATGGGAATGGGGTGAGTACAGTGGACATTTTGTGTATGTATGTGTGTGTGTGTGTGTGTGTGTGTGTGTGTGTGTGTGTGTGTGTGTGTGTGTGTGTGTGTGTGTGTGTGTGTGTGTGTGTGTGTGTGTGTGTGTGTGTGTGTGTGTGTGTGCGTGCGTGCGTGCGTGCGTGCGTGCGTGCGTGCGTGCGTGCGTGTGTGTGTGTAACCTGTGCCTTTGTTTTGGGATTTGTGTGCTTATTGACAAAGCAGCCTGTACTGTTATCATCTTGTCTGCCATGCATGCCTTGACAAAGTCAGCATACGCAGGCTACGTAATCACCACTGAAGACTCGGGGCAGACAGTGTGTGTGTATGTGTGGATTTATATTACGACGTCATGTGCGTTCATTTGAATGTATGTTTGCATAACTGAGGGTCTTTAGCATGTCTATGAAGAGAGTGATGGTGGTTATGGTCTCAGAGGAAGCCACGTAGATGATGCCTCTAGACAGGTCGACTATTCACCAACACACTCTCTCTCTCTCTCTCTCTCTCTCCTCTCTCTCTCTCTCTCTCTCTCTCTCTCTCTCTCTCTCTCTCTCTCTCTCTCTCTGCCTCCAGTAGGCTCTGGTCAGTCAGCCATGGTCCAGATACTGTGCATTGTAATGCAGCAAAATAATTGTATATTGTGCATAAAGAGAAGGTTGCTCATTCATGACCAGAGGGTGAATGTGTTCATGGGTGGCCTGACAGAATAGGATGTTCATGTGGAGTGCACGCCTGCAATGTCATTGGAGTAAGTAATGGCTGCTTAACCTGGGGGGTGAGGGTGTAAATCTGTGTCTGAGGACAGATTCAGAGAGACATCATGACCTGAATCTACACACACACACACACACACACACACACACACACACACACACACACACACACACACACACACACACACACACACACACATAGACAGACAAACTCTCAGACGAGTTAGGGTTATGAGTCATAATTTATTAGATTGTCTGACTTGTGTTAGTTATAAAAATTGTAACTGCAAGGTTCTCTGCTTGCATTACTATCAGAGTGCAGTGGGGTGAAAAAGCTCTTCCTGACTTGGATCTCTAGGGTTTTGTTGAGCACAAAGCTTTTCAGACTAGCCAGAATGTATGGCTAGAGGGTCACATTGGGGTGTTGAGCTCAGCTGGCATACATTTCTGGACCCATGAGACTTCTCATATAACAATAAACTCATATCTTCTGACAGTTATGTCTGCTGCTTCCAAACCTGAAAGTGTTGATACTTTACAATCTTTTCCACAACAAAAGCCTACTGCTTTTGCTGGATTGCACTTGGGCCCCACATATACTGTACATTGCATCAACCATCTAATAAAAGATTAAACAGACATGAGATAAGATATATCTGCATGAAACAGAAACAAAGCATGGAAATTAATAAGCAGAACTCAACCACTTCAATTCCTTTTCATCTGACCCTGTTTGTTCATCTGTCTCCCAGGTCAAAGGGCATGACCTGTCCCAGCTCAGCCGCCAAGAGGCGTTGCATTTCATGGGGGCCGGCTATGAGCAGCCAATCACGATGCAGATTGAGGGACGGCACGGGAGAGGGAGAAGACCTCATCACTCCCAGTACCCAATGTCAGACTGCAGCATCCAGACAGAGAGGCCATCCTGGGAGGCTCTAAGGGCCCTAGGGGTGGTGGAGGGGGCTGGACCCAGCCATGGTGCCTACGCTCCTGGGTACGTGCTGCTCGGTTTGGGCCTCTGTAGCAGTTCTCTGTCTCTTTATCTGCTTGTGTACGCATGTGTAACCAAGGGGAGATTAATAGTGGCCCAGTTATATTGAATCAGTGAAGTACAGCGATTGAGGCTCTGGGTTTTGTCATTTAGAGCAGTGGATCTCAACTGGTTCTAAATTGAACCAGGTTGTCTCAGTCGCGACCCAATCAGGGGCGGACTGGGACCACACACCGGGCAATTTTTATCCCCATTATTAGCCAGATAATGATAGTTTTGCTGAAAAAAAAATACAAGTTAGACAGGCCCAACAGGCTAAAAATAGACCAGTCCATCTGGCATTTGCCCAATATGCCAGATGGCCAGTCTGCTTCTGGACCCAATATTCGCATAGCTAAAGATAATTGTCAAATACAATCTGGAAAACTATTTTTAATGCTAAATTGATAGTAAATGTAGCAGTTATATGACTTCGTTCATTGTCAATAATAAAATGTTGCCCAAATCCTTGAAGAAGAATGTTAATAAACTCACTGGTTTGAGAAAACCAAAATAGAGCTGCTGAAAGCTATATATTGAAAATACTATATATTCAAGAAAAAAAGTGAAATAAATGTACGTTTATTATAATTTCTATACACTTTCTACCTGTTTTTATTTTTTTTCTAATTAAAAAGAAATTCACATACAATATATATACTGAAAAAATATATAAACGCAACATGCAACAAAGTTACAGTTCATATGAGGAAATCAGTTAATTGAAATGAATTCATTAGGCCCTAATCTTCATGACCGGAAGTGAGAGAGCGAACAGACACAGAGAGCATGGGCTCCTGAGTTCTTCTGCACAAAGGGAGAATTTACAGTTGGATAAATGTAGATCAACTTATTTGTTTTTGCATGGACTTATATAGGATACTAACCTCAACATCAAAACCTTCATTCCACATCCCAATTCCATACCTAAAACCTTGATTTTGGACAAAATTACCTGAATGGACTATTACTACCAAAAAAACTTCTAACAAACCAAAACCTGCAGAAGGAACACAGCGGAACATGGAAATACAATCCACACAAAACTGAGTGAGTAATGTTCAGTATGAAGTTACTTCTGAAGGCAAAAATTAACAGACAATCTCTAGGTAATTTTGTTATACAAAGCTTAATAAATAAGGCTACTAAGCTACCAAGATGCTAGGAAAGAAACTGACTGAAATTAGGTGTGAGGTGAGAGAGGTGTGAAAACGCTTGAGCCTAACAATGGCAAGAGAATCTCTAAAATACAACAGCCACAGGACAACATTGTTTGGACGTTATAAAGGACCATTCGCCAAAACTTAAACAATATAGCTAGCTAACAACCTCCTTTTCCATGTGGAAAGGATGGTGGACAGAGACTTGCTTGCTACGTTAGCTAGCTAGCTGGGATTTTCTACAAAGAATCTGCCTCCTGAAAAAAGCTTCTCCCAAGTGGGTACAGGTACCCCTGCCACACTCCCCCCTCTCTCCTGAGCTTTCGCTCGCCTTCAGCATACACACACTGTTGGGGCGATTGACTCTGAACTTACAATGGCTTGCACCAAGTCGTTATATTTTTCTCTTGTGCTTAATGTTTTTTCTCATGACTTCTGCGTGCTTGCTAACCCAACCATGGGACAGACTATGTTTGTTCCCACACTCGGGACTCTGACTCTCTATTGGTTACACAGACTTTTGGCCTCCCATCCTATTCTAACCACCTCTCGCCAGCTTTGTATTCATACCTGATGAAATTGCTGTACGATATGATCTTGTTGCCATCTAATGCACATTCAAATGTTATAAATCAACACTGCAGATCTCTCCCTGTCCTCTGCCGTGCCCTGATTGTATTAATGTTGATTATATCTGGAAATGTGCATGTACACCCCTGCCCATCTACTGTTGCTAGCCCCAATTCTGATTTGTTCTCTGATATCTGCTCTGATATCTTCTTTCGTAAAAGCCTGGGTTTTCTGCACGTTAGCACTAGAAGCTTATTACCTAAAATGGATCAATTGAAAGTGTGGGTTCATGTTTTGATGTCTTCACTATTATTCTACAATGTAAAACAAATTGTAAAAATAAATAAAAACCCTTGAATGAGTAGGTGTGTCCAAAATTTGGACTGATACTGTATGTGCACCAGCGACCCATTCAAACCTCCTGCGACCAAACTTTGGGTCATTACACATCAGTTGACAATAGCTGATTTAGAGTATAGCTGTGAGATGTGTTATACAGAAGTGGTATTAGAATTGAATGGAACCACTGACTGGAACTGATCTAATGTGTAAAACATAGTAATTACAGCTTAAAATGCCTATGGTGTGAAAGCCATGTTGTCATATGTGATGACCTCATTCTCCCCAGACCTTACTACGATGACATTACCCTCCCACCAGAACTATACGCAGCCAATGGATATCTCTCCAGTGTTACCTACAATCTGGAGGACCTTAACAGGATAGAGTATGTTGATGTGAGTCATTCTATATGCTTTCATATTAGTATAGCCTAGCTTTTGTACATGATTGATTGATTTTATTTGTCAGTTAAAAAAAAATACATACAGTGCATTCGGAAAGTATTCAGACCCCATAACGTTTTCCACATTTTGTTACGTTACAGCCTTATTCTAAAATAGATTAAATGCAAAAAAAAATCTGCATCAATCTACATACAGTACCCCATAACGACAAAGCGAAAACACGTTTTTCGAAGTGTTTGCAATACAGAAATACCTTATTTAAATAACAATTCAGACCCTTTGCTATGAGACTTGAAATTGAGCTCAGGTGCATCCTGTTTCCATTGATCATCCTATAGATGTTTCTACAACTTGATTGGACATGATTTTGAAAGGCACACACCTGTCTATATAAGGTCCCACAGTTGACAGTGCGTGTCAGAGCCATGAGAGCCATGAGGTCGAAGGAATTGTCCGTAGAGCTCCGAGACAGGATTGTGTCGAGGTACAGATCTGGGGAAGGGTACCAAAAAATGTATGCAGTATTGAAGCGCCCCAATAACACAGTGGCCGCCATCATTCTTAAATGGAAGAAGTTTGGAACCACCAAGACTCTTCCTAGAGCTGGCCACCCGGCCAAACTGAGCAATCGGAAGAGAAGAGCCTTGGTCAGGGAGGTGACCAAGAACCCGATGATCACTCTGACAGAGCTCCAGAGTTCCTCTGTGGAGATGGGAGAACCTTCCAGAAGGACAACCATCTCTGCAGCACGCCTTTGTGGTAGAGTGGCCAGACGGAAGCCACTTATCAATAAAAAGCACATGTAAGCCCGCTTGAAGTTTGCCAAAAGGCACCTAAAGACTCTCAGACCATGAGAAACAAGATTCTCTGGTCTGATGAAACCAAGATTGAACACTTTGGCCTGAATGCCGAGCGACACTTCTGGAGGAAACCTGGAGCGTAGTCAGGATCGAGGGAAAGATAAACGAGCAGAGAGATTCTTGATGAAAACCTGCTCCAGAGCGCTCAGGACTTCAGACTGGGGTGAAGGTTAACCTTTCAACAGGACAACGACCCAAAGCACACAGCCAAGACGCAGGAGTGTCTCTGAATGAAGTCTCTGAATGTCCTTGACTGGCCCAGCCAGAGCCCGGACTTGAACCTGATCGAACATCTCTGGAGAGACCTGAAAATAGCTGTGAATCGACTCTCCCCATCCAACCTGGCAGAGCTTGAGAGGATCTGCAGAGAAGAATGTGAGAAACTCCCCAAATACAAGTATAGCTTGTAGCATCATACCCAAGACGACTTGAGGCTGTAATCTCTGCAAAAGGTGCTTAAACAAAGCACAGAGCAAAGGGTCTGAATACTTACGTAAATGTGATATTTCGGTTTTTATTTTTTATACTTTTGCAAAAAAATCTAAAAACCCGTTTTTGCTTTGTCATTATGGGGCATTATGTGTAGATTGACGAGATTTGAATAAGTCTGTACCTTAACAAAATGTGGAGAAGGTAAAGGGTTCTGAATACATTCCCAAATGCACTGTAAATATACACAGTACATACATTTTTAAAACATGGGACCAGGATTTTATTTGTGGTCCCTGCTATCTGCAGTATCTTATACTTGTGGTCCCTGATATCTATCAAAAACATGGCCCCTGGTATATATCTAATACTTGTGGTCCATGATATCTACAGTATCTAAGACTTGTGGTCCTTGATATCTACAGTATATAATACTTTTGGTCCCTGATATATATCTAAGACTGATGGTCCTTGATATCTATCTAAGACTTGTCGTCCCTGATATTTAAGACTTGTGGTCCCTGATATCTATCTAAGACTTGAAGTCCCTGATATCCATCTAAGATTTGTGATCCCTGATATATATCTAAGACCTGTGGTCCCTGATATGTAAGACTTGTGGTCCCTGATATCTAAGACTTGTGGTCCCTGATATCTAAGACTTGTGGTCCCTGATATGTAAGACTTGTGGTCCCTGATATGTAAGACTTGTGGTCCCTGATATCTAAGACTTGTGGTCCCTGATATGTAAGACTTGTGGTCCCTGATATCTAAGACTTGTGGTCCCTGATATGTAAGACTTGTGGTCCCTGATATCTAAGACTTGTGGTCCATGATATGTAAGACTTGTGGTCCCTGATATGTAAGACTTGTGGTCCATGATATGTAAGACTTGTGGTCCCTGATATGTAAGACTTGTGGTCCCTGATATGTAAGACTTGTGGTCCATGATATGTAAGACTTGTGGTCCCTGATATATAAGACTTGTGGTCCCTGATATCTAAGACTTGTGGTCCATGATATGTAAGACTTGTGGTCCATGGTATGTAAGACTTGTGGTCCCTGATATCTAAGACTTGTGGTCCCTGATATCTAAGACTTGTGGTCCCTGATATCTAAGACTTGTGGTCCATGATATGTAAGACTTGTGGTCCCTGATATCTAAGACTTGTGGTCCCTGATATCTAAGACTTGTGGTCCATGATATGTAAGACTTGTGGTCCCTGATATATAAGACTTGTGGTCCCTGATATCTAATACTTGTGGCCCCTGATATCGAAGACTTGTGGCCCCTGATATCTATCTATTCCACTCCTTATGTTCACCTACCTATACTGTTTTAGGATCCAGAGCGCTGTCTGATTGGTTGCTGTAACACTGATAATGATGAGCCTAGCAGCTTCCTGAGCCAGGTACTGTAAGAAATAAAAAGATAGACCATGTATTCAAAGATACGTAATTTGTCTAAGACATCCAACTTACTATAAAAAACAATGATAGTCATATACACGTATGTCCTAAAATGAACAGCAACAACAGACAATGGTATTCATTGTGTCTTCCATCCTTTCTATTTCAGAGTGAGTATGAGGGCCACTGGCTGGACAGGCCTATGGGCTACCTGCCCCTGCGCGAGCTTGACAGTGGCCTGGGCTGCACCGACGGCAGCCTCCACCAGGGGGACCTGTCTGACCCAGAGACAGAGGAGGGGGTAGAGGCCCCTATGTCCTCCCCACCAGGACACACCAGCCGGGGCAGCTCTCCCTCCTCTGAGTCCCTCCTCTCCTCAGAGCTCAGTGACTCTGGCTTCCACAGCGTCAGCACAGGGGAGTTCCGCCACTTACAGAAGATTATAGATGGGAGGATCCACAACTACCGGAGCCGCGTGGTCCCTCGGGAGAAGAGATCAAAGTCTCGCTGGGACCTGGAGTCCATCCCTGAGACCCTGACCTGTGACCCCCAGACAGGCAGGGCTCCAGACGGAGCTCACACTTTCATGAGCCACCAGTGCACCATGGGTGGTAGCTCCATTCAGGTCCGCGAAGCCATGAGCCCCCAGCCAGACAGGCATGGCACCAGGTCTGCTGCCTCCAGCTGCCGTACTGAACCCTGCCAGAGGAGAGCACTGATGCTGAACCAGCACTCCTCCGAGGACCTCCCCAGCCGCAGCCACACTGTGCATGACTTATCAGACAGGAGACGAGCCAGTCACCCTGGCCTGCCCGCTGGGAACAATAACACAGGGATATATAGACACGTAGACAGACAACTGCCCAGCAACCCAAACCACCTAGCCGTGCCCACTGAGAACTCTGGCACAGGACAATACAACAGGGGGGTTCAACACAGACATCATTGAGAAGAGGAGGAGGCCTCAGAGCAGCCATGTGGAAGGCCCCTGGAAAGGACTATATGTGGAGGACCACAGAGGCAGTATGGCCAGTGAGGACTATAACAGTCAGATACAGTGTCTTTCCAAGATTCCCTCAAGGAAACGGCCTGGGAAGCAGCCAGCAGACTGGCGTCAGTTTGCAACACTGGGACATCCTCACATTGGTGGGGACTGGCCCCAAGCAGACGGCCCCTGCGGCCCCCTCTACAGCACGCTGGACGGGCTCTCTGCACACTCCAGGAAGGGTCTCTCTGGGAACCCCCGGGCAGTGAGGAACCAGCTCCTGAAGGCCAGGGCCTCCCGGCTGGCTGACGAGCGCAGTGAGGTCACCACGGACGAGGAGGCTCGCGGGGATGTCTGGGCAGGCCGCTACTGGAGTAGGACGGAGCGCCGGCGCCACCTGGCGTTGGCCCGGGAGCAAAGGCAGAGGAAGCTGAGCCGTGGTGGGCCTGAGGGAGCAGCAGAGGACGGGGCTGGAAGAACAGGGGGTGCAGGGGGGCAAGGGGGTGCAGAGGGCCCTGGAGGAGGCTGCAGCACAGTGCTGGAGCTCAGCCACAGAAAGCAGAGCCGTCTGAGGAACCATAAACTGCTGGATGACTGGACCACAGTGGAGGAGCTGCTGACCCACGGCACCCGTGTGTGGGGGGAGGGGGACAACATCCTCTGTCACAGCCCGCTGCTGTCCGTCACTACAGTATAATGACACAGTGAGATAAGGTGTGTATGAGTGATTGTGAAGAGGGTCAGTGATATGACTCCAGTTTGACTACGTCTTGTTCTCCACACATGTTCCTGGAAACAACCTAGAGCAGTAGTTGTCTAATGGTCTGGACCAATGGCAATACGATACAACCTAGAGCAGTAGTTGTCTAATGGTCTGGACCAATGGCAGTATTAAACAACCCAAATGGCAGTACTCACTGGTCCCTCTAAATCTAGCTGAGTGGGTTTTGGGTAAGCTACGGCACAAAAGATATAGCTGTGTTTTGATGGCACACTCTTAGAAAAAAATGTGATATCTAGAACCTAAAAGGGTTCTTTGGCTGTCCCCATAGGAGAACCCTTTGAGTAACCCTTTTTAGTTCTAGGTAGAACCCTTTTGGTTCCAGTTAGAATCCTTTTGAGTTCCTTGTAGAACCCTTTCCACAGACGGTTATACCATGGAACCCAAAAGAGTTCTAACTGGAACCAAAAAGGGTTCTCCAATGGGGACAGCAGAAGAACCCTTTGGAACCCTGTTTTCTAAGAGTGCGGTGACTCATTTTATCAATAAACACTTTTTACAATTAAATGCAATTTCATAAGCTTTTTTGCCCAAAGAGTGGATATCACCATATCACTGTACTTCAACAAAGCATGTCATTTATTGGAAATAATAAAATAGCATTGCATCACATTTGGCTATAGAATGTAGCTCAATATGGCCTCTTTTTAAAACCACATAGCTGTAGTGATACAGACACTTTGTATTTTATATGAAAACTCAGGTAGTATGATGTGATGTGTTGTATAACTACCGCACAGGGACAAGAGTTCCATCCTTCTCACATGAGAAATGCACTTTCAACTTTTGGCCTTTGGCTTTTTCAAGATGCGTAAATATATCTGTGAGTTTGTAAACTAGTATTAGTAGGTGTGTGTATTTGGTTGAATGTATTTTAGGAAAATTAATTTTAGAGAGCCTATCACAGACCATCAAGTTGGGACCATGGCCATGATAATCACTGAAGTGTATCTACTATCATGTGTAATGGGATATTCACCTCATGATAAGTGATTACATTTTCAGCAATTTTTGGGGGGGAAAATCAATGCCTGGTCATGAAACATTCTGTTCTATTTTCACAATTTTTTACAGCCTGTTTTGACTAAGACGACAGACAGAGTACCTTTACTACCAGCATGTAGACTGTCCTCAATATAAATCTGCCAACTGGACATGGCAGCACTATTTCCTATGGGACACAAATTATGTCACCTCTTTCACTGGGCTTGGAGTCACAGGACTGATTTTACCCTGACACCACTGTTTGTCAGACATTTGTGAACACTAAGTAATGTGTCAAATAACATTTTATTTACAGTGCATTTTACACGCCTCAACACACTTTACAAGAAAATAAAAAAATGTAAACATAAAAAAAGAGACATGTCAAAACGTTCAGAGAAGTGTCACTTTGCTTTCGTTTTTCCTGATGATGATGATGACACCTCTGATTAGTGTTGCATAATATGAAACAAAATGTCTCACTCTTTTCACATAAAACCAACAGAAATGTTTTCATTTACAGACACAAAATATGATCAAATCGTGTGAACAATCATCAAACGGTATCAAAAACATCAAAAACCTTGAATTTGATCTCCTGATGGTTTCCATTTGTCACAGTGGATAAGCCCTACTGATACGGATAAGTGGATAAGCCCTACTGATACGGATAAGCCCTTCTCGAGGAGAGAAATCTATGGATGTGATGGACACCAAACATGGTTGTTGTTATGAATACTATATTTTGATTGCTCTAATAAAATATGCTGAAATGCATAAAATCTCCTGACTTTTGTTTTAATTCTAAACAATTTTTTTTTCTCCCTGAATCCTAATGTTACTCTGCCACCAATACAATTGCAGTTTCCTCCTCACTATAAACTGCCAAAGGGCCCTGGATTTCAGAGGCTCCATGTTGACAAGAATAATCTATTAATATCCCCATTATATTGTCCTTTTGGGAAGTGACATTAATACTCACATGTATACTCTGTAGAGTGATTTTTGTATTCATTTAAGAGTGACAATGTCAATTTCTGAAGTCATGTGTCATTGACAATTTTTTGGGAATGAGTGTTGAAACTATGGCCTACTCCATCTATCCAAGCATAGCCTACATATAGTCACCTTCCCTTCACAATATTGAGGGATGTCATGGCGCAGCCTGCAACACACATTTGTACCAGTAGGTGGCAGACAGACACAACTCTTTTATTTACATTAAACAAAGTTGACCCTTTTCATACAAAGTAAATGCTAAGTTACATTGATGTCATGATGTCACCACGAATTGAATATGTTTTGTTGTGTGTTTAGACCTTTATGTGGATAGTCCATCTGTAGATGCTCTACAGACTACTATCAGTATCTACAGAGTACTATCAGTATCTACAGACTACTATCAGTATCTACAGAGTACTATCAGTATCTACAGAGTACTATAAGTATCTACAGACTACTATCAGTATCTACAGAGTACTATCAGTATCTACATACTATCAGTATCTACAGACTACTATCAGTATCTACAGACTACTATCAGTTTCTACAGAGTACTATCAGTATCTACAGACTACTATCAGTATCTACAGAGTACTATCAGTATCTACAGAGTACTATCAGTATCTACAGACTACTATCAGTATACTATCAATATCTACAGAGTACTATTAGTATCTACAGAGTACTATCAGTATCTACAGACTACTATCAGTATCTACAGAGTACTATCAGTATCTACAGAATACTATCAGTATCTACAGAGTACTATCAGTATCTACAGAGTACTATCAGTATCTACAGAGTAACATTGGCTCCAGAGTGGCGCGGCAGTATACGGCACTGCAGACCCTGGTTCGATTCCAAGCTGTATCATAACCGGCCGTGATTGGGAGTCCCATAGGGCGGCGCACAATTGGCTCAGCGTCGTCCGGGTTAGGGGGTGGTTTGGTCGTCATTGGATATAAGAATTTGTTCTTAACTGACTTGCCTAGTTAAGTAAAGGTTAAAAAGAAAATAAACATTTCTACTAATCCTAACCTTTACCCTAAACCTAACTCTTACTCTAATCCTAACCCTAATCCGTAGATGCTCTACAAATTATCTGTTGATAAGCAACTGCTTGCTATCGGTAGGGCTAAGGTTAGGGTTAGATATAAAGCAAGATTAGGGTTAGGGTTGTGGTTAGGGTCAGGGTTTCTGTTATCATTACAGCTCTAGGGCCAGTGTTAGGGTTATCGTTACAGCTGTAGGTACATTGTATTACTATTCTAAGGTTACCTAATTCAGTATGTAACATGTAGAATATTGACGTAGTCAGCGAAAGCTTGAGAGAATCACAGAGAAATTACTCCAGGTTAGGGCATTCTCTCAAACCTCTGACAAACTATGAACACCACAGACTCAAAGAACTAAAGGAAAGGTGAATAAGTGTCCAATTTTCTATCATTTCAGAAAGAGAAAGAGAAAGTGATAGAGAGAGAGAGAGAGAGAGAGAGAGAGAGAGATCAGAAACATAAAGAGAAACATAGAGAGAGGCATCTAATTGAGGAAATTAAGTTTTAGGCGACCTTAAGAACCCAATTTCCTAATGGCAGGTGAGGGAGGCAGGCAGAGGAGTGGAGGGCCACAGCAGTAGCAGTAGTAGTAACAGTAGTAGAAGTAGCAGTAGTAGTAACAGTAGTAGCAGTAGCAGTAGTAGTAGTGGTAGCAGTAACAGTAGTAGCAGTACTAGCAGTAGCAGTAGTAGCAGCAGTAGTAGTAGTAGTAGTAGTACTAATAGTAGTAGTAGCAGTAGTAGTAGCAGTAGTAGTAGTAGTAGTAACAGTAGTAGCAGTAGTAGTAGAAAGTAGTAGTAGTAGTAGTAGTAGCAGCAGTAGTAGTACTAGCAGTAGCAGCAGTAGTAACAGTAGTAGCAGTAGCAGTAGTAGTAGTAGTAGTAGTAGTAGTAGCAGCAGTAGTAGTACTAGCAGTAGTAGTAGTAGTAGCAGCAGTAGTAACAGTAGCAGTAGCAGTAGTAGTAGTAGTAGTAGTAGTGGTAGTAGTAGTAGAGCCAGCAGTAGTAGTGTAACAAAGTGAAAATGTAGAGTTTCCATCAACCTCGCGAGCAATGTAGATATCAAAGAACGCCGCAGTTCGCGGTAGAGTAGTGGGTGAATCCATTCACATCGGGAAAAGGGGTGATATAAATAATATTTCCTTTCATTTTGTATTACTGAATTCATAATAAATCTTTGCTACTACTGTAGTAAGGTTGGTAATACGAGAGGTCTTCAGGCTTACCATTTTTCTATTATTTTCTTTGAAAGAACATCTAGTGGGTTTTGAGTGCTTCTCCCCTATTTGGGAAGTTTGTCTGCCTGCCCCTCAGTCTGAGAGAGATAATCTGAGAGCAGTGAAAGTGTGGCTGTGACCGTCCTGTCAATGCCTGTCATCACTGTTTGATATCTTTTACTGCAGATAAAAACCGTCGACCTGAAGTGTGGGTGTCTGTGTGCCTTTCTTCTGAGGGGCTATGTAAAGTTGGTTATAGTAGCAGTAGTAGTAGTAGCAGAAGTTGTAGCAGTAGTAGTAGTAGTAGTAGAGTAGTAGAGTAGTGGTAGAGTAGCAGTGGTGGTCAGTGGTGGTGGCAGTAGCAGTGGTGGTGCTGGTGGTGGCGGTGGTAGTGTTAGCAGCAGTTGTGGTATCGGTGGTGGTGGTAGCGGTGTTGGTGGCGGTGGCTTTGGTAGTAGTGGCGGTGGTAACGGTGTCAGAAGTGGTTGTTGTGGTAGTGGTGGTGGTGGTTGCCAGTAGCAGCGGTGGTAGCGGTGGCGGCGGTGGTGAGCGGTGGTGGTGGGATCGGTGGTAGCGGTGGTAGTAGTGGTGGTGGCGGTGGCAGCGGTGGTGGCAGCGGTGGTGGGATCGGTGGTAGCGGTGGTGAGTAGTAGTAGTAGCAGAGTTGTAGCGGTGGTGGTGGTGGTGGTGGTAACGGTGGCGGTAGTAGCAGAGTGGTGGTAGAGTAACGGTGTCGGTTGGTGGTTGTGGTGGTAGTGGTAGCGGCGGTAGTAGTGGCGGTGGGATCGGTGGTAGCGGTGGTAGTGATGGTGGCAGCGGTAGTGGTAGCGGTGGGATCGGTGGTAGCGGTGTAGTAGTGGTGGTAGTGGTGGTGGTAGTGGTAGCGGTGGCGGTGGTGGCGGTGGTAGTGGTGGTAGGCGGTGGTGATGGTAGTAGTAGTGGTAGGTGGTAGTGGTGGTGGTAGCGGTGGCGGCGGTGGTAGCGGTAGTAGTGGCAGTAGATGGTGGTGGGATCGGTGGTAGCGGTGGGTGGTGGTGGTGATGAGTGGCGGCGGTGGTGGTAGCGGTGGTAGTGGGATCGATCTGGTGGTGGCGGTGGTGGGAGGATCGGTGGTGGCAGTGGGAGTAACGGTGTCAGAGTGGTTGTTTGGCAGCGGTGGTGCGGTGGCAGCGGTGGTGGGAAAGCGGTAGTGGTAGTGGGATCGGTGGTAGCGGTGGTAGTGGTGGTGGCGGTGGCAGCGGTGGTGGCAGCGGTGGTGGGATCGGTGGTAGCAGTGGTGGTGGTGGTGGCAGAGTTGTGGTAGTGGTGGTGGTGGTAGTGGTGGTAGTGGTAGTAGCGGTTGTGGTACTGGTAGTGGCGGTGGTAGTAGCGGTAGCGGTGGTAGTGGTAGCGGTGGTGGTACTAGTGGTAGCGGTGAGATGGCAGCGGTTGTGGTATCGGTGGTGAGAGTGGGGTGGTTGTGGTAGTGGTGGTAGTGGTGGTAGTGGTGGGATCGGTGGTAGTGGCGGTGGTGGTAATGGTAGCGGTGTTGGTAGCGGTGGCTTTGGTGGTGGTGGTGGTGGTGGTGGTGGTAACAGTGGCAGTGGTAGAGAGTGGTGGTGGTGGGAAGTAACGGTATCGGTGGTAGTGGTTGTGGTGGTAGTAATGTGTGGCAGTGGTGGCAATGGCAGCGGTATTGGTAGCGGTGTTGGTGGGATCCGGTGGTAGCGGTGGTGGTGGTGGTAGTGGTGGTGGTGGTGGTAGTGGTAGCGGTGGCGGCGGTGGTAGTGGCGGTGGTGGTAGCGGTGGGATCGGTGGTGGCGGTGGTAGTGGTGGTGTCGGTGGTGGTGGTCGTGGTGAGTGGCAGCGGTGGTGGTGGCGGTGGTGGTGGGATCGGTGGTAGCGGTGGTGGTGGTGGTGGTAGTGGCGGTGGTGGTGCTGGTGGTGGCGGTGGTGGTGAGTGAAGTAGCGGTGGTGGTGGTGGTGGTGGTGGTGGTGAGTGGTGGTAGTGGTGGTGGGATCGTGGTGGTAGTGGCAGTGGTAGTAATGGTAGCGGTGTTGGTGGCGGTGGCTTTGGTGGTGGTAGTGGTGGTGGTGGTAACGGTAGCGGTGGTGGCAGAGTAGTGGTGGTAGGAGTAACGGTGTCAGTGGTGGTGGCTGTGGTGGTGGTGGTAGTGGTGGTGGTGGCGGCGGTGGTAGCAATGGCGGTAGCAGTGGCAGTGGCAGTGGTGGTGGTGGTGGTGGTGGTGGTAGTGGCAGTGGCGACGGCAGTGGTGGCGGTGGTGGTGGCGGTGGGATCGGTGGTAGCGGTGGTGGTGGTGGTGGTGGTATCGGTGGTGGTGGTGGTCGGTGGTGGTGGCGGCGGTGGTGGTGGCGGTGGTGGCGGTGGTGGTGGTGGTGGTGGTGGCGGTGGTGGTGCTGGTGGTGGCCGGTGGTGGTGGTAGTGGCGGTGGTGGTGGTGGTGGTGGTGGTGGTGGTGGTAGTGGTGGTGGTGGGATCGGTGGTGGTGGCGGTGGTGGTGATGGTGGCGAAGTGTTAGTGGCGGTGGCTTTATTGTAGTGGTGGTAGTGGTGGTGGTAACGGTGGCGGTGGTGGCAGAGTGGTGGTGGTGGAGTAACGGTGTCGGTGGTAGTGGCTGTGGTAGGTGGTAGTGAAGTGGTAGCGGCGGTAGTAGCAGTAGCAGGCGGTGGTGGTAGTGGTGGGATCGGTGGTGGTGGTAGTGGTGGTGGTGGTGGTGGTGGTGGTGTAGCGGTGGCAGCGGTGGTAGCGGTGGTGGTGGGATCGGTGGTAGCGGTGGTAGTGGTGGTGGTTGCAGCGGTAACCATGGTGGTGAGTAGTGGTGGCAGTGGTGTGCTAGTGGCTTCGGTGGTAGCGGCAGCGGCAGTAGTGGTAGCGGTAGCAGGTAAGTGGTAGCAATGGTAGCAGTGGCAGTGGTAACGGTGGTAGCGGCGGCGGTGGTGGTAGCGGTGGCGGTGGTGGTAGCGGTGGCGGTGTTGGCGGTGGTAGTGGTGGTGGTGGTAGTGGTAGCGGTGGTAGCGGTAGTAGTAATGGTAGCGGTGGTGGCTGCGGTGGTGGCCAAGTGCTGGCGGTGGTGGCTGCGGTGGTAGCAGCAGGGAGAGTAGCGGTGGAGCGGTAGGGCTACGGTGGTAGTAGTAGTGGTAGTGGTAGTGGCAGTGGTAGCAGCAGAAGTAACAGTAGTAGCTGCAGTAGTAGTAGTAGTAGCAGTAGTATCTGCAGTAGTAGCAGCAGAAGTAGCAGTACTATCTGCAGTAGTAGCAGCAGAAGTAGCAGTAGTAGCTGCAGTAGTAGCAGCAGAAGTAGTAGTAGTAGCAGTAGTAGCAGTGGTAGCTGCAGTAGTAGCAGCAGCAGTATCTGAGTCTAATAAATGAACAGCTCTGCTCCTGTGTTAGCCATCATAATTCTCAGATGGAAAAGCTTTGAAAGACTCCTCAGATCAAGACAACATGTAGCCTATACCTCAACAGCTTCTTATTCATGTTTGTTAGCATACATGCACATATTTACTCAAGTCACTTAAGCCTTACTAACAATTGTCTTTGTCTTGTAATACGAGAACTGACAATGCAAGTATGTAATGCTGTTGGATGTTGGTGTGGGGCGTGGAATTACAATAACAATCTGTGTTGGTTTAATTCATTACATTGTCTGTGTTCATAAGTTCCCCAGTCACAACCTCATGTTATTTTTCTACTTTTCTGTTCAGGAAGAAATAGGAGAAGTACAAGATACCCAGCAGCAGCGTGCTTCGTTGAGGAAGTGCATCATCATGTTGAGGAAATGTATCATCCTGTTGAGGAAGTGCATCATCCTGTTGAGGAAATGTATCATCCTGTTGAGGAAGTGTACATCCTGTTGAGGAAATGTATCATCATGTTGAGGATGAGGAAGTGTATTATCCTGTTGAGGAAGTGCATCATCCTGTTGAGGATGTGTAACATCCTGTTGAGGAAATGTATCATCATGTTGAGGATGAGGAAGTGTATCATCCTGTTGAGGATGAGGAAGTGTATCATCCTGTTGAGGAAGTGTATCATCCTGTTGAGGAAGTGTATCATCCTGTTGAGGATGTGTTTCATCCTGTTGAGGAAGAGTTTCATCCTGTTGAGGAAGAGTTTCATCCTGTTGAGGAAGAGTTTCATCCTGTTGAGGATGAAGAAGTGTATCATCTGTTGAGGAAGTGTACCATCCTGTTGAGGAAGTGTATCATCCTGTTGGATGATATTTAAAAAATGATTCAATCATCCCGGGAAAATATAGTGCAGACATTATCAACTCATTATCATGACCACTAATTGGGGGCCTGTAATGACGTCCATTTTTCACAATTTGTCTGCAGACACTTAAACCTGTCTGTGTGAGTAGTTCCTCGAGAACATACTGTACTGTTTTATAAAATGTTTCCTCTTGTTTAACTACAGTGCACATATGAATAGTGTTTGTCATTTGAATTGCTTCGCCCTCAAAATCAATTAGTGCAGACAATGGTTCAGTGGCTTTTATAGAATCACTCCGGGCTCCTGTCAGGCTCCGTGTTCTAATCAGGTTTGGTTGGTAAATAAATGATGAAACAAACGGTGTAACTCCCCTAATGTATCTAATGAATGATTCTACCAATCAGACATAACTAGATATCAGAGTTCTGATTTAGTTTAGTTATCTTCAAGAACAAAAGACAATCTGGATATGTATTTTTATACATCAGTGAAATGCAGAGCAGTGTCACCCTTGGATGACAGGATGTTGATCTTAGCTCTAAATGAATATACATTTGAAGGACCTCATTTACAACCATGACATAAAGCGTTTGTCTATAAAACCATCTAGAGATGTTGTAGTTTATTACTGTGTGCTTCACAAAGAACCAAATGATTCCCCAAAGTGCAGAAACGAACACATCTGTTCAATACCCGTAACTAATCTAACCGCCCCAAACACAACCAACCCACATGTACTATGTAATGTACGCATGAAACATTGGCAAGAACAAATTCATTATCAAGAAAACAGAACTGGAAAAAGAAGCAGAAAATATTCCTAGATAAAGGATGCTGTTATTGTGGAATGAAACATCTATGAATACATACAAAGGCCAGGACAAGCCACAAGATGACAAGAGAAAACCATGTATTTCAATATATGTATCAGGGTTATATTCAAATAGACACAGTGGGTTTGTGAATCCTGCCCATCAAACATTGCTTCTCCCTGGGTTCTGGTTGGTGAACCTGAACACTTTGCCTTTCAGTAAACCACAGTTCAGAGTTCAGGGCTAGGGAAAAATCTGTCTAGAGACGGCTAATTGGCCCTTGCCTTTATAGAAGTCTCCCAATCAAGCTCACTGCCAAGAGACAAGACATTAAAGACAACGTTTATTCATTGATATTATGATGTATAATTATGAAACTGTGTAACTGGAAACAGGGACATTAGCTATGTTTATAAGTAGCTCCTGGTAAACAGAGTACATCAGTAGAAATGTACAATACTTCTCTATCATATTCCAGTCTTTGTTGTCCCGTTGTACTTGGAATTCTACGCTACACACCGTTCCGTTGAATATGATGACACTCAGTGCAGATGACATACCATTTACAAGGGTAAATGCTAAAAAATGAAGAAATTAATTTTGAGAACCAGTGGACCGTGCAGCCATACCTCAAAGTCATTATATCGTGAAGACACACCACTTCCATTCTCACCATACGAGCAGAAACCTTCAACCGCCTAGCTCATTTATAATGAACGAGGTGACATTTTCTCACATTTCGTTACAACTCTGCTAACTAGACATTGAAATACACACTGCAGCGCAGACGAGGCCCCTGGTTAGTGCCTGCCTGCTGTTAATGTGAAAGAGAAATGGACTGACAGAAATAATGCCACACACACTCAATCGAATCAGACAGCACGTCAAAATAGTTTATTAAAGAATTCATGGTCGAGGCACTACCTCACATTTATAGGCACTGAACTACTATACTGGAGTCACTGTCACAACTCAGCCTGGGCACTGTACCTGTATCACATTACTGTAACAATGTTTTACTGTACTGGAGTCACAACTCAGCCTGGGCACTGTACCTGTATCACATTACTGTAACAATGTCTTACTGTACTGGAGTCACAACTCAGCCTGAGCACTGTACCTGTATCACATTACTGTAACAATGTCTTACTGTACTGGAGTCACAACTCAGCCTGGGCACTGTACCTGTATCACATTACTGTAACAATGTCTTACTGTACTGGAGTCACAACTCAGCCTGAGCACTGTACCTGTATCACATTACTGTAACAATGTTTTACTGTACTGGAGTCACAACTCAGCCTGGGCACTGTACCTGTATCACATTACTGTAACAATGTCTTACTGTACTGGAGTCACAACTCAGCCTGAGCACTGTACCTGTATCACATTACTGTAACAATGTCTTACTGTACTGGAGTCACAACTCAGCCTGGGCACTGTACCTGTATCACATTACTGTAACAATGTCTTACTGTACTGGAGTCACAACTCAGCCTGAGCACTGTACCTGTATCACATTACTGTAACAATGTCTTACTGTACTGGAGTCACAACTCAGCCTGGGCACTGTACCTGTATCACATTACTGTAACAATGTCTTACTGTACTGGAGTCACAACTCAGCCTGAGCACTGTACCTGTATCACATTACTGTAACATCGTCTTACTGGACCGGTGAACATAATCAGAACACCATTACAGGAATCCATCAAGGCATCTCTCTGTCAGACCGGAGCTCTGTCAAAATGCCTGAAGCTCTCCTCTGCACATTGTCCGCTAATAAACTTGTCTCCTCATCCGGTCTCTAGGGCTGCGTTTACACATGCAGCCCAATTCAGATATTATTGGCACCAATAGTTTTTTTAACCAATCAGATAAGCTCTTTTACAAATGAATACTCAGACTCATTGTTTGGGCTGATGATCACCTCACCTCATATTATAGGAATAAAACACTTCCTGCTGATTGTCAGAACATGAATGTTGCCACACACCACAGATCAGTGTGGGAGTGGCCTACTGTTCTTGATTCAGATATCCCTTGATTGGTTGAGGATCAGCAACAGACTAAGTATTGGTACAGTTGTTTCTCTACTCACTCATATTCTACAATGTATAGGAATCTCCTTCTCCAAATGTGGATAAGCTGTGACATCATTAGTGTGTGTGTGTGTGTGTGTGTGTGTGTGTGTATACATGTATCTTGACCAAAGCAAACTTATTTGGCCTCCTTGCTTCAAACATAAACCTGGTATGAAAATAAATTGTGACAAGCTTTCGTTGCCACTCAACCCTTCTGTGATGTTCAGACATACTGCATAGCCTCCCTTCGTTGAGACAGGAGTCAGGACGCACAGGATACAGTCAGAGACCGTCAGCCAACACCATCAACCTGGTTACGCACCATGGAAACACATCACAACACAGCATCATAGAGAGAACAGACCAAGTGTCAACATGACAGGGCAACACCACTACGAACATGACCTTGTACAGCTCAACCCACACAACGCAAATAGACAGCTGTAGTAGCACAGCTAAAACAACAAACTGGAAAAAATACAAAATATAGGGAACAGGGACATTTTTAGAGAGAATACAAATTATTTAAAATACTAATTTATTCTGGAAGGAAAAGCAACAATACTTTACTGACTGTTACACAGTAATGCTACTTGAGGGTGTGACACAGTGACTGTTGCCTTGACACCAGGTGTTCACAGTGAACCGCACAAAAACAGAGTCTTTGATGGTAAAAAATAAGACACAGTACTGAAATGATTTATATTAATCAAATGCAAGGTAGTATGGAAATATGTCATGTGTGGATTCAGCATCTTTGATCCCAAGAAGAGAAGGCAGAGAGACATGCTGTATTTAAACCTGAGTCTAATAGACTGCTTAGAAGGGATCTCTACTATAAAGAAAGCAAATGGGAAAAGTTAATGTACTGAATGATCTACCACACTGTTTATGAAGCCAGCAGCAGTGGGATTACAGTACAGAACTAGAGTCAACTGCAGTTTACGCTGTTGAGTCATATGTCATGTCAGCGCCAGAGGAGCACATCTGAAAAATTATTTTAGCTCTCTCTCTCTCTCGCTCTCTCTCGCTGTCTCTCTCTCTCTCTCTCTCTCTCTCTCTCTCTCTCTCTCGCTCTCTCTCGCTGTCTCTCTCTCTCTCTCTCTCTCTCTCTCTCTCTCTCTCTCTCTCTCGCTCTCTCTCTTTCTATCTCTCTCTCTCTGTGTCTCTCTCTCTCTCTTTCTCTCTGTCTCTCTCTCTCTGTCTCTCTCTCTGTCTCTCTCTTTGTGTCTTTCTCTCTCCCTCTCTCTCTCTCTCTCTCTCTCTCTTTGTGTCTTGAGGGTGTGCAAGTTCTTTCTAAACTGTTCTCAAGAGCTTAGAAACTAGAGTGCTTCTGCCGAAGAGAACCTGGGCCTCCTGCAGACTGCTACCGAATACAGCATTCTCTCTCCACTGATGAGAATCCAGTTATGTATATACATATATTTGTGTTTTATCCATCACTTTATTGCTGTTGCCAGCCAGCCAGATCCATGTGGTGAGCCTCGGAGCGTAGAGAAACACAACTTCCCACGTAGCCAGAAATACATCTATCAACTGGCACTGAAGCATGTTTAGAAAGACACTGCACTCCCCAAGGGGATATCTCAATGACATCATCAACAAGGTGTTCTAGAAATATGTATGTGATTGTGGGAGTGTAAGTGTGGGGGTGCATCTATGTGCTAGAATGAAACCCTAAGCTATTTAATAGTCTATAGAATATGAATATGGTTGAGAGTTTCATTATGGTCCGAGTCACGTCAGGAGTCTGATAATGATAGCTCATCTGAGATGATTTCATAATTCTGACCTGCACCCTGCTAGTGTCATATGAGTGTCACGAACCCTGAAGCCCTCCTAACCAGCCCCTTGTAGTCCTCCTAACCAGGGTCAGTCTTCCTAACCGGCCCCCTGTATCCCTCCTAACCGGCCTCCTGCAGCCCTCCTAACCAACCTTCCTACCCAACCTGTAATTTAGCACATCGAAGGGCCACAAAGCCACAGCCTGAACTGGTGCCAGCTTAGGAGGACATCCTAAATAAAATTAGAAAAAACTCATGATCCATAGAATGTGGGGATCTACAGGGCTGACGCCAGGAAAGAAAACCCTCACCCTCTGTCCACTAATACTACCTCTAAAGCCCCTCCCACTGCCCTTCTGCGTGTTCCCGCTATTTCCTATTAGTTCCTTGAAAGGTAAAAGGTTGAATAAGCATGGTATATGTACAGGAAGACTTCCTGTTAAGAGCTATTGCTTTTCCCTTTAAAAAACAACTCTTACATTGTTTCATTCTCTAAAGTTTCATTGCTAAGCTCTGATGTAAAATATTATTAATTCTTTCTCTCCAAAAACATGTCTTTAAGCTTCAGGGAAATGTGGCTTAGTGTCAAAGCGCTCTATTCTGAGTCTCTGGTGCCACAGTGCAGGTATTGGCTGGCAATTCTAGAGGTGGTATTCAGGAGTCTGGGATTTTAATAACACCACGTTAACAACAGGGACCAAAACACACACTCGCATACTCCAAAGTTGTATCCTAAACTCTCAACTTTAAGGTGATAAAAAATGTCTAAACAAGCCACTGCAACCTGACACTGCTGTGGTGAAACAGATATGGCCCTAAGTTCCTTTCATTTCCAGAAAAGTACCCTGCTTTTATCCTGAAAATGCTGTAATGTTCAAATTAGTATTGTGTGTGGTGCTTTTATTTTGGTTATTTGTTCGACAACTCCGATATTCCTTTGTGACAGGTGTCCAGGTCAGACATGAGTCTGTATGAGTGTGTGTGTGTCCCTCACCTGGACACAAATAATGTGTTTGTACCGGTGTATGCACAAATAGCGCCACAGTCCTTTCCTGTGTATTTGTGAGTGTGTGTAGTAGCCATGTCAGTGTGTGTCTCTGTGCATGTGTGTGTGTCACACAGTCTCTCTGAGACAGAGGGCCTCCACAGCGTTGCTGGGCCCCTGGGCCACACCCCCGATGAGGAACAGCATGTTGGGGGTCTGCAGGGGGGCACAGCAGCAGCGGGGGCTGGGCATCGGGGCAGCATACTCCCAACGTCGCTTCACAAGGTTGTAGCTCTCCACTGACGACAGGGGTGACGGCTGGTTTCCTGGACACACACATACACACACAATTTACTAAATTGTTTTCCCCCTAAGATTAGGACACAGACGTATCTTCCCAGAAAAAAAAGAGCTACAGAGCATTTGGAAAGTATTCAGACCCCTTGACTTTTTCCACATTTTGTTACGTTACAGCCTTATTCTAAAATGTATTTAATTGTTATTTTTCCTCCTCAATCTACCCACAATAACCCATAATGACAAAGCAAAAACAGGTTTTTATACATTTTTGCAAATGTATAAAAAAAATACAACGGAAATATCACATTTAAATAAGTATTCAGACCCTTTACTCAGAACTTTGTTGAAGCACTTTGGCAGCGATTACAGCCTTGAATATTCTTGAATATGACGCTACAAGCTTGATGGCCTGATGACTCCTTGATGTCCCGAGTCCACCTGGCCGTGCTGCTTCTCCAGTTTCAACTGTTCTGCCTGTTTTATGAACATTTTAAAATCTTCTCCATGTTCTGTTATAATCTGCACCCGGCACAGCCAGAAGAGGACTGGCCACCCCTCACAGCCTGGTTCCTCTCTAGGTTTCTTCCTAGGTTTTGGCCTTTCTAGGGAGTTTTACCTAGCCACCGTGCTTTTACACCTGCATTGCTTGCTGTTTGGGGTTTTAGGCTGGGTTTCTGTACAGCACTCTGTGACATCAGCTGATGTAAGAAGGGCTTCATAAATCAATTTGATTGATATTTGGGGAGTTTTTCTCATTCTTCTCTATAGATCCTCTCAAGTTCTGTCAGGTTGGATGGAGAGCGTCGCTGCACAGCTATTTTCAAGTCTCTCCAGAGATGTTCGATCAGGTTCAAGTCCGGGCTCTGGCTGGGCCACTCCTGCCCAGGAGACTTGTCCCGAAGCCACTCCTGCGTTGTCTTGGCTGTGTGCTTAGGGTCGGTGTCCTGTCCTGTTGGAAGGTGAACCTTCGCCCCAGTCTGAGGTCCTGAGTGCTAGGGAGCAGGTTTTCATCAAGGGTCTCTCTGTACTCCATACGTGACGCTTGGCATTCAGGCCAAAGAGTTCAATCTTGTTTCTCATTGTCAGAGTCCTTTAGGTGCCTTTTGGCAAACTCCAAGGGGGCTGTCATGTGCCTTTTACTGAGGAGTGGCATCCGTCTGATTGGTGGAGTTCGGCAGAGTTGGTTGTCCTTCTGGAAGGTTCTCCCATCTCCACAGAATAACTGTTCTGTCAGAGTGACCATTGGGTTCTTGGTCAACTCCCTGACCAAGGCCCTTCTCCCCCGATTTGTCCGAATGCACCTGAGGAGGCACCTGAGCTCAATTTCGAGTTTCATAGCAAAGGGTCTGAATACTTATGTAAATAAGTACATTTTTGTTTTTAATTTTTAATCAATTTGCAAAGATTTCTAAAACCTGTTTTCACTTTGTCATTATGCAGTATTTTGTGTAGGTTGATGAGGAAAATGTTTTATTTAATCCATTTGAGAATAAGGCTGTAACGTAACAAAATGTGGAAAAAGTCAAGCGGTCTGAATACCTTCCCGAATGCACTGTAATCTCTCCTTAACATGAAAATGTGACATATATGATTATACAGTTGAGCTAACATTGAAGAGAGAGGGGGTAGAACACAGGTGTGCAGCTGGACAAATAGTTCTGTGTTAATCACAGCCGTGCGTGAGAGAGGGGCAGAAAAGGGCAGGTGTGTAGGGAGCCCCCTAACAGCCTCATCATTACTGTGGCTGGGCCTCACAGCTCCTCCCTCACTCTGACTGGTCTGTTCGTCCGTCACACATGATTAAACTAACACAATTACACTATTTTTGGCAATGTGGAAACACAGTCAATCACTTTCAGTCTGTCACACATGAGCACACACACAAAAACTCTTCCGGAATTACACACTAAAACTGAAAAAATATACTGTAACGATAGGCATGTAAGTGGTATTGTAAATAAAGGTAAGGTTATATACTCATTGATAAGACAGACATTTGCCTAAGACTAGGGATCCAGGGGAAAGCTGTCTTGTTTTAAAAAGGAAGAGCTGTCTGTCTGTCTGTCTGTCTGGGGTAGTCATGTGATCTACCTCTCAGTCGCAGAGCAACAGGTGGAATAACGCAATATGTTGCATCCATCCAGATGGCTGGGGGAGTACTGTTTACTGTACTCAGTAAGAAACACCTAGAAATCTACTGGGTAAAAGAACATTTAAACATGAACTTAACTAAAAAACAAAGTTCTAAAAATCACACATTCTGTACTCCCCCTCTACCACACACATTGATTTATCTAATATCCAAGGGCGGACTGGCTATCTGGAATTTCAGGCAAATGCCAGATGGTCTGGTCCATTTCTAGCCCAGTGAGTCTGTCTAACTTGGGTTTCTTGCGCAAAACGTATCATTATCTGGATAATAATGGGGGCCTCAAGAAAAAAAATGGGCCACTGTGTTAGAAATACCAGGGCCGATTTCTGGTCCCAGTCCGCCCCTGCTCATATCTTTCAGAGGGTCAGTCAAAGTCAGTTTTCTCTCCTTTAGCCTCAGGATCCCTGTCATTAGACATTACCAGCCGCTGCTCAGTTGTTCTGGTTTCCATGGAGACCCTCACTGAGCTGCAGATGATATGGACTGTGGGGCGGGGCGGCTCAGACCGTTCCTTTTTAATCTTCACAGGAACATGCTCCAGCGTGGCGCCGTGCGCCAGTGGGTTGTTTTTACTGAACTGGATTGTACCACATGTTCTGTTCTGTGTCAAATGGACCAAGAGCATTTGATTTGCCTCAGCAACCTAGTAGGCAGGTTGCTGATTTTAGCGCCCTACACACTCCACCCATCTACCTCAATTTAGATGACTTTTTAGGATTTGTGGGGAGATTTGGGGAGACTTGGGAGACTTAGTGTTTGTGTGTGTGTGAGTGTGTGTGTGTGTGTGTGCATGAGTGACATTGTATTGTAGTCTGTGCACATAATTGCACAGACTACCACTCTACACTGCCACTCTACACACTGCCATCTCTACCGAGTTCATTCAAATCAGTTTCTAATCATATTATCCATACAGATATCAATTTGTCTTGTATCAGTGAGAACGGGAGAGGGTGACAGTGACCGACGGATGGATGGACGTTGAGAGGGAACAGAAAGACAAAATGTGAGAAAAGAGATAGTGAGAGGGAAAGGGAAAAGATAGTCAGAAATGTTTGGGAGACACAACAGTGATAGAGTGTAGGAAGAGGAGGACGAGGCTAGCTTCTGAATGGCATGACAATCTAATGTCACCCTGAAAAACATCCCTTTGGCTTTCAACCACCCGACACTATGAATAATAAATAGGTGCCTTATTCAGCCTCAAAAGAGAGACAATCCTCCCAGCTGGCTGTTAAATGGAGGGCAGATCCCTCATTTACCAGCCTTTTGACAAAATTAAGAGGAAGGGAAATATAACATCTGTGAAGGGAAATATAACATATGTGAATCAGAATCCTAAAATATCCCTCTAGGATTAAAAGGCTCATGTTAAGACTGACACTCCCTCTCTCTCTCTCTCTCTCTCTCTCTCTCTCTCTCTCTCTCCCTCTCCCTCCCTCCCTCTCCTTCTCCCTCTCCCTCTCCCTCCTTCCTCACTGCAGCACAGATTCTAAGCTTGATTCATTGTCTCTTTAAGCTGTGACATGGAGACCCAAATGAACCAATCAATTAACTAAATTACACAGAATGTGTATGAAGACAGAGAGAACAGAATGCATTCCCATACTGTCTCAACATTGCTTTATATCCTACTGCTTACAATCACGCAGTCGAGGAAACATTTACCCTCAGATTAAATTAAAATTATGACTTTTCATGGTGTGACCTGCCACACTGTGTTAAATTGAATGGTGTTAGTTTGCTCACCTAGTCCCCCTGCAACGATGACCCTTCCTCCCAGACATCCGGCTGTGAAGTCTGCTCTCTTATCCCTCATCCTGGAGGCTCGGGTTGGTTTGATCCAGATACCTGAGGCACAGGGGTCAGGGGGTAAAGGTCAGAGAGAATACAGCTTGTCTTATATACTGTAAGACAAACATTACAATCCCTGTTCTAGCATTATTAATTGCATCAAATACAAGACTATTTAATACAAACTGTAGGCCTATTTACTGCATGGAGAAAACAGCAGCTTAGAGTTGTCGGTCTGACACTCTACAGACTCTCTCTCTCTATCTCTCTCTCCTTTCCTTCAAGCCATTTCTCATGCTTTACCCCCTTTCAATCTCTCCCTCCTTCATCCTCTCTCTCTCTCAATCCCTCCATTTCTAACACTGCCCCATTTCATTTCACCCTCTCTTTCTCTCTCTCTCTCCCTCAGGTAGATAGATGGAGACCGACCGGGCAGTATATACTAAGGAGACTGCCTGTGCTCAGCTTCAGAGAGCTCTATGAATCACAAACCACAATGAGGCCGTCCCAGGTGCACTCTTCTCTGGCTGCTTTGTCTGTGTGGCGAGATGTCTGCCCTACGGCACATTACATTTTCTACATTTGGGACAGCGTGCCCACATCCCCACATAATCCTCCCTTTCTCTCCTCCTGCACTGCAAAGTGTGTCTACTAAAAGCCTGACTTCAAGCTTTTTTCCTCTCCATGGAAACAGGGACAGAAAAAGAACGACCTGGTTGAGGCCTCCTTAATAAATAATATGAGGGTCTGCCCTACTCATCCCCTTCCCCTTCACTCCTCATTACTCACTGTAACCCTCTGGCCTTGTGCCTGTCCTCTGTTCAGCTCTCGACCCATACGGATCCTCTGTTCAGCTCAAAAGATAAGAAATCATCTCAAAATGCGAACAGGTGTCTAAATGAGCTAAATGTTCTAAAGAAAATTGGAATTTCAGTGTACTTCCTGAATTGTCTGGAAGTGAAATGTATCTGATGCTGTACTGAAAAGTCATATTACTGATCAGGGAGAGCAGCATCTTCCCAGGTCAGTCCAGTCCCGTCTAGTCAGAGAGAGGACAGCACTGTTCGGGTGGAGGAGAGTCCATTTACCTCATCCGCTGGTTTGGAGTCACAGCAGCAAAGACTCGGGCCTCAGGCAAGTCCTGAACATTCCCTGATAGCTTAGCGGCTCACAGATGGAGCCAAGAGAAAAAACCAACACCACTCCATGTGACAAATCAACACCTCTCTATGTGACAAATCAACACCTCTGTATGTGAGAGATCAACACCTCTGTATGTGAGAGATCAACACCTCTGTATGTGAGAGATCAACACCTCTGTATGTGAGAGATCAACACCTCTGTATGTGAGAGATCAACACCTCTGTATGTGAGAGATCAACACCTCTGTATGTGAGAGATCAACACCTCTGGAAGTGAGAGATCAACACCTCTGTATGTGAGAGATCAAAAACCAGGGGTAAAAATAAGCCGATACGGTCCGGTACGGCGTCCCGGCAAAATAAATAGTGGGGGTATGCAGTACCAGTTAAACATGACATCACAATAATTAAAACTAAATGTCAAGTGTGGTTGACGAGAACCACTGACATTTTCCCAAGACAGAGATGAGTGGCAGACACCGAGAGGCGAGCGAGCAGCAGTGGACTAATGACAATGGCCACAATGGAGTTTCTCATGATAAGCTGTAGACCACACTACCTTCATCTGTATTCTTTGTAGCTGTTTACATACCACCACAGTCAGAGGCTGGCACTAAGACAGCATTGAATGAGCTGTATTCCGCCACAAGCAAACAAGAAAACGCTCACCTGGAGGCGGCGCTCCTAATAGCCGGGGACTTTAATGCAGGGAAACTTAAATCAGTTTTACCAAATTTCTATCAGCATGTAAATATGCAACCAGAGGGAGAATAACTCTGGACCACCTTTACTCCACACACAGAGACGCGTACAAAGCTCTCCCTCGCCCTCCATTTGGCAAATCTGACCATAATTCTATCCTCCTGATTCCTGCTTACAAGCAAAAATGAAAGCAGGAAGCACCAATGACTAGATCAATAAAAAAGTGGTCAGATGAAGCAGATGCTAAACTACAGGACTGTTTTGCTAGCACAGACTGGAATATGTTCCGGGATTCCTCCAATGGTATTGAGGAGTACACCACATCTGTCATTGGTTTCATCAATAAGTGCATCGATGACGTCGTCCCCACAGTGACCGTACGTACATACCTCAACCAGAAGCCATGGATTACAGGCAGCATTCGCACTGTGCTAATGTCTATAGCTGCCGCTTTCAAGGAGCGGGACTCTAACCCGGAAGCTTATAAGAAATCCTGCTATGCCCTCAGACAAACATCAAACAGGCAAAGCGTCAACACAGGACTAAAATTGAGTCGTACTACACCGGCTCTGACGCTTGTCGGATGTGGCAGGGCCTGCAAACCATTACAGACTACAAAGGGAAGCACAGCCGAGAGCTGCCCAGTGGCACGAGCCTACCGGATGAGCTAAACTACTTCTGTGCTCACTGAAACATGCATGAGAGCACCAGCTGTACCTGAAGACTGTGTGATCACCCTCAGCAGCCGATGTGAGTAAGACCTTTAGACAGGTCCCACTCCAATTTGCATACCGCCCAAACAGATCCACAGATGATGCAGTCTCTATTGCACTCCACACTGCCCTTTCCCACCTGGACAAAAGGAACACCTATGTGAGAATGCTCAGCTCAGCGTTCAACACCATACTGCCCTCAAAGCTCATCAATAAGCTAAGGACCCTGGGACTAAACACCTCCCTCTGCAACTGGATCCTAGACTTCCTGACGGGCCGCCCTCAGGTGTTAAGGGTAGGTAACAACACATGTGCCACGCTGATCCTCAACACAGGGGCCCCTCAGGGGTGCATGCTCAGCCCCCTCCTGTACTCCCATGCCAAATCTTTTCAGTCTCCTGAGGGGAATAGGTTTTGTCGTGCCCGCTTCACGACTATCATGGTGTGCTTGGACCATATTAGTTAGTTGGTGATGTGGACACCAAGGAACTTGAAGCTCTCAACCTGCTCCACTGCAGCCCCGTCGATGAGAATGGGGTGTGCTCTGTCCTCTTTTTCTTGTAGTCCACAATCATCTCCTTTGTCTTGATCACGTTGAGGGAGAGGTTGTTGTCCTGGCACCACACGGCCAGGTCTCTGACCTCCTCCCTATAGACTGTCTCATCGTTGTGATCAGGCCCACCACTGTTGTGTCATCGGCAAATTGAATGATGGTGTTGGAGTCGTGCCTGGCCGTGCGGTCATGAGTGAACAGATCCTCAAAAGGTTCTACAGCTGCACCATCGAGAGCATCCTGAATGGTTGCATCACTGCATGGTATGGCAACTGCTCGGCCTCCAACTGCAAGGCACTACAGAGGGTAGTGCGAACGGCCCAGTACATCACTGGGGCCAAGCTTCCCGCCATCCAGGACCTCTATGCCAGGCGGTGTCAGAGGAAGGCCCTAAAAATTGTCAAAGACTCCAGCCACCCTAGTCATAGACTGTTCTCTCTGCTACCGCATGGCAAGCGGTACCGGAGTGCCAAGTCTAGGTCCAAGAGGCTTCTAAACAGCTTCTACACCCAAGCCATAAGACTCCTGAACATCTTGTCAAATGGCTACCCAGACTATTTGCATTGCCCCCCACCCCCCCTCCCCTCTCCACACCACTGCCACTCTCTGTTGTCATCTATGCATAGTCACTTTAATTAGCTCTACCTACATGTACATACTACCTCAACTAACAAGTGCCCCCGCACATTGACTCTGTACCGGCGCCCCCTTGTATATATTGTTATTTTTTACTGCTGCTCTTTAATTACTTGTTACTTTTATCTCTTATTCTTATCCATATTTTTTTGAAACTGCACTGTTGGTTAGGAGCATTTCACTGTAAGGTCTACACCTGTTGTATTCGACGCATGTGACTAATAACATTTGATTTGAATGTGCTAGAAAGCTAAACAGATACCTAGCTAGCTAGTTGACTGCTGTGGCTAGCTAGCTAGTTGACTGCTGTGGCCAGCTAGCTAGTTGACTGTTGTGGCCAGCTAGGTAGTTGACTGCTGTGGCCAGCTAGCTAGTTGACTGCTGTGGCCAGCTAGCTAGTTGACTGCTGTGGCCAAAAATGACTAGTTTTGAAAGTTGGATCATCTCATCCTTTGTGGCTTTGATTGATCTTAAACTATGATTTAAGTGATCTTAAACTATGATTTAAGTGATCTTAAACTATGATTTAAGTGATCTTAAACTATGATTTTAAACATTCAAAGCAACTGGTAAACGTCCATGGCAGGTATTGTTGTCACCTTAGCTTGCTACATAATTTCTGAGTGATGGGAAGCACAAGCACCACCACCAATCAGCATACACAGGCATTTAACCCGTCTGGTAGGCTCATGTCACTGGGCAGCTCGCGGCTGGTTTCCCTTTGCAGTCCGCAATAGTTTGCAAGCCCTGCCACATCCGACGAGTGTCAGAGCCGGTGTAGTAGGATTCAATTTTAGTCCTGTTTTGACACTTTGCCTGAGGGCATAGCAGGATTACTTATAAGCGTCCGGATTAGTGTCCAGCTCTTTGAAAGTGGCAGTTCTAGCCTTTAGCTCGGTGCGGATGTTGCCTGTAATCCATATGTTCTGGTTGGGATATGTACGTACGGTCACTGTGGGGACGACATCATCGATGCACTTATTGATGAAGCCGGTGACTGAGGTGGTATACTCCTAAATGCCATCGAACGGATCTGAGAACAATTTCCAGTCTGTGCTAGCAAAACAGTCCTGTAGCTTAGCATCCGCGTCATTTGACCACTTCCGTATTGAGCGAGTCACTGGTACTTCCTGCTTTAGTTTTTTCTTGTAAGGAGGAATCAGGAGGATAGAGATATGGTCCGATTTTTCAAATGGAGTAAAGGTGGTGTAGAGTTTTTTCCCTCTGGTTGCACATGTGACATGCTGGTAGAAATTAAGTAAAACTGTTTTTTCAGTTTGCCTGCATTAAAGTTCCCAATCACTAGGAGCGCTGCATCTGGATTAACATTTTCTTCTTTGCTTATACAGCTCGTTGAGTGCGGTCTTAGTGCCAGCAACTGCTTGTGGTGGTAAATAGAAATATAGATGAAAACTCTCTTGGTAGATAGCGTGGTTTACAGCTTATCATGAGGTACAAAACCTTGAGACTTCCTTAATATTAGAGATTGCGCACCAGCTGTTATTGACAAATAGACACAGACCACCACCCCTCATCTTACCGGGGATAGCTGTTCTGTCTTGCCAACTGTATATTATTCATGTTGTTGTTCAGCCACGACTCGATGACAAATAAGATCTTACAGTTTTTTTTATGTCCCGTTGATAGGATAGTCTTGAACGGGCTCATCCAGTTTATTCTCGAGTGATTGCATGTTGGCCAATAGGACTGATGGTGGAGGCGGGTTACCCACTCGCCGACGAATTCTCACAAGGCAGCCGGATCTGCGCCCCTTGTATCTCTGTCCCCTCTTCATGCAAATGACAGGGTTTGGGCCTGGTCCGGGAGCAACAGTATGTCCTTCGCGTCAGACTCATTAAAGAAAAAATCATTGTCCAGTTCGAGGTGAGTAATCACTGTTCTGATGTACAGAAGTACTTTTCGGTCATGAGAGACGGTAGCAGAAACATTATGTACAAAATAAGCTACAAACAATGCAAAATAGCACAATTGGTTAGGAGCCCGTAAAACGGCAGCTATTGCTGTTTCAGGGAGATACTGAGGTACGGGAGTAAGGAGGGTAGGAATAAGGGACGAGGTTAGAAAACAAGAGACAGAGAACTGGACGTGTTGAGAAGAGGGGAATGGAGAAGGATGAATACTGAGAGAGGGAGAGATTGTGGTGTGAACCACACGCTCGCTCGCAAGCACCCACCAACCCAAACGGCTGTACAGGGTTATTGAAGAGGACGCACAGAGAAATTTCTGCCCCAGAGGGGGAGAAGCGGCGCGGCTCACTAACAGATAAGCTTATTGGAACAGATAGGCTTTTCAACACAGGCAAATGGAGGAAAGATATAAATGTAAAAATAGAGAGATGGAAATAAAGTTAAGCAGTTTAGCAGAAATGCACAGTTGTAGTTTTCCATTCTTCCCCTGCAATCTGCAGATACTGTATGTTGGCTGACATTGCCATGGCCGTTTATTCTAGAACACAGTGTTTTTGTGCTCAGGGCTCTCTTAAAAGAGGCTTATATCTCTGCATACAGCTCTGATGCTCCTCTGGTGTTCTGATCTATAGCACGATAGCTGCAGCACAGAGGCTGGCCAAGGACAGACAGACTGGAACTATCTCCCCCATAGCTGCAGCACAGAGGCTGGCCAAGGACAGACAGACTGCCAGCGGACTGTCTTCTGTTTAAAAGTTAGTCACACAGTGATGGTTTGATGTTCTTATTCAATCAGTTACAGGCAGCTTGTTGGTTTGCCAAGCTTTAGCCCTGTCAATGTAGCTTTGTTTCTGGTTTGTTTTTGCCTTCATACATACAGTGCCGTGAAAAAGGATTTGCCCTATTTCAGATTTTCTCTATCGTTGCATATTTCTTATACTGAATGTTATCAGATCTTCAATCAAAATCTAGATAAATGGAACCTGAGTTTACAAAAAAAGAAAATGGATACTTATTTTATGAATCTATTTAACTAAGTTATGGAACACTCAATTCCCCTGTGTGAAAAATTAACTACCCCCTTACACTCACTAACTGGTTGTTCCACCATTAGCTGCTACGACTCCAACAAATGTTTCCTGTAGTTGTGGAGGCCCAGCCTTGCATGCAGAACTGCTTTAACTCAGCATTAGGTGTTGCATTACTATGTTTATGTAATAAAGGAAATACGTGTGTGTAATTGTTGTTGTTCTTTGTTCACTTAGGTTCACTTGATCTAATATTAGGTTTTGGTTGAAGATCTGATAACATTCAGTATAAAAAAATATGCAAAAGTAGAGAAAATTAGAAAGGGGGCAAATCCTTTTTTCACAGCGGTGTATAGAGACACACACACACACGCAAGCACACGCACACAGAGACACACACACACACACACACACACACACACACACACACACACACACACACACACACACACACACACACACAGAGAGAGAGAGACACACACAGTCAAGCTTCAATAAGAACCACACCTCTTTCACTGGCTGCCGGTCCAACAGCAGAGAGACTGACAGGCTGTATAATCTTTATGATACACACTGCCAGCTACTACTCAACAGTACTCACACACGCATGCACACGTACACACACACACTTTGTGTTGACTGACAGGGGGCCAGGCAGAGAACAGTGCCCTAGCTGGAGTAGAGAAGCTGTGTGTTTATTTAAAGCCCAGAATCAATTCTACCTCTCTTTCACACACTGCCTCTTCTGACTCCAATCACCTCGCTCAATAACCCACAGGCTACCTCCCTCTCACCCACTCACCCACCGGAAGACCCCCCACCACACACTGACCTCTCCCACCCACCCACCCACCCACCCACCGGAGGACCCCCACCACACACTGACCTCTCCCACCCACCCACCGGAGGACCCCCACCACACACTGACCTCGAACCACCCACCGGAAGACCCCCACACCACACACTGACCTCTCCCACCCACCGGAGGACCCCCACACCACACACTGACCTCTCCCACCCACCGGAGGACCCCACACCACACACTGACCTCTCCCACCCACCGGAGGACCCCCACACCACACACTGACCTCTCCCACCCACCCACCCACCGGAGGACCCCCACACCACACACTGACCTCTCCCACCCACCGGAGGACCCCCACACCACACACTGACCTCTCCCACCCACCCACCCACCCACCCACCCACCGGAGGACCCCCACACCACACACTGACCTTTTTGCAAATCCTTTTTTCACAGCGGTGTATAGAGACACACACACACACGCAAGCACACGCACACAGAGACACACGCACACACACACACACCGGAGGATACCCCACCACACACTGACCTCTGCCACCCACCCACCCATTGGAGGACCCCCCCATACACATTGACCTCTCCCACCCACCCACCCACCCATTGGAGGACCCCACCACACACACTACCAGAATTTTGGTAACATCTAGTGGCCCTTTTGGGTATTTCAGATTATCACAGGTGTGTAATTATCTCCAGCCCGCTGTCTGGCCTTATCACATGTAAAATAAATTTAATAATTCGATGATTTTAAAATGACAATAGCTGTAAAACATTTCCCTAAATAGAAACCATCAACTTAGTGAATTCCATTGGTGTTTAATATGAGGATTTCAGCATGAAATATATTTTATATACTTTATCACACACTTTTAGTTATTTTACTACGTCAATATGTATTTGTTGTCAATGTTTTGGTGTCAAACTGGTGGCAGTTGTGAAAAAAGTAAATAGTTGGAAGAGTTGCAGAGTTAATTGAAAATAATGCCATTGTTGATTAGATGCCCCCCATTCTCTTGAACCATGTGCTCTATCCACTAGAAATTCATGGACAATATGGACACAGTTCTAAAAAAAAATCATATTACATTTGAATATATTTAAAAGTAAAGTAAAATGATAAAAAATTACCATAGATCGCCTAGCTCTGATTCACTCAGTCTCTGGAGGAGCAGAATGTGCTGTCAGAGGAACCCATGGGATAATGATCCCTATCATGTAGGAGACGTGAAAATGAAGCCCATTGTTGTCAAGACCAGAAGGGTATTGTTCTGACATACAAGTGGACGATACAGTATCAAGGTTAACGCTGGTATCTCATTTGTATTATCCATTCTCCATATGGCGTGCCCTATCTGCTGATTGACAAGTCTGTTATCATTATCCTACTGTGTGTGTCTGTGTAGTTGATATGTGTGTGTAGGTGTGTGTGTGTTCAGTAGATGTGTGTCTGTGTAGTTGATGTGTGTGTCTAGGTGTGTGTGTGTTTAGTAGATATGTGTGTCGGTGTGTGTGTTTAGTTGATGTGTGTGTAGGTGTGTGTGTGTGTTTAGTAGATTTGTGTGTAGTTGATGTGTGTGTAGGTGTGTGTGTTGTTGTGTGTGTGTTTAATTAGATGTGTGTGCAGGTGTGTGTGTGTAGTTGTGTGTGTAGGTGTGTTTGTGTGTGTAGGTCATGTGTAGGTGTGTGTAGTTGATGTGTGTAGGTGTGTGGTGTGTGTAGGTCATGTGTAGGTGTGTGTAGTTGATGTGTGTGTAGGTGTGTGTGTTGTTGTGTGTGTGTGTAGTTGATGTCTGTGTCTGTGTTGTCCCTCTCAAGCAGTGAGAGATGCGGTGGAAGTAGGACAAGGTCCTAGACTGTTCTACTTTTCATTATAGCTAAATCCTGTGGATGGCACAGGGGAAATCACCCTCATCCTTCAGGCTCTCCTGCCACTTTACACAGCTTATCACAGCTCAGAGAGAGAGGGGTGGAAAAAGAGGAAGACAGACAGACAGACAGACAAAGGAGAGGCGAGAGGAAAAATAAAGAGAAGGAGGATTGGTTGACAGAAGAAGAGGAGGAGATGGAGGACTGGCATCAGCGGTAAGAGAGATGATGAGAGCGGGGCGATGTGTTAAAACATTTTAAGGTTTTTTGAGGGCATCACAAAACACAACCTAACTCGCTTGTGCAAGACAGAGTGTGTGTGTCAGTGTATGCCTGAAGTATTTACCCCCTTTGATCTGCACCAAGAAAACACAGGTATGAACAGCACTATCACACAGATATTGTTGTAGAGCAAAGCTGAAGCAGAATAAATAAATAAAGCTGAAGCAGAATAAATAAATAAAGCTGAAGCATAAAATCCTAATTAACAACGGTCACAACAAATTGCTAAACGCTCGCTCGGACAAGACTACCAGTGGACATGATCAAGTCTAATACAGGCAATAACTATTATGGAAACGAAGCCTGGAGTTTAAATCTAGAACCAAAATGTTCTTCAGCTGTCCCCATACGAGAACCCTTTGAAGGTGTCCCCATTTGGTTCCAGATAGAAAACTTTTGGTTCCAGGTAGAACCCTTTTAGGTTCCATGTAGAAAATTTGCCACTGAGGGTTCTACATGAAATACAAAAGAGTTCTACCTGGAAGGAAGGTTCTCTTCAAATCAAATCAAATCAAATTGTATTTGTCACATATACATGGTTAGCAGATGTTAATGCGAGTGTAGCGAAATGCTTGTGCTTTGGGGGACCAGCGTGTGAGTGTAATGGGGTATCCGTGCGGGTCTGTTGAAAATTCTTGCATGCACGAACTTGAGACAGGATGCTCGTGGGTGCGTGTGCATGTGAGGGCAGAGGTGGGAGTGTGTGTGGGGGCGTGTGTGTGGGTGGGTAGGGGCGTGTGCTTGCATGCCTCCCACAGTTGCTTCTAACGGATGATGATAAGGACTGTATCGAACAGAAATAGTAATTGCAATGTGTCCTACACCCAAATCTTCTTAGCTATTAGGAAATGATATGATCATCTGTACGACAACTATGTTTAACATTAAAGTATAATGGCTATTATAATTCTAAGAATGGATAACTACTATTATTATTACTATTATCCTGTTTATGAGTATTATCATGATTGATATCGGTTACTATTACTAGTGTCATTATTGATATCATGACTTCTGCTCCTACTCATCTTTTTCTCTATGCTTTATTATTGCTACGAGCTATGACCAGAAGCACGGTCTACATACTGTAGAATCTCATGTTCATCATATGAAATAATACCTGCTTGCTTTCTACTGACTAAAGGTAATTATATTTTTTTGTAGGAAGTGCCTATATTATTACGTGTTGTAACGTCTGCCTCCAACTCACACTCCCAAACACTTAGATCCCCGGAACTTTCCAGCTCTCTCTCCAGATCCCAATCACCGGAATTCTAATCACCTGTTCACACACCTGCATGTCATCATCCCACACATCACTGTGAGTTATTGTTTGTTTTGAGACACTTTTCCAGAGCTCTGTTTTTTCCCGTCCTTCTCTCCTCCCGTGTATGATAGTTTTTGCCTGCCTCACTCACCACGCCTCTTGCCTATTCCCTGCCTGTACTGTTGCCATTTTTGGACCTACCGTGTATGACCTTCTGCCTGCCCCTGGACCCAGCTACCTGCCTCCTCCTATGGTCCCTTTCATTAAACACCTTCTGGGCTTGAAACCAGCTCTCTGTCTCCCTCGTGTTAATTACACGTGTATTATAAATAATTGTGTAAAAGTTATATAGTACAACCAAGGTCAAAGGGTTGGAAATGGTTACAAGTGCTCAATCAAATGTATTTTATAAAGCCCTTTTTACATCAGCAGATGTCACAAAGTGCTATACCAGAAACCCAGCCTAAAACAGCAAGCAAGGCAGATGTAGAAGCACGTGAACCTTTGCTAACCTGTTTTTGTGTTTTAAGTCGCTTAAAGGGAAGGGTCCCAAAAATATTGTTAAAACTGAAGAGGGATATCATTATTAAATGAATATATCCTACCCGAACTAGGACCCAAAATCATGTCCAAAATGCTGAACATACTTATCACAGAGGAAAAGGAACAGCAGCAATGGGAGGAGACCTCAACCTTATCATGAAACCCATGTTAGATTGTCAACACAACATAAAACACAAGGCAGAGAAGGCTGCAGTGACACTAAGAAGGGTAGACTCAGAGGTGGGTCTGATAGATGTTTGGAGAACTTTACACTCCAAAAGAAAATGACTATACATACTACTCTACAGCACATAACAAACAGATCATGGCATGACAACTCGAGGTTAGACTAATTCTTCATGGTTAAAATGGACCTAGTCAAAGTTGTTAACTGCCACATCAGAGTAATTGAAATATTGGAACATGCTATGCTAAATATGAAACCAAATATATGACTAGGGAAAAGGTTGACAGTTTGGTGATCAAATAATTCACTTCTAAATGACATTGAATTTAAGAATAGAATCAGGGCAACACTGAAACAATATCTGGAGATGAATGAAGATGGAGAGGTATCCTCCATAATGGTATGGGGTGGGGCCAAAGCAGTGCTTTGATGCAAGATAGTAGCATATGCTTCTTCTAAATAAAATAAAAAAAGAGAGAGAAACATTTGAACTACAAAAGGCTTCAAAGTGAACATAAAAATCATGAAAACCGACAGATACAAAAAAACAAAAAAAAAACACTTAGATTAAATTCGGAAACTATAGAAAAGGTGTTGATATTTACTAAACAGAAATATTACGATAGCGGCCCAAAGGCCCAGAAATTACTTGCATTTAAAATGAGAAAACAAAGTAAATGGGCCAACATACCAGGAAGTAAAGATAACTACTCAGAAATCCTTACCAAAATAACCGAAACAGCTAATGAATGTCAAATACTACCAAAACCTCTATACTCCAGAGGTACAAGAATCTAACACAAATACAAATATACTTAGAAAAAAGAAAACTCCCTGAAGTGACAGACGAACAAAATGCAAAGTTAATCAAACCAATAACAGAAGAAGAACAGACAGCTACCATTCAAAATCCCCAAAATGTGAAATGCCCAGGTAGTAATGAAACAATGTTAACTTTCACTGCTATGCGGACGATACACAGCTGTACATTTCAATGAAACATGGTGAAACCCCATCAATTGCCTTCCCTGGAAGCCTGTGTTTCAGACATAAGGAAGTGGATGGAGGCACATTTTTTACTTTTAAACTCAGACAAAACAGAGATGCTAGTTCTAGGTCCCAAGAAACAAAGATATCTACTGTTAGATCTGACAATTAATCTTTATGGTTGTACAGTCATCTCAAATAAAACTGTGAAGGACCTTGTCGTTAATCTGGACCCTGATCTCTCTTTTGACGAACGTATCAAGATTATTTCAAGGACAGCTTTTTTCCATCCATGTAACATTGCAAAAATCTGAAACTTTCTGTCCAAAAATGATGCAGAAAAGTTAATCCATGTATTGTCACTTCTAGATTAGACTACTACAATGGTCTACTTTCCGCTACCTGGATAAAGTACTAAATAAACTTCAGTTAGTGCTTAACATGGCTGCTAGAATCTTGACTAGAACCCCCAAAATTGGATCATATTACTCCAGTGCTAGCCTCTCTACGGCTTCATGGGCTAGGGCTGATTTCAAAGTTGTACTGCACCCTCTACAACCACTGTGATTATTATTATTTGACCCTGCTGGTCAACTATGAATGTTTGAACATCTTGGCCATGTACTGTTATAATCTCCTAGGTTCCTGCCTTTCTAGGTGGGGTGTTTTTCCTAGCCATTGTGCTTCTACTGTACATCTGCATTGCATGCTGTTTGGGGTTTTAGGCTGGGTTTCTGTATAGCAATTTGTGACATCGGTCGATGTAAAAAGGGCTTTATAAATAAATGTGATTGATTGATTTAGTAACAGATACACTAATGAATTCTATAAGTGTCAAGATTCTCAGTGTAGCATGTAGGTAGAGTCAAGCGCAGGACAACGGAGATGAGTATACAATAATATTTACTCATAAACAAATTACCAAATTTGGTAGTAAAAGTTACATGCTCACAAACATGAAAGACATCTAACAATAAACAAACACGCACAAAACCATGAGGGAAACAGAGGGTTTAAATAAGGAACAAGTAATTAAGTGATTGGAAACCAGGTGTGTATAATGAAGACAAAAAAAATAGAAAATGAAAAGTAGATCGGCGGCAGCTAGAAAAACGGTGACGTCGACCGCCGAAAGCTGCCCGAACAAGGAGGGACCAACTTCGGCTGAAGTCATGACAATAAGGAATTCAAACAAGACATAGTACCTTTCTTATGTAAAGCCCTCAACTGGGCCCTCAACAACAGAGAGTGTGCACCAACCTGGAACTCAGCTGGGATGGAAAATGTTATGTTGATGCTTTTCTATTTATAAATGTCTGTGTTCTATGTTTGTGCTTTTCTATTAACCGTTTTCTATGTTCATGCGAGTGACTGATTGAACAAACCCTCACTTTCAGTATCAGCAATTTGGCAGTACGCCCAGACCCTTGTTTTGCGAACTAAAGATATCCAATTTTTAAGGTCTCAGCTAAGAGAGAAGAAGCCGCGTGGGGTATTGGTCTGTCATATGCAAGACCCAGTATTGGTTGTCACATGAATGAAGCAAACATTAATTATGAATGATGAATAAACTATATCAGGCAAATATAACTTGTCAGTATATAGGGAACTAACGGGACTGCCCCGTTAGAGCTCCCCATAGACGTTCACTATGGTGCATTAAGTTTGTTGGAACCTCTCCAGCTCGCTCGTCATAAAGAATGATTCATTTAAATTGACTTTGAGTGTCCCTGTGTAGTATTTTTACGACACAGCTATTATTACTGTTATTCATAAATATGCATTGTTTGATCAATATCGTTGCTGAACGTCGACCAAAAAATTGCTTACATCAATTATTGCAAATATATGAAGTAATATAATCCCAGATATCATCAACACTGACCAAACTGGTTTTGTGTCCAGCAGACCTCTGAGCGATAATGTTAGGCGAATGTTTAATGTAATGGAACATGTTCTCAAGAAAAAACATCAACTGCTTATGGTAACTTTAGAGGCAGAGAAACCTTATTTTTTTCTTTACTTAACTTTTTTTCCCAAATTTTGTGATTACGATCTTGTCTCATCGCTGCAACTACCCAACAGGCTCGGGAGAGGCGAAGGTCGAGTCATGTGTCCTCCAACACATGACTCGCCAAACCGCGCTTCTTAACACCCACTCGCTTAACCCGGAAGCCAGGTGCACCAATGTGTCAGAGGAAACACCGTTCAACTGACGACCAAAGTCAGCCTGCAGGCAGACGGCCCACCACAAGGAGTCGCTAGAGCGCAATGAGCCAAGTAAAGCCCCACCGGCCAAACCCTCCCCTAAACCAGACGACGCTGGGCCAATTGTGCGCTGCCCTATGGCCGGTATTGACATAGCCTGGGATCAAACCCCAGGCTGTAGTGACCCGCAACACTGTGAAGCAGTGCCTTAGACCGCTGCGCCACTCGGGAGGCCACAGAGAAAGCCAGTGTGTCATGGACTTTCATCTTCGAAACATGAAAATATTTAAACTTTTGTGAAACTTTCCTGAACTGGCTACAAATGACATACAAAACACCAAATGCCAGAATAAGGGTCAATGGTACATTATCGCGCTCTTTTAACCTCATAAGGGGGACAAGCCAGGAAGATCCTCTGTCACCCTTAATCTTCATTTTAAGTATGGAACCGTTAGCTGAATACAAGGTCTACAGATCGATCAGGAAGAACACAAATTAGCAATGTATGTAGGCAATGTGATTCTGTACTTAACAAACATGCCTCAGTCAGTTCCCGCCACTATGGATGAAATAAATTAATAAAATGTCGTATCTGGGTACAGACTAAATACAGGGAAATCAGAAGCAATGACTGTAGGTCAACAAATATCCCAAGACATCAAAACTAAGTTTAAACTTAAATGGGATTAAAATAAACTGAAATATTTAAAGATTACCATCCCCCAAGATCTGACAAAACTACATCAGTATAACTTTGGAACACTGGAAAACAAGCTTAAACAGGACCTACAAAAATGGACATTAGTGCCTTTAACAATAACAATAATAATTGAAACTAATGTACTCTACCAATAACTACTACTCCAAACACTTTAAAACAGTGTGAAAAAACTTGAGTAAATTCATCTGGGGAGGAAGAAAAGCCTGTCTCAACCTAAAAACAATAAAACAACGTAAACAAGCAGGGGGACTAGCGCTAGTTATATATAGACACCCAACTCAAATCCATTATTGTATGGATGGCAACAACAGCTAAATGGAGATAGATGGAAATCCAACAAATGGAGAAACCAATAAGTACAACTATATTCATGAAGACTATCAATAAACACACTAGGAAGATAGAAAATACCTGTATAAATAACACCATAACGGTCTGGACAAAGATCACCAAAATAAAAAGGCATTGTAGACCTGATCTACCTGCGAGAAATTGTAATGGACGGTGACTTTAAGCCAAGTATGATTGGTGACACATTTAAATGATGGGCTGAAAAAAGCCTGAGCAGGTATCATCAGATGTTCACAGACAAAGGGATAGATACATTTGAGAATCTCTAAAAAAGGACAACCTCCAGAACTCTGTTTTACAATTACTTACAAGTAAGACGTTATCTTTCTAAAGCAGTGGGATCTAATAAAACGTTTAGTGATTTACATCCTTTAATTAGATATATAGCAAAGACATATAACAAGATAATGCGACATACATATAATTATCGAAGGAGAAACAAAAGATATTATAGCGGGTAACTAATTGGGAAGACGAGCTGCAAATAGCAATAACCCAAGAGGATTTGGAGGACATACCAAGAAACACATCCAAGACAACCAACTCTCTACTCTGGAGGGAATACTCTTGGAAAATTCAGTCAAGATTTTTCATAATGCCTATAATACAATAAAAGTGCAACTGTAACATCACCCCAAGCTGCTGGGTAACCGTGGGGAGAGCAGGGCTAACCACATCCACATACTATAGTCCTGCCCAGTCCTTAATCATCTCTGGACCGAAGTATACAAAATATTGGATGATACGTTTGAACGCTCACTATCTCCAGAACACATACTAAATCCAGAACACATACTCTTGGGGAGTACCCCTTCATTCACAGGTCCTCCAATCCGATTCAGAATTCTGAGAATAACAGCACTTAAACAGATGTCTATAAACTAGCTTAATCTCCTGGCACAACGACTAAGCAATGAGAAAGAAACAATCACTGAAATGTATAGTATGGAAATTATAACTCGTAGAATAAGAAACCAAAATAACTATTTGAGATACGTTGGGAAAGGTTTACAAAAAAAATACAATATATTCTGAAATATTTATAGGCCCGAACAGGAGAAAGATTTGACAATGGAGTGGTGTGGGTGGACGTGTGTGTGTGCCGGTGAACGTGTGTGTGAGTGTGTGAATGGGTGCATGTTTTGAGTTTAAGAGTGTGTGTATACATGAAAGTGTGTGTATACATGAGTGGGTGCGTATGTGTATGAAAAAAAAGAGTGTTAATGTGTGTGTCATGCATGCAAAGATGGTGAAAACGCAATGCAGATAGTGATGCCAGGATGCTAACACCACACGTGAGATATAACTAACTAATGCAGATAGAGATGCCAACACAACACATGAGATATAACTAACTAATGCAGATAGTGATGCCACGATGCTAACACCACACATGAGATATAACTAACTAATGCAGATAGAGATGCCAACACAACACATGAGATATAACTAACTAATACAGATAGGGATGCCAGGATGCCAACACCACACATGAGATATAACTAACTCATGCAGATAGTGATGCCAGGATGCCAACACCACACATGAGATATAACTAACTAATACAGATAGGGATGCCAGGACGCCAACACCACACATGAGATATAACTAACTCATGCAGATAGGGATGCCAGGATGCCAACACCACACATGAGATATAACTAACTAATACAGATAGGGATGCCAGGATGCCAACACCACACATGAGATATAACTAACTCATGCAGATAGGGATGCCAGGATGCCAACACCACACATGAGATATAACTAACTAATACAGATAGGGATGCCAGGAGGCCAACACCACACATGAGATATAACTAACTAATACAGATAGGGATGCCAGGATGCCAACACCACACATGAGATTTAACTAACTCATGCAGATAGGGATGCCAACACCACACATGAGATATAACTAACTAATACAGATAGGGATGCCAGGATGCCAACACCACACATGAGATATAACTAACTAATACAGATAGGGATGCCAACACCACACATGAGATATAACTAACTAATACAGATAGGGATGCCAGGATGCCAACACCACACATGAGATATAACTAACTAATACAGATAGGGATGCCAGGATGCCAACACCACACATGAGATATAACTAACTAATACAGATAGGGATGCCAGGATGCTAACACCACACATGAGATATAACTAACTAATACAGATAGGGATGCCAGGATGCCAACACCACACATGAGATATAACTAACTAATGCAGATAGGGATGCCAACACCACACATGAGATATAACTAACTAATGCAGATAGGGATGCCAGGATGCCAACACCACACATGAGATATAACTAACTAATACAGATAGGGATGCCAGGATGCCAACACCACACATGAGATATAACTAACTAATGCAGATAGGGATGCCAGGATGCCAACACCACACATGAGATATAACTAACTAATGCAGATAGGGATGCCAGGATGCCAACACCACACATGAGATATAATTAACTAATGCAGATAGGGATGCCAGGATGCCAACACCACACATGAGATATAACTAACTAATACAGATAGGGATGCCAGGAGGCCAACACCACACATGAGATATAACTAACTAATGCAGATAGGGATGCCAGGATGCCAACACCACACATGAGATATAACTAACTAATACAGATAGGGATGCCAGGAGGCCAACACCACACATGAGATATAACTAACTAATACAGATAGGGATGCCAGGATGCCAACACCACACATGAGATATAACTAACTAATGCAGATAGGGATGCCAGGATGCCAACACCACACATGAGATATAACTAACTAATACAGATAGGGATGCCAGGACGCCAACACCACACATGAGATATAACTAACTAATGCAGATAGGGATGCCAACACCACACATGAGATATAATTAACTAATACAGATAGGGATGCCAGGATGCCAACACCACACATGAGATATAACTAACTAATGCAGATAGGGATGCCTAAACAGCTGGCCTCAGCCCTCACCCCCATCCCTAGCCTACAGTATAGTTCCTATTCATTAACCTGTCTCTCCCTGAGAGGCCCAGAGGAGATGCATAGCCTACAGTATACTGCATGTTCATTACCCTGACTCTCCCTGAGAGGCCCAGAGAATCCTCATCCACTGATTCTATAGAAGAAAACTAAAACAAATATAGAGTTTAATTTGAGAGAAAGACTTCTAGAGGTAGCCTGTCGTTAGGACAATTGCTTTACTCCAATAAGGTAATTTGGATGGAGGAATTGATTTTCAAGAGGCTGTGTGTGCTAAAGAAACAATATTATTAGTGGAGCGCAGTAGGCTGGAGGATGTTCACAGACTGCTACAAACCTCTAAGACCTTCTCTGGTTTGGTCAGATCCACCACGTCTCTACAGACCAAGAGAGGAGATGTTGAAGGCACCTAGGAGTGACTGGTCTGGTCTGGTTGGAATCAAAAATGGTTCTTTCCAGAATGTTCTCCTATGGGGACAATTGAATAACCCTTTATGGTTCCAGGTAGCACCTTATTTTCTAAGAGTGTACAGCCAAACCTGTTCTCTAAGTCAGCACTCATAGAGAAAACTAAATGAGACAGGGCCAGCCAGAAGCCGCTGCTGACTCATCTCAGCTGTGGTGGGCTGCTCCCAGAATATAGGATGCATATCTAGCGACAGTCATTCAGACTGCTGTATTCTGCCAACCTGACTGTAGGGGGCCCTTGGGTTGAGTTGTACTGAACATGATTTCTGTTTTTAGTCCAAGTGTCATCATACAGTTCATATCATTACTGTTTAATTGTGACAGCCCGGCTCGATTTGGTATTATGTAGCAACATTTGAAATTGTGTTTTTTTACATTGGATAAAAGCAGAGACTCATGGCTAGAAAATTGTATATCATACACTACAGTTGAGGAACAATGGGAAAGTCATTCTGCTTTGAAAGTTGTAAACCCACTTATGAAAATAATGGCCCTTGAATGTTGTCGTACACCTACTGGAGAGCTCTTCTTTGTCTACACCCATTCAGAATAGCTCACACCCTCTTACGCCTTAGCCCCAGCCATCTCTTTAAGGATTCACATGAGGCCATGTGCTAAACAGAGTGAGTACAGTAGTGCACTAAACAAACAAAGATTTCAAGACTAAAAGCTGGTGTATACTACATCTATCGAAATGTCTGTATAGGAACTCACAACAATAACATTATTTACAAGTTAATGGTGAGCTAATTACAGAATATAGCTTACAAAATAAAAGCAGGGCATTCTACCTGAGAATTTTAGAACTTGGACACTGTCTCGTTGGCCTAACGTTAGATCCTAATTTGACTTTGGTGCAGGTCATCTTGTTCTTTAAGTTCTTCAAGACATCACATGTTCTTCAAGACAACATTTCAAAACTCTGTCCTCCAGAAAGTGGAGAGCAACACTTAAACTATGCGATGTCTTTAAAAAAAAAAGCAGTGTTAGAAAGGACTATCTACACATACTGAGCAGCTCATGTTATAGACAGAAGCATGCTACATGGCAGACCAATCCGAACTCATCTCTCGGCATGTCCAGCCCAGCCATTAACTCAGCCAATCATGGCTAGCGGGAAGGTTCCTGACTTTTTCCGTGGCTAAACAAACTAGGCTCGTAATTTAACAATTTTATATTTTATTCATATTTACAGATGGTATACAAGTTTGTTATTAAGGCAAGTTTATTTTTTCCAGAAGGCATTTCCGCCCCAAAACATATTTTGATAAAAAAAAAACTGTTTACGTTCAAATGCCTCTCCTGTAGAGTAGTGACGTGCGACATAGTCCTAGTTTCCTGAAAAGTCACAATTGTCCTTTAGTATTATCTGTGAATGAGCATCAAGTTGTGAAACCACATCAGTAGTAACAGATGGAAGAGAGAAGAGAAAGGCTACGATTTGAGAATGAGGTTTTGCCTACATTTTGCCTACGTTCTTTGCGGGCCTTTAAACACAGCAGTTGAGAAAGAATGAAGGGTGTACGTTTGTACTTGGAAAGTCCTGGGTGACATGATGCTATATTCTGTTGGAAGATGAAAGCAACTCATCTTCAACCTTTTGAGGGGTGTGTTTGAATTGACAGGCCGTCTCGAGTCAATCAATGTGAAGGGGCACCGGTTAGTCGAGGTAATTGAGGTAATATGTACATGTAGGTAGAGTTAAGTGAATATGCATAGATAATAACAGAGAGTAGCAGCGGTGTAAAAGGGGGGCAATCCAAATAGTCTGGGTAGCCATTTGATTAGCTGTTCAGGAGTCTTATGGCTTGGGGGTAGAAGCTATTAAGAAGCCTTTTGTACATACACTTGGTGCTCCAGTACCGCTTCCCGTATGGTAGCAGAGAGAACAGTCTATGACTGGTGGCTGGAGTCTTTGACAATTTTTAGGGCCTTCCTCTGACAGGAGCCTGGTATAGAGGTCTGAGCAGTTGCCATACCAGGCAGTGATGCAACCAGTCAGGATGCTCTCGATGGTGCAGCTGTAGCTTTTTGAGGATCTGAGGACCCATGCCAAATATTTCCAGTCTCCAGAGGGGAATAGGCTTTGTCATGCCCTCTTCACGACTGTCTTGGTATGTTTGGACAATTATTTATTTTTTTACCTTTATTTAACCAGGAAAAGCCCATTGAGACCCAGTCTCTTTTTCAAGGGAGACCTGGCCAAGAAGGCAGCAACAATCAATACATTACATAATTAAAACACAACAATACAATACAACAACTGAGGCTGAAGAAATTTGGCTTTTCTTCACCAATGTGGCTTTTCTTCACCACGCTGTCTGTGTGGGTGGACCATTTCAGTTTGTCCGTGATGTGTATGCCGATGAACTTAAAACTTTCCACCTTCTCCACTACTGTCCCATCGATGTGGATAGGGGTGATGCTCCCTCTGCTGTTTCCTGAAGTCCACGATCATCTCCTTAGTTTTGTTGACGTTGAGTGAGAGTTTATTTTCCTGACACCCCCCAAGGGGCCCTCACCTCCTCCCTGTAGGCCGTCTCGTGTGCATGGCCACGGAGTCATGGGTGAACAGGGAGTACAGGAGGGCTGAGAACGCACCCTTGTGGGGCCCCAGTGTTGAGGATCAGCGGAGTGGAGATGTTGTTTCCTACCCTCACCACCTGGGGGCGGCCCGTCAGGAAGTCCAGGACCCAATTGCACAGGGCGGGGTCGAGACCTAGGGTCTTGAGCTTAATGACGAGTTTGGAGGGTACTATGGTGTTAAATGCTGATCTGTAGTCGATGAACAGCATTCTTACATAGGTATTCCTCTTGTCCAGATGGGTTAGCGCAGTGTGCAGTGTGATTGCGATTGCGTCGTCTGTCAAACTATTGGGACGGTAAGCAAACTGGAGTGGGTCCAGGGTGTCAGGTAGGATGGAGGTGATTTGATCATTGACTAGTCTCTCAAAGCACTTCATGATGACGGAAGTGAGTGCTAGTGATAGTCATTTAGCTCAGTTACCTTGGGAACAGGAACAATGGTGGCCCTCTTGAAGCATGTGGGAACAGCAGACTGGGATAAGGATTGATTGAATATGTCCGTAAACACACCAGCCAGCTGGTCTGCGCATGCTCTGAGGACGCGGCCAGGGATGCCATCTGGGCCGGTAGCCTTGCGAGGGTTAACACATTTAAATGTTTTACTCACGTTGGCTGCGGTGAAGGAGAGCCCACAGGTTTTGATAGCGGGCCGTATCGGTGGCACTGTATTGTCCTCAAAGCGAGCAAAGAAGTTGTTTAGTTTGTCTGGGAGCAAGACATCATGGTCCGCGATGGGGCTGGTTTTCTTTTTGTAGTCCGTGATTGACTGTAGACCATGCCACATACCTCTCGTGTCTGAGCCGTTGAATTGCGACTCTACTTTGTCTCTATACTGACGCTTAGCTTGTTTGATTGCCTTGCGGAGGGAATAACTACACTGTTTGTATTCAGTCATGTTTCCGGTCGCCTTAGCCTGATTAAAAGCAGTGGTTCGTGCTTTCAGTTTTGAGCGAATGTTGGCAATCAATCCACGGTTTTTGGTTGGGGAAGGTTTTAGTAGTCGCTGTGGGTACAACATCACCGATGCACTTGCTGATAAACTCGCTCACCGAATCAGCGTATACATCAATGTTATTGTCCGACGCTATGCGGAACATATCCCAGTCCACGTGATTGAAGCAATCTTGAAGCATGGAATCAGATTGGTATGACCAGTGTTGAACAGACCTGAGCACGGGAGTTTCCTGTTTTAGTTTCTGTCTATAGGCTGGGAGCAACAAAATGGAGTCGTGGTCAGATTTGCCGAAAGGGGGGCGGGGAACGGCTTTGTATGCGTCGCGGAAGTTAGAATAACAATGATCCAGGATCGCCAGCTGGGATCCGGTCTATTGTCCTGGTTGGTGGACCAAACAGAGGATCCGCTTCGGGAAAGCCGTATTCCTGGTCGTAATGTTGGTAAGTTGACGCTGCTCTTATATTCATAAGTTCCTCCTGGCTGTATGTAAAAAAAAAATAAGATTTGCTGGCGTAACAATGTAAGAAATAATACAGAAAAAAACGAAATGAGGCATAGCTTCCTAACAGAGCTGGTGTAACAGAGTCAGGTTTGTAGGTCTCCTTTCGCTTTCGATGACTATGCAACACTTGTATATTGATGAATGTTTAATAATTCAACTTTTGGATTTTGAATTTGGCGCCTTGCATTTCACCGGGTAGTGTCGGGAGCCAAGTTAAGCTATTTTGCCGCAACTTTGGAAGTATGTTTGGGGTCATTGTCCATTTGGAAGACCCATTTGCGACCAATCGTTAACTTCCTGACTGATGTCTTGAGATGTTGCTTCAGTATATCCACATCATTTTTCATCCTCATGATGCCATCTATTTTGTGCAGTGCACCAGTCCCTCCTGCAGCAAAGCACCCCCACAAGATGATGCTGCCATCCCCGTGCTTCATGGTTGGGATGGTGTTCTTCTGCTTGCAAGCCTCCCCCTTTCCTCCAAACATAACGATGGTCATTATGGCCAAACAGTTATATTTTTGTTTCATCAGGACATTTCTCCAAAAAGTACGATCTTTGTCCCCATGTGCAGTTGCAAACTGTAGTCTGGCTTTTTGATGGCGGTTTTGGAGCAGTGGCTTCTTCCTTGCTGAGTGGCCTTTCAGGTTATGTCGATATAGCACTGGTTTTACTGTGGATATAGATACATCTGTACCTGTTTCCTCCAGCATCTTCACAAGGTCCTTTGCTGTTGATCTGGGATTGATTTGCACTTTTTGCACCAAAGACTAGGAGACAGAACGCGTCTCCTTCCTGAGCGGTATGACGGCTGCGTGGTCCCATGGTGTGTATACTTGCGTACTATTGTTTGTACAGATGAACGTCGTACCTTCAGGCGTTTGCAAATTGCTCGCAAGGATTAACCAGACTTGTGGAGGTCTTGGCACTGAGTTTGAAGGTAGGCCTTGAAATAAATCCACAGGTACACCTCCAATTGACTCAAATTACATAAATTAGCCTATCAGAAGCTTCTAAAGCCATGACATCATTTTCGGGAATTTTCCAAGCTGTTTAAAAGCACAGTCAACTTAGTGTATGTAAACTTCTGACCCACTAGAATTGTGATACAGTGAATTATATGTGAAATAATCTGTCTGTAAACAACAAAAATACTTGTGTCATGCACAAAGTAGATGTCCTAACCGACTTGCCAAAACTATAGTTTGATAACAATAAATGTGTGCAGTGGTTGAAAACGAGTTTTAATGACTCCAACCTAAGTGTATGTAAACTTCCGACTTCAACTGTAGGTGTTCCTTTTGTCCAGGTGGGAAAGGGCAGTGTGGAGTGCAATAGAGATTGCATAATCTGTGGATCTGTTGGGGTGGTATGCAAATTGGAGTGGATCTAGGGTTTCTGAGATAATGGTATTGATGTGAGCCATGACCAGCTTTCAAAGTACTTCATGGCTACAGATGTGAGTACTACGGGTGGGTAGTCATTTAGGCAGGTTACCTTAGTGTTCTTGGGCACAGGAACAATGGTGATCTGCTTGAAAGATATTGGTATTACAGACTCAGACAGGGAGAGGTTGAAAATGTCAGTGAAGACACTTGAGAGTTGGTCAGCGCATGCTCGGAGTACACGTCCTGGTATTCCTTCTGGCCCTGCGGCCTTGTGAATGTTGACCTGTCTGAAGGTCTTACTCACATTGGCTACGGAGAGTGTGATCACACAGTCGTCCGGAACAGCTGATTCTCTCATGCATGTTTCAGTGTCACTGGGCAGCTTGCGGCTGTGCTTCCCTTTGTAGTCTGTAATAGTTTGCAAGCCCTGCCACATCCGACGAGCGTCGGCACCGGTGTAATATGATTAGGTCCTGTATTGACGCTTTGAGTGTTTAATGGTTAATCGGAGGGCATAGCGGGATTTCTTATAAGCTTCCGGGTGAGAGTCCCACTCATTGAAAGCGTCAGCTCTAGCCCTTAGCTCAGTGCGGCTGTTGCCTGGAATCCATTGCTTCTGTTTGGGGTATGTACGTACAGTCACTGTGGGGACAACGTCATCGATACACTTATTGATGAAGCCAGTGACTGATGTGGTGTACTCCTCAATGCCATCAGAAGAATCCCGGAACATATTCCAGTCTGTGCTAGCAAAACAGTCCTGTGGCTTAGCATCTGTTTCATCTGACCACGTGTTAGTAGTCCGAGTCACTGGTGCTTCCTGCTTTAGTTTTTGCTTGTAAGCAGGAATCAGGAGGATAGAATTATGGTCAGATTTGCCAAACGGAGGGCGAGGGAGAGATTTGTAGGCGTCTGTGTGTGGAGTAAAGGTGGTCTAGAGTTTCTTTCCCTCTGGTTGCACATTTAACGCACTGGTAGCAATTAGGTAAAACGGATGTAAGTTGCCCTGCATTAAAGTCCCCGGCCATTGGGAGCGCCGCCTCTGGGTGAGCGTTTTCCTGTTTGCTTATGGCCGTACACAGCTCATTTCAGTGTGGTCTTAGTGGCAGTATCGGTTAATGGTGGTAAATCAACAGCTACGAAGAATATAGATGAAAACTCTTTGTAAATAGTGTGGTCTACAGCTTATCATGAGATACTTCCTTAGATATCGTGCACCAGCTGTTGTTTACAAATATACATAGACCACCACCCCTTGTCTTACCAGAGGCTGCTGTTCTATCCTGCCGATACAGTGTATAACCTGCCAGCTGTAAGTTATTCATGTCGTCGTTCAGCCATGACTTGGTGAAACATAAGATATACCGTTTTTAATGTCCCGTTGGTAGGATATACGTCCTTATACCTCGTCTATTTTATTATCCAATGATTGAATGTTGGCTAATAGGACCGATGACAAAGGCAGATTACCCACTCGCCGGCGGATCCTTACGAGGCACCCCGACCTTCGTCCCGATATATATCTCAGTCTCTTTCTCCTGCGAATGACAGGGATGAGGGCCTTGTCGGGTGTCTGAAGTAAATCCCTTGCGTCCGACTCGTTAAAGAAAAAAAACCTTACAGCCATCTCCTCCGGCGCGATTCTGTTCCAAAGGAACTTGGGAACTTTGAGGAAGACTGTGATCGATAGGAGGGAGACTGGCTCTCATTAGACAGAAAAACCTTGTCCGCATCCCAAATGGCACCCTATTCCCTATATAACGCACTTCTTTTGACCAGACTGCTTTTGGCCCTGGTCAAAACTAGTGCACTATGTACGAAATAGGGTGCTATTTCAGACAATTCTTTGTTACTAGAATCTCAGTAAGGAACACTAAGTAAATCTGTACTGAGTGGTTTATCTCTGATTGACAGACTAGCTCCATTGTGATTTAGTAATGACCTCTGCCCAGATCTAATCTCTTTATATTTCAGAGAAGCCTTTTTCTTTAATGGAGGCTTCATCTGAATCACACTAGTGGGGAAATCTGAGATTTGAAACAAGCGAGTTTTATGACCCGGTGAACGAACCACATCAAAGACGGCTAGTAAACAATAGAACATAATATTTTTTAAGATCTAGAATCTGGAACATAATGTAGATTCTAGATAATATATGTAAATAAGACTACAACGCATACCCCTCCCTCCATCACTTCCATTAAGCCCTCCAAGCCTAAGGACATCGTAAGGTTTGTTCTCTAGGGACATAGTAAGGTTTGTTCTCCAGAGACATAGTAAAGTTTGTTCTCCAGGGACATCATAAGGTTTGTTCTCTCGGGACATAGTAAGGTTTGTTCTCTAGGGACATTGTAAGGTTATTTCTTTTGGGACATAGTAGAATTTGTTATTTTGGGACATAGTAAGGTTTGTTCTCTACGGACATAGTAAGGTTTGTTCTCTACGGACATAGTAAGGTTTGTTCTCTAGGGACATAGTAAGGTTTGTTCTCTAGGGACATAGTAAGCTTTGTTCTCTAGTGACATAGTAAGATTTGTTATTTTGGGACATAGTAAAGTTTGTTCTCTAGGGACATAGTAAGGTTTGTTCTCCAGAGACATAGTAAGGTTTGTTCTCTAGGGACATAGTAAGGTTTGTTCTCTAGGGACATCGTAAGCTTTGTTCTCTAGGGACATAGTAAGGTTTGTTCTCTAGGGACATCGTAAGCTTTGTTCTCTAGGGACATAGTAAGGTTTGTTCTCTAGGGACATAGTAAGCTTTGTTCTCTAGTGACATAGTAAGATTTGTTATTTTGGGACATAGTAAAGTTTGTTCTCTAGGGACATAGTAAGGTTTGTTCTCCAGAGACATAGTAAGGTTTGTTCTCTAGGGACATCGTAAGGTATGTTCTCTAGGGACATAGAAAGATTTGTTCTCTAGGGACATTGTAAGGTTTGTTCTCTAGGGACATAGTAAGGTCTGTTCTCTAGGGACATAGAAAGATTTGTTATTTTGGGACATAGTAAGGTTTGTTCTCTAGGGACATAGTATGATTTGTTATTTTGGGACATCGTAAGGTTTGTTCTCTAGGGACATAGTAAGGTTTGTTCTACAGAGACATAGTAAGGTTTGTTCTCTAGGGACATAGTAAGGTTTGTTCTCTAGGGACATAGTAAGGTTTGTTCTCTAGGGACATAGTCGGGTTTGTTTTCTAGGGACATAGTAAGGTTTGTTCTCTAGGGACATTGTAAGGTTTGTTCTCCAGGGACATAGTAAGGTTTGTTCTCTAGGGATATAGTAAGGTTTGTTCTCTAGGGACATAGTAAGGTCTGTTCTCTAGGGACATAGTAAGGTTTGTTCTTTTGGGACATAGTAAGGTTTGTTCTCTAGGGACATAGTAAGGTTTGTTCTTTTGGGACATAGTAGAATTTGTTCTTTTGGGACATAGTAAGGTTTGTTCTCTATGGACATAGTAAGGTTTGTTCTCTAGGGACATAGTAAGGTTTGTTCTTTTGGGACATAGTAGAATTTGTTCTTTTGGGACATAGTAAGGTTTGTTCTCTATGGACATAGTAAGGTTTGTTCTCTAGGGACATAGTAAGGTTTGTTCTCTAGGGACATAGTAAGCTTTGTTCTCTAGTGACATAGTAAGATTTGTTATTTTGGGACATAGTAAAGTTTGTTCACTAGGAACATAGTAAGGTTTGTTCTCCAGAGACATAGTAAGGTTTGTTCTCTAGGGACATAGTAAGGTTTGTTCTCTGGGGACATCGTAAGGTTTGTTCTCTAGGGACATCGTAAGGTATGTTCTCCAGGGACATAGAAATATTTGATCTCTAGGGACATTGTAAGGTTTGTTCTCTAGGGACATAGTAAGGTCTGTTCTCTAGGGACATAGAAAGATTTGTTCTCTAGGGACATTGTAAGGTTTGTTCTCTAGGGACATAGTACGATTTGTTATTTTGGGACATCGTAAGGTTTGTTCTCTAGGGACATAGTAAGGTTTGTTCTTTTGGGACATAGTAAGGTTTGTTCTTTTTGGACATAGTAAAGTTTGTTCTTTATGGACATAGTAAGGTTTGTTCTCTATGGACATAGTAAGGTTTGTTCTCTATGGACATAGTAAGGTTTGTTCTCTAGGGACATAGTACTTCTGTTGTTCTCCAAGGACATAGTAAGGTCTCTTCTCCAGGGACATAGTAAGGTTTGTTCTCTTGGGACATAGTAAGGTCTGTTCTCTAGGGACATAGTAAGGTTTGTTCAATAGGGACATAGTAACGTTTGTTCTCTAGGGACATAGTAAGGTTTGTTCTCCAGAGACATGGCAAGGTTTGTTCTCTTGGGACATAGTAGGTTTGTTCTATAGGGACATAGTAAGGTTTGTTCTCTAGGGACATCGTAAGGTTTGTTCTCTAGGGACATTGTAAGGTTTGTTCTATAGGGACATCGTAAGGTTTGTTCTCTAGGCACATCGTAAGGTTTGTTCTCTAGGGACATCGTAAGGTTTGTTCGCCAGGGACATAGTAAGGTTTGTTCTCTAGGGATATAGTAACGTTTGTTCTCTAGGGACATCGTAAGGTTTCTTCTCTAGGGACATAGAGGCAGACCTGGCTCTCAAGAGAAGACAGGCTATGTGCACACTGTCCACAAAATGAGGTGGAAACTGAGCTGCACTTCCTAACCTCCAGCCAAATGTATGACCATATTAGAGACACATATTTCCCTCAGATTACACAGACCCCCAAAGAATTCCAAAACAAACCCAATTTTGATAAACTCCTATATCTACTGGGTGAAATACCACAGTGTGACCTGTTGCCACATGAAAAGGGCAACCAGTAAAGAACAAACACCATTGTAAATACAACCCATATTTATGTTTTTTTATTTTCCCTTTTGTAGTTTAACTATTTGCATATCGTTACAACACCATATCTAGACATAAAATGACATTGGAACTTTTGAGAGTGTAATGTTTACTGTTCATTTTTTTATTGTTTATTTCACTTTCGTTTATTATGTATTTCACTTGCTTTGGCAATGTAAAGAATATTTTCCCATGCCAATAAAGCCCCTTAAATTGAGAGAGAGAAACAAAGAGATAAACAAAGAGAGAAGCAACAATGGAATCAATGTATAGAGTGAGGGAGGCAAATACAAACAGAATAGGAAAATAACAGATACTGAGAGGTCATGATATTGAATGGGAGAGAGAGGATGTACAGTGTATTTAGCTACTCTGGTAAAAAAAATGATTGATACATCAATTAGCCAACAGCCATTAGTTGGCAGTACCTCTCCCTGACAACAGTGGAGGAAAGGGAAGTGTCATCCACTGTGAGAGAGGCAGCCAGAGGACAAGAACTCATCATCCATCCTCGGTCCTCCACAAACCAACCACCATTATGGCTCTCTAAAGAGCGCATGGGGGTTGCTTGAAAGAGAATACTAGGATATTCATATTGAGTCTTGAATAAAAACTCCTCAATGGGAACTTTTGAGATGATCATTTAGCTAATACCATTAAGCAGTACAGGACATGGGAAATCAAATGGGAGCGTAATAGCTATAGAACACTGGGTCAATTGGCTTCCTGTTCCCAGGCACTGGGTCAGTTGGCTTCTTGTTCCCATGCACTTGATCAATTGGCTTCCTGTTCCCAGGCACTGGGTCAGTTGGCTTCTTGTTCCCATGCACTTGATCAATTGGCTTCCTGTTCCCAGGCATATTGCTGAGGCATGTTCCCTCAAACCACTCTGCCTCATTCCATGGAAACTAGATGACGTACTACTCCAGAAGTAATTTCAACTCATTCCATAGAAACTGGATGGCGTACTACCCCAGATGCCATTTCAACTTCAAAGAACATTTAAAAAGACATGAACACTAGAAGACAAGAAAGAAAACATTCTCCCTTTTTCATTTCAGCTTTGTCAAACCTTTCCGTTCAACAGTACTTTATGATATCCATAAAGACATGAAATACTCTGTTTAAGCACATGGTCGATAGTCAGTATTGCTTGAGGTAAACAGTGTGTAGGTCAGGGGGCTTATGGTAAGAGCCAGAGTGGTGGGATAAGTCTCCACAGCACACACACCCCTTTAAAATCATACTCACATGCTCTCGCCCACCAACAAACCCACACAGGTTTCCTCAGCTCAGTGCATTTACAAGCCAGTGCTACACACTAGTAAATGGGCAGATAAGAGCATAGAGATGTGTAATTGAGGACATGGCCTGTAAACTCTGCGCTGGTAATTATTGTCCATAATACAGTGTTATCTCCAGGCTTCTCTCTCATCTATTTTTTTATATATTTTTTATTTATTTCACCATTATTTAACCAGGTAAGCAACTTGAGAACAAGTTCTCATTTACAACTGTGACCTGGCCAAGATAAAGCAAAGCAGTGCGACACAAACAACAACACAGAGTTACACATGGAAAAAACAAGCGTACAGTCAATAACACAATAGAAAAAGTCTATAAACAGTGTGTGCAAATGGCGTAAGGAGGTAAGGCAATAAATAGGCCATAGTAGTGAAGTAATTACAAGTTAGCAAATTAACACTGGGGTGATAGATGTGCAGATGATGATGTGTAAGTAGAAATACTGGTGTGCAAAAGAGCAAAAAAAGTAAATAAAAACAATATGGGGATCAGGTAGGTAGATTGGATGGGCTATTCACAGATGGGCTATGTACAGCTGCAGCGATCGGTAAGCTGCTCAGATAGCTGATGCTTATAGTTAGTGAGGGAGATATAGGCCTCCAACTTCAGCAATTTTTGCAATTCGTTCCAGTTATTGGCAGCAGAGAACTGGAAGGAAAGGAGGCCAAAGGAAGTGTTGGCTTTGGGGATGACCAGTGAGACATACCTGCTGGAGTGTGTGCTACGGGTGGGTGTTGTTATGGTGACCAGTGAGCTGAGATAAAGTGGCGCTTTACCTAGCAAAGACTTATAGATGACCTGGAGCCAGTGGGTCTGGCGACAAATATGTAGCAAGGGCCAGCCAACGAGAGCATACAGGTTGCAGTGGTGGGTGGTATATGGGGCTTTGGTGACAAAATGGATGGCACTGTGATAGACTGCATCCAGTTTGCTGAGTAGAGTGTTGGAGGCTATTTTATAAATGACATCGCCAAAGTCGAGGATCGGTAGGATAGTCAGTTTTACGAGGGTATGTTTGGCAGTGTGAGTGAAGGAGGCTTTGTTGCAAAATAGGAAGCCAATTCTGGATTTAATTTTGGATTGGAGATGTTTAATATGAGTATGGATGGAGAGTTTACAGTCTAGCCAGACACCTAGGTATTTGTAGTTGTCCACATATTCCAAGTCAGAACCGTCCAGAGTAGTGATGCTAGTCGGGCGGGCGGGTGCGGGCAGCGATCGGTTGAAGAGCATGCATTTAGTTTTACTAGCGTTTAAGAGCAGTTGGAGGCCACGGAAGGAGTGTTGTATGGCATTGAAGCTTGTTTGGAGGTTTGTTTAACAGTGTCCAAAGAAGGGCCTGACGTATACAGAATGGTGTCGTCTGCGTAGAGGTGGATCAAGGACTTACCCGCAGCAAGAGCGATATCATTGATATATACAGAGAAAATAGTCGGCTCGAGAATTGAACCCTGTGGTACCCCCATAGAGACTGCCAGAGGTCCGGACAACAGGCCCTCCGATTTGACACACTGAACTCATATCGAGGGCGGTGCATTGCCATACAAAGCAGTGATGCAGCCAGTCAAGATGCTCTCAATGGCGCAGCTGTAGAACTTTTTGAGGATCCAATGATTTTTGGGGGGGGATGTTGATGTGGATGGGAGGGTGCTCTCCCCTCTTTTTCCTCCCTGTAGGCTCATCGCTGTCGGAGATCAGGCCTAACATCGTTAGCAAACGTAATAATGGTGTTGGAGTCGTGAGTGGCCACACAGTTGTGGGTGAACAGGGAGTATAGAAGGGGACTAAGCACACACCCCTGAGGGTCCCCCGTGTTGAGGGCCAGCATGGCGAAGGGGTTGTTACCTACTGTACCCTAACCACCTGAGGGCCAGTCTGTCAGGATGTCCAGGATCCTGTTGCAAAGGGAGGTGTTCTGTCCCAGGGTCCCCAGCTTAGCGATGAGCTTGGAGGGGAGGGGACTATGGTGTATCTTATGAACAACCTTCTCACATAGTTATTTCCCCTCTTGTCCAGGTGGGAGAGACCAGTGTGAAGACAATTGCCAGCTGGTTTGCGCATGCTTTGAGAACGCGCCCTGGTATTCAAACTGTCGGCCTTGCGAGTGCTAACCTGTTTAAAAGTTTTACTCACATCGGCCATGGACAGCGAGATCACACAGTCATCTGGAACAACAGGGGCTTTCAAGCAAGACTCAGTGTTGTATTCCTGAAGCGAGCATAAAAGTTTGGGAGTTCTTTATCACTGGGCATCTCATGGCTGGGTTTCACTTTGTAATCCGTTATCGTCTGCAAACCCTGCCACATCCGCCGAGCGTTGGAGCCGGTGTAATAGGATTCCACTTTCCTCCTGTATGACTTATTGTAATAGGTCTGGGTGTAGCTGGTGCAGAGGAGTCAGGCTCAGGACAGCAGAGATGAGTACCACAAGTAATTTTACTCAAAAACATTCTCATAACAATCGAGAAATAACCAAGCCCACAATACAGACCGAATAAACACAAACAATCACGCACAAAAAACATGGGGAAAACAGAGGGTTAAATAATGAACATGTAATTGGGGAATTGAAACCAGGTGTGTAAAACAAAGACAAAACAAATGGAACATGAAAAGTGGATCGGCGATGGCTAGAAGGCCGGTGACGTCGACCGTCGAACGCCGCCCAAACAAGTTGAGGGACCAACTCCGGCGGAAGTCGTGACAGTTATGTCTCGTTGGAGGTCATAGCGGGCTTTCTTGTATGCGTCCATATTCGTGTCCTGTTCTTTGCAAGCGGTACCTCTACCCCAGGCCCGTGACCTGATTCAATACGGCCCGCAAAATCATGCTCAGATCACATAAAGAATTTGCGATAGTAAAGTTTAGAAAAACGTATTTGTTATTCAAATTAAAAGCCCAATGAATACTAGCCTTTGTGTAATGATTTAAATCCCACCGCTTTTACTTATTTACATTTATTTTGAAGGCACGTATAAATAACAACTGCACGAGGACAGAGTGACTGATATGCTGACACACACGTCACAGTTACTAATAGTAGCTAGCTAGAAATTTAGCAAAAAAATTTTTTTCAAAGATTTCAAAGAAAAGGAAAGTAGACAATGCATGCAGGGGGTTCCAGCAAGACTGGACATCAAAATATGTATTTATTGAGGTATCAGGGAAAGCTGTGTGCTTAGTGTGCAAAGCGAGCATCGCTGTCTTGAAACACTACAACTTCCAGACAAAGCATGCAGAGAAATATAGGAATATATCTTCTGAGCAGAGGGCAAGTGCATTGAAAGAGTTGCTTTCACAGTTGTGAAAGCAGCAAGGACTTTTCACAAAACTGCAATCAGCAAACGATGGAATTGCGAGAGCTAGCTATGTACTGTCCCACAAAATTGCTAAACATAGCAAGCCATTCGCTGAGGGCAAATTCATTAAATCATCTTTAATTGACTCTGCAGCAATACTTTGCCCTGACAAGAACGAGCTGTTTGGAAATGTTTCCCTGTCAAGACGAACAGAGACAAGGCATGTTGAGGACATCTCAGAGAATATGGAACAACAGCTGAAAGACAAGGTAAAGGATTTCCCCTATTTCTCCTTGGCCCTGGACGAGAGCAGTGATGCACTTGACACAGCGCAGTCGATGATATTCCTACAAGGCATAACCCTAGACTTTGAAATTACAGAGGAGCTTGCTTCAGTGCAGTCAATGAAGAGCACAACCACAGGGAAAGATTTATTGGAGGAGGTTAATAAGTGTGTGGCAAAGCTGGGACTGAGTTTTAAAAGTTATCCAGTGTGACCACTGATGGGTGCCCAAACTTGACAGGAAAAAACGTTGGCCTTTTGAAAAGGATACAAGATCAAGTAGCTGAGCTGAACCCAGATCAGACAAGTATTTCCTGCACTGCATTATTCATCAGGAGGTGCTCTGTAAATGTGTTCTGAAAATGAGCCATGTTGTGGATACAGCCACTAATGTGGTAAACTTCATAAGAGCAAAATCTTTAAACCACAGGCAGTTTGTCTCACTGTTGGAAGAGACAGAGTTGGGTCATGCAGACCTCCCCTACCACACAAACATGAGATGGCTGAGTTTGGGGAAGGTGCTTAAAAGGGTGTGGGACCTGAAGTCAGAGATTGCTGAGTTTTTGCAAATGAAAGGAAAATATGTGGATTTCCCTCAACTGCAAGATAAAGAATGGTTGGTTGATTTTGCCTTCACCGTGGACATCATGGCCCTCATGAATTAACTGCATTCCAAACTACAAGGGAAGGGCCTTTTTGCACATCAGATGTAAAGCCTTGTCATAGCGTTCAAGGGAAAATTACTTCTCCAGTAAAAACGAACAATCTCACCCACCTTCCGACACTACTAGTCTGTTCCCTATCAGACGACCAGCGGGAGAAGTATACATCGCTGCTGCGTGCTTTGAGCGGTGAGTTTTCTCGTCGTTTTGAGGATTTTAAAGTGTTGGAAAATGACATGCTGTTGGTTTCGTCTCCTTTCACCTTCAATGTGGATAACGCTCCCACTGACCTGCAACTTGAGCTTATCCATCTTCAGTCTGATGCAGTGATTGGAGAACTATTCAAAACAATGTCACTGACGAGGTTCTATGCATCTCTTGATGAACAAAACTTTCCAAAGACTAGGAGTCATGCTCAGAAGATGTTTGTACTGTTTTGGTCAACCTATGTATGTGAACAGACATTTTCATTGGTGAAATATAACAAGTAAAGGCACAGATCATCTCTTACTGACTCTCACCACTCAGCGATCCTGTGCATAGTGACGTCAGAAACTATACCTGACTTCACTGCTCTAGTCAATGCCCATCAGAGACTTCACTCCTCACACTGATTGAGTAGTTTAAATGTAATGTTGAGCTCTCTCTCTTCCTGGTGTTTTTGTGCATACCCGTTAACAAGAGTTCTGTCCGTGGTGCTGAATGCAGTGTACTTTTCCCTCCGTGTAGTTCATTGTATGTTTAATAATGGAAATACTTACCAAAAGGAGAACATGGATGTGGTTTATTTCTGTGCATGTTAAAAAAGTAAAATAAGTAGCATATCTGGACGTGATTTATAGTATATATATCTGTCAACACAGTCATAGACATGATGTATAATCCTGTAATATGATTCTGGCCCGCGATGGCAAAATATATTTTAATGTGGCCCACCATGTAAAATAATTGTCCAGGCCTGCTCTAGCCTTTGCCCAGTGGGGATATTGCCTGTAATATCCATGGTTTTTGGTTTGGATACGTTCTTATAGTCACTGTGGGGACGACTTTGTCTATGCACTTATTGATGAGGCCCTTGACTGATGTGGTAAAATCCTCATTGCTATCAGATGAATCACAGAACATATCCTAGTCTGTCTGTACTAGCAAAACAGTCTTGTAGCCTCGCTTCATCTGACAACATCCGTATTGAGGGAAGCAGGAGAATAGAGTCTTGGTAAGATTTGCCAATGTGAGGACCTTGTATGCGAGGACCTTGTAAGTCTCCACCCAACAGAAACGCTGCCTCTGGGTGAATGGTTTCTTGTTTGTTTATGACCCCATGCAGTTAATTGAGTGCCAAAGTGGTGTTGGCTTGTGGAGGGATGTAGACAACCGTGATAACTACAGAAGATAACTCTCTTGGTAGATAAAAGGGTCTGCCAGTTGTTGTTTATGAAGAGGCACACCCCTTCCCTTTTGGACTTGCCTGATTGTGCCCTGCATGGAGAAACCACTGAGTTCTACGTACATAAAGTCCTCCACGCCACCTCTCTGCAAAGCAGACAATGTTGCAACTTTTCAAGTCTGTCTGATAGGAGACTCTTGAACAAAGCTCATCTATCTTATTCTCCAGTGACTGGACATTTTCCTGTAGAATGGAGGGGAGAGCCGGTCGGGTTTTCTCTTCGTCTCAATCTCACCAGGATGTCAACACATCTATCACGTCGACGCCTGAATATTTTTGGTAACCTTGGCGGTCGTATGTGATAATAGTATGTGATAATGCCCAATTCTCTCTCTCTCTCTCTCTCTCTCTCTCTCTCTCTCTCTCTCTCTCTCTCTCTCTCTCTCTCTCTCTCTCTCTCTCTCTCTCTCTCTCTCACTCACACACACACACACACACAATCATTCTCTCACACACAGAGGGGGGCACCACAATAGTTTCCATTAACTGGGCACGCTGTTCTGCCTTGTGCAGCCATGAATCTTTATGATGGAACATTAACATGCAAATTGTCTTAAAACATTTGAGGATGTAAAAAAAAAAAAAGAGAAAAGAAAGCTGCTTACCGCTTTTGCTTAATATAAATTAGACTATAACCCAGCCCTAATGTATTGGACTCAAATATGAAACTCCATGAAATGTAGTTTCAACCAACAGAATAATGCACATTATGACACCTGTAGGAAGCATTTATCAAATACTGCATCGGAATTGACACATTCATGGCAGATTGAATATAAATGCAGTTCTTTAACTGGCTTGCTTTTTGTGCTGCTATTCTATTACTGGTCATTGGCTATCTCCTCACCACCGTGTCTTGAGTTTACCCCCGGGTCCAGGAACGCAATGAATGGAAAGGAAATGAGTGGGAGAGAGATAACGTGCTAACCACAAAGTCCCTCACCCATAAAGTACACACAGGAGATGGAACGCACACACACACACACACATACACACACAGCAGGTCCCTTAACCGTGAACAGCTTGTGATGCTTTGTTCTTCAAAAGAAAAAATATCGTTATCTTCAAAAGCCAACCAAATTAAATGTAGGGGTTAAACTAAACTCATCTGGCTTTTGATTTCAGCAACTGCAAAGACTATATATAAAATGCCTTTTATCAAGACCTGACAGGCACAGCGGGGAGTTATAGAATGAATTGTTAATATGGATGGAGGAAAAGATTCCCCTGACCACACATACCCACGCACACAAGATGACACACACACACACACACACACATACACACACACACACACATCTCGAGGTGAAAGGTAGCTCATGCTCACTGGGCTTAATCCAGAAATGGATGGTGAATCATACACAGCACAGCTCTGGAATACTAAATGCAACCATGCCTCATCTGTATCAGTCTACCAGTAAGCTGCAGTAGGAAAATGTGTGATTAGGACCCTATTCCATGGCTCTGTGAATCAGTAACAACCCCCAACCCAACCCGGCCTGAAAAACGATGTGGTTTCAAAAAGAATGGGGAAGATACAGAAGTGTTTTCTGAGAGGATGAATGTGTTAGGAGACCGTATGTGACTCATTTCAGGAAACCAGGCGTATGTCGCGGGTCACTACTTCACAGGAGAGCCATTTGAACGTAAACTTTAATACATTTTTTAGCAAAATGCGTTTTTTGTCAGAAATGCCTTCTGGAACATGTGAACTTGCATGTGCCTTAATAGCAAACTTGTATGCCATCTGTAAATACAAAATAAAATTGTTAAATTACGAGCCTAGTTGGTTAGCCACAGAAAAAGTCAGCAACCTTCCCACTAGCCATGATTGGCTGAGATAATGAGTGGGCTGGACATGCCGAGAGAAGGGTTCAGATTGGTCTGCCATATAGCACGCTTCTGTCTATAATATGAGCTGGTCAGTATGTGTAGGTAATCCTGTCTAAACGCAGCTTTTAAAAAATATTTTGCTTAGTAGAACTGTGTAAGTGTTGCTCTCCACTTTCTGGAGGACCGAGTTTTGAAATCAGTGGAATTAGAGTATGATAGCTAAAGAGATGGAGAACACACCTGTCTCCGGATTACATCTTCAAACTAATGGGCAACCTTGGCATCCGTGACAGGGAGAAGCGTCCATCCATGATGTATACGGGTAAGATAGTCTAGCTAGCTAGTTACAGCCTAATGTTAGCTCATGCAGGGTAGTAATGTCATGAGTTGGGATTATTGTTCATTGTTTAGCTAGCTAGCTACATGTCTTAACAAAAGACTCCACTAACAAAGTAACCATTTTAATAGAATGTCGCTGCAACAACTGTTGATAGACATAGCTGGTAAATTCGCTCTGGCTATCTACTCCGATTTCAGAGCACTCTTGTCTGAGTGTGCCAGAGTGCAGAATAACAGACAAATTTACGAACGCTCAATACCTGTTGAATATGGCCGGTGTCAGTAAACATTTGCAAAAAAGTGTAAATTGTTGCCAGCAGCACGTTCTGGATAACATAAAAACAGCCTAACCAGCTCAGCTAGGGCAAGTAAAATGGTCAGTGAGTCTGAAAGTAGCTAGCCAATGTTAGCCAGTTAGCTTGGGTGCTTCATTGCTGGTGTTAGGAAAGAACGCTCGGATCAATCCTTAAAGACATGGGTGGGGCTAAAGCTTAAGAGGGTGTGAACGATGCTGAATGGGTGTAGACAAAGAAGAGCTCGCCAGTAGGTATCAAATCAAGTCAAATTGTATTTGTCACATACACATGGTTAGCAGATGTTAATGCGAGTGTAGTGAAATGCTTGTGCTTCTAGTTCCGACAACGCAGTAATATCTAACAAGAAATTTAAAAAAATCACAACTACCTTATACACACAAATGTAAAGGGATGATTAAGAATATGTACATATAAATACCTGTATATGGATGAGCGATGGCTGTGTGGCAAAGGCAAGATGCAGTAGATGGTATAGAGCAGTATATACATACGAGATGAGTAATGTAGGATATGTAAACATTATTAAAGTGGCGTTATTTAAGGTGACTAGTGATACCTTTATTAAGTCAATTTATTAAAGTGGCCAGAGACGAGTCTGTATGTTGACAGCAGCCTCTCTATGTTAGTGATGGCTGTTTAACAGTCTGATCGCCTTGAGATAGAAGCTGTTTTTCAGTCTCTCGGTCCCAGCTAAGATGCACCTGTATTGACCTCGCCTTCTGGATGATAGCGGGGTGAACAGGCAGTGGCTCCGGATGTTGTTGTCCTTGATGATCTTTTTGGCCTTCCTGTGACATTGGGTGCTGTAGGTGTCCTGGAGGGCAGGTAGTTTGCCCCCGGTGATGCGTTGTGCAGACCGCACCACCCTCTGGAGAGCCTTGCAGTTGAGGGCGGTGCAGTTGCCGTAGCAGGCGGTGATACAGCCCGAAAGGATGCTCTCGATTGTGCGTGAATGTTTTAGGTGACAAGCCACATTTTTTCAGCCTCCTGAGGTTGAAGAGGCGCTGTTGCGCCTTCTTCACCACGTTGTCTGTGTGTGTGTGGACCATTTCAGTTTGTCCGTGGTGTGTACGCTGAGGAACTTTCCACCTTCTCCACTACTGTCCCGTCGATGTGGATGGGGGGGTGCTCCCTCTGCTGTTTCTTGAAGTCCACGATCATCTCCTTTGTTTTGTTGATGTTGAGTGAGAGGTTATTTTCCTGACACCACACTCAGAGGGCCCTCACCTCCTCCCTGTAGGCCGCCTCGTCGTTCTTGGTAATCAAGCCTACCACAGTAGTGTCGTCTGCAAACTTGATGATTGAGTTGGAGGCGTGCTTGGCCACACAGTCATGGGTGAACAGGGAGCACAGGAGAGGGCTGAGAACGCACCCTTGTGGGCCCCAGTGTTGAGGATCAGCGGGGTGGAGATGTTGTTTCCTACCTTCACCACCTGGGGGGCAGCCAGTCAGAAAGTCCAGGACCCAGTTGCACAGGGCGGGGTCGAGACCCAGGGTCTCGAGCTTAATGACGAGTTTGGAGGGTACTATGGTGTTAAATGCTGAGCTGTAGTCAATGAACACCATTCTTACATAGGTATTTCGCTTGTCCAGATGGGTTAGGGCAGTGTGCAGTGTGGTGAAGATTACATAGTCAGTGGACCTATTGGGGCGGTAAGCAAATTGGAGTGGGTCCAGGGTATCAGGTAGGGTGGAGGTGATATGCTCCTTGACTAGTCTCTCAAAGCACTTCATGATGACAGAAGTGAGTGCTACGGGGCGATAGTCATGTAGTTCAGTTACCTTAGCTTTCTTGGGAACAGGAACAATGGTGGCCATCTTGAAGAATGTTGGGACAACAGACTGGGATAGGGATTGATTGAATATGTCCGTAAACACACCAGCCAGCTGGTCTGCGCATGCTCTGAGGACGCGGCTAGGGATGCCGTCTTGCGAGGGTTAACATGTTTAAATGTTTTACTCACGTCGGCCACGGAGAAGGAGAGCCCACAGGCTTTGGTAGCAGGCCGTGTCAGTGGCACTGTATTGTCCTAAAAGCGAGCAAAGAAGTTGTTTAATTTGTTTGGGAGCAAAATATCGATGGGGTTGTTTTCTTTTTGTAATCCGTGATTAACTGTAGACCCTGCCACATACGTCTCGTGTTTGAGCCGTTGAATTGTGACTCTGTTTTGTCTCTATACTGACGCTTTGCTTGTTTGATTGCCTTGCGGAGGGAATAGCTGCACTGTTTGTATTCGGTCATGTTTCCAGTCGCCTTGATTAAAAGAGGTGGTTTGCGCTTTCAGTTTTGCGTGAATGCTGCCATCAATCCACGGTTTCTGGTTAGGAAATGTTTTAATAGTCACAGTGGGTACGACATCTCTGATGCACTTGCTAATAAACTCACTCACAGAGTCAGCGTATACATCAATGTTGTCTGAGACTATGCGGAACATATCCCAGTCCACGTGATCGAAGCAATCCTGAAGCGTGGAATCCTATTGGTCAGACAAGCGTTGGACAGACCTGAGCACGGGCGTTTCCTGTTTTAGTTTCTGTCTATAGGCTGAGAGCAACAAAATGGAGTTCTGGTCTGATTTCCCAAAAGCAGGGTGGGGGAGGGCTTTGTATGCATCACGGATGTTAATAGTAGCAATCATCCAGAATGCTAGCAGTCCGTGTCGTGCATTCGATATGCTGACAGAATGTAGGAAGTCTCATTCTCAGGTTAGCTTTGTTAAAATCCCCAGCTACAATAAATGCAGCCTCAGGATGTATGGTTTCCAGTTTTCATAGAGTCCAGTGAAGTTCTTTCAGAGCCGACAAGGTTTCTGCTTGGGGGGGATATACACGGCTGTCACTATAATCGAAGAGAATTCTCTTGGAAGATTTGATTGTAAGGAATTCTAGGTCAGGTGAACAAAAGGACTTACGTTCCTGTATGTTGTTGTGATTACACCATGAGTCGTTAATCATAAGGCATACACCCCCCGCCCTTCTTCTTACCAGAGAGATGTTTGTTTCTGTTGGCGTGATGCATGAAGAAACTGGGTGGCTGTACCGAATGTTACAATCTATGATGTCTCTCTGGAAGGCAACTCGTGCCCAAATTTTGTCCACCTTGTATCTAGAGATTGGACATTTGGCGAGTAATATGCTCGGAAGCGGTGGATGGTGTGCTCGCCTTCTGAGTCTGACCAGTAGGCCGCTCCGTCTGCCTCTCCTGCGGCGACCGCGTTGTTTTGGGTCGGCCTCTGGGATAAGATCCCATGTCCAGGGTGGAGGTCCGAACAAAGGATCCGCTTCAGGAAAGACGTATTCCTGGTCGTAATTTTGGTAAGTCATCGCTTTTATATCAAATAGTTCTTCCCGGCTGTATGTAATAACACTTGATATTTCCTGAGCTAACAATGTAAGAAATAATACATAAAATAATACATAAAAAAAACTAATAACTGCATAGTTTCCTAAGGACCGGAGAAGCGAGGCGACCATCTCTGTCAGCGCCATCTTGTCCATCGAAAACATTCAATGGCCATTTTCTCAAAAGAGAGGTTACGAGTTTATCAAATTTCAAAGCAGAATTACTTTCCCGTTGTTCCTCAAATGCAGTGTGTGATATACCATTTTGTAGCTCTGTGTCTCTGCTTTTATCCAATGTAAAATATACTATTGGAGCCATAGTGGGACTGACTGAATGAGAGTATTGGAGCCATAGTGGGACTGACTGAATGATATTATTGATAGAGATACAATACAAGTTAACACTACAAGGTTTTATTTAATTCTGTGAGTGGAGCACCTGTAGCACTGAGGAGACTCACCCTGTTCTGGGTCGTACTCCTCCACCGTGCTGACAAAGTGAGGTCTGGAGTAGAAGTTATGGGGGCAGGGCTGCTGGAGCCCTCCCAGACTGAAGAAGCCCCGCTCAGTGGCAGCACAGCAGGCGAAGGCTCGGCGGCTGGGGATACAGGGGTAATGCGTCCAACTCTTCATTTCCAGGTCAAAGGCCTCGAAGGCTGTGACAGGAAGCTTTCCCTGACGCCCACCTGCCAGGGAGGAGAGGAGAGGAAGGAGTGGAAGGAGAGGAGGGATTGACGGTCAAAGGGAGTGGGCAGCAGGGCATGAGAGAGAGCGAATGACAGAGAGGGAGAGATGAAAGGTCAGAATGGGTGGGAGGGATGAGAGGAGATGTGAAGAGAGAGAGAGAAACAGTTATAAAAAAGGACTATAAGTGTTGGCACTCTAAAAATTAGGGGTTCAACAAGGGTTCTTCTAAGCTCCTCAAAGTTCTTCAAAAATCTTAGGGTTCTTGGCACTGAAATGGCCCCTAAAAGGTTCTTCCAAGAACCCCATAGGAGGTGGGGTTCATCGAGGAACCTCCTTAGTTGGTGGGGGTTCTTGCAGGAACCTAACTGCCCAACTGAAACATTTGGATTTGAAAGGACAGAAGATGCAGGCACTTAACTGAAAAATGTAAAGATCTCCTCAATTTAAGGTTTGTCCCTTGTATGATCTAAATTGATATTGTTTTCTGATGATACAATCAATCTTTTCATATTTGCACCAATCTTTCTAAAACAGAAAATGGACACAATTCAATGGATAGCAATCAACAAAGAGGTAAGAATATGTTTGCTATAAGAATATATTGAAGGCTAGCTGTATTGGGTGCAGATGACTGAACTGCTCACTTTGTGTCTGTAGGTATACGAGGAGGAGGCATGAAAAGGTATTTCAATAGGAAATGGTATGTTATGCAGATCACATGTACCATCCTCCTCCCTGACCTCTTCAATGAATATCCCATAGTCCTCTACATTATGGACTAGGTATGTGTATGAAAACCATTATCAAAACACTTTTTTTCATTCACCACAAAAACCAAGGTATGAATTCTGTTGTGTGCATCTTTTGTTAAACATATGTATAATTACTTACATTTCTTACTCACAAACGTTTCCCTCCCTACACCTGTTCTATCACCATGCACTGCAAAATCATTCTGGCTATGGATACGGAGAACATCAACACTAACATCAACACGCCAGAGGATATACCCATTGGACTTGGGGCTCTGCTGGGAGTTTACCTCATATTGGGATTTGTTTATTCTGCTCGCCTAAAATCATAATAAACACTGAGAACTAAAATATTGCTGTTACTGTTATGCATTAACAATAACAATAATCATAATAATAATAGGGAGGGTAGTACAAAATGAACTCTAAAAGGTTCTTCAAAAGGTTCTTCGAGAATCCATTAAAATGTTTTAATTTGAAGAACCCCTAAAGGATAGACCAGGAACCTTTTAGAGTGTACTAAATGGATGGTTTGAAATGGTGTCCCTTTATTAGCAATGCTGATTCCATATCTGTTAGGAGCAGCCAAATATCCTCGGGTGTGTTCTCAAATATAAGCTTGGCACATGGCCCAGTGAGCATGCAGTACGTCCAGCGATAAATATGTGTGTATTCTGTCTCATTCCATTGGTTTCTCCCTTTCCAACCTCTCTGGTCCTCCCTCTCTCCCTCTGTGAAAGCCCCAGGCTTTCTCTCCTCCAACTCTACCCACCAAACATGACAGCTACCCAGAAAGAGAGAGCGAGAGAGAGAGAGAGAGAGAGAGAGAGAGAGAGTGAGTGAGTGAGTGTCTGTAAGTTTGTGTGTGTGCACCCACATCCTTGCATGGGCGTGCGTGTGTGAGTACTGTTGAGTAGTAGCTGGCAGTGTGTATCATAAAGATTATACAGCCTGTCAGTCTCTCTGCTGTTGGACCGGCAGCCAGTGAAAAAGGTGTGGTTCCTATTGAAGCTGGAGTAAAGTTTCTATCCATGTTTGAGTAGACAGTGTCTGCAATGCAGCATGTCAGTGTCAGGTGTTTGATCAGCCTGGACATACTGACAGTGATACCACTGTGAACACACGCTGATTGCTGACACCGACACAAAGCCTGGCGTACCACAGGTAATATTCATCAGGTTATATTCATGGACATCACCTGTCATGAGAGCCAAACATGGATAGAAACTTTCTTAACTCTATTTCTTGAACTGCATTGTTGGTTAAGGGCTTGTAAATAAGCATTTCACGGTAAGGTCTACAACCTGTTGTATTCGCCGCATGTGACAAATAACATTTGATTTGATGTATTGTGTATTCAGTTAGATATGATGTATTATTATTCATCCAAATCAAATGGAGTAAATAGAAACAAGCTTGTCCAAGAAGCCAAGTGTTTATGACTGGTCACTGATACATAATACAGAGTACATGGACATTAGATCAGTACTACTGCTTAACCTGTTGGACTGGAACCGGACTGGAACCAGAAATCGGACCATGGTATTTCTACCACAACCGGACCATTTCTTTCCTTGAGGATCCCATTATTAGACAGATAATTAGAATAAAAAGGGCCAGCCCAACTGGCATTTGCCCAAAATACCAAATGGCCAGTCCGCCCCTGGAAAGTCTCTGAGGAAAATGTCACATTTACTTTATTTCTTCAATTCAGATCCCTGGCTGTAACACTGCTGACCAAAATTATGGGTCTGGTCTCAGCCAGCCAGCACTGTCTGGCAGCACTGCGGTCCTCCATCAGTAGACAGAGACAGAGAGAGAGAGACAGAGAGAGAGAGACAGAGAGAGAGACAGAGAGAGAGACCGAGAGAGAGACCGAGAGACCGAGAGAGACAGACAGACAGACCGAGAGAGACAGAGAGACAGAGACAGAGAGAAAGAGACAGACCGAGAGAGACAGAGAGACAGAGAGAGAGACAGAGAGAGAGACAGACCGAGAGAGACAGACCGAGAGAGACAGACCGAGAGAGAGAGACAGACAGAGACAGAGACAGAGACAGAGAGACAGAGAGACAGAGAGAGAGACAGACCGAGAGAGACAGACAGACAGACCGAGAGAGACAGAGACAGAGAGAGAGACAGACCGAGAGAGACAGAGAGACAGAGACAGAGAGAAAGAGACAGACCGAGAGAGACAGAGAGACAGAGAGAGAGACAGAGAGAGAGACAGACCGAGAGAGACAGACCAAGAGAGAGAAACAGACAGAGACAGAGAGACAGAGAGACAGAGAGAGAGACAGACCGAGAGAGACAGACCGACAGACCGAGAGAGACAGAGACAGAGAGAGAGACAGACCGAGAGAGACAGAGAGACAGAGAGAGAGACAGAGAGAGAGACAGAGACAGAGAAAGAGACAGACCGAGAGAGACAGAGAGACAGAGAGAGAGACAGAGAGAGAGACAGAGAGAGAGACAGACCGAGAAAGAGAGACAGAGAGACAGAGAGACAGAGAGAGAGACAGACCGAGAGAGACAGACCGAGAGAGACAGAGAGACAGAGACAGAGAGACAGAGACAGAGAGAGAGAGACCGACTGAGAGAGACAGACCGAGAGAGACAGACAGACCGACAGACCGAGAGAGACAGAGACAGAGAGAGAGACAGAGGGAGAGACAGAAAGAGAGACAGAGAGAGTGCCAGAGAGAGTGCCAGAGAGACAGACCGAGAGAGACAGACCGAGAGAGACAGACCGAGAGAGACAGAGACAGAGAGAGACAGACCGAGAGAGACAGACCGAGAGAGACAGACAGACAGACCGAGAGAGACAGAGACAGAGACAGAGAGAGAGAGAGAGAGAGAGAGAGAGAGAGAGAGAGAGAGAGAGAGAGAGAAAGAGTAAGAGAATAATGGCTACATACAGTAACAAGCAGCTAACATACCAACCAGGACGCTCAAGATTCACATTGAAATTGGACGTCCATCCATGTCCCTCGGACGTTGGGAGATTCCTTCAAAACACACCAATAGGGGCAACGGCGAGCACTATTACCAGCAAGTAGGGCGTTGTTGACGGGGACGGCTTTTCTTTTTACCCTGTCCCAAACCGTAAACTTAATTTAACCCTATCCCAAACCTTAACCCTTAACTTAAGCATTTGGAATGAATGCTTACATTTAACCAGCCACGAGGCGCTTTGCCAGAAGGCTTAATCAATCGACTGTGGCAACCCATCTCACAGTCGTCTCACTGTCGAGATGGTCAGTATTCACACAAACACACACACACATGCATATGCACACACATCCACGGACACACACAAACACACACAGGCGGCCTTGCAGAGACAGTCACAGAGTCGTGGTTGGCCATGGCACTCAGACAGCTTTGATAACAGACGGACATATTTAACTAATCCTTATGCATACTTGGCTGTGTAAGAAACTAACAGTCTGACAGGCTGTCTACAGTCCCATCGTCAATCAATATCAAGTCAAATTGTATTTGTCACATGCGTCGAATACAACAGGTGTAGACTTTACCGTGAAATGCTTTCTTATGAGCCCTTGGGCCAATCATTTTCAAAAAATTTAAAAAGGAAATAATAACACAATAAAATAATGAGGCTATATACAAGGAATTCTGGTACCGAGTCAATGTGCAGGGGTACGAGGTAGTTGAGCTAATTGAGAAAGCGTGTGAAAGTGTGTCTATCTGTGTGTGATTGTGTGTGTGTGTGTTTTGTGTGTGTGAGCGTATGTAGTGTGTGTGTTGGAGTGTCAGTGTAGAGGTTGTGGGTAGAGTCCAGTGAGTGTTCATAGAGCCAGTGCAACAAAAAAAAGGAACAATGCAAATAGTCCAGGTAGCCATTTGATGAACTGTTCAGCAGTCTAATGGCTTGGGGGTAGAAGCTGTTCAGGAGCCTTTTGGTCCTAGACTTGGCGCTCGGATATCTCTTGCCATGCGGTAGCAGAGAGAACAGTCAATGACTTGGATGGCTGGAGTCTTTGATAATTTTTGTCTTTGACACCGCCTGGTCTAGAGGTCCTGGATGGCGGGCAACTCGGCCCCAGTGATGTACTCTGTAGCGCCTTACGGTCGAATGCCAAACAGTTGCCATACCAAGCGGTGATGCAGCCCATCAAGATGCTCTCAATAGTGCAGCTGTATAACTTTTTGAGGAGCTGAGGATCCATGCCAAATCCTGTCAGCTTTCTGAGGGGGGAAGAGGCATTGTCGTACCCTCTTCACGACTGTCTTGGTGTGTTTGGACCATGATAGGTCCTTAGTGATGTGGACACAGAGGAACTTGAAGTTCTAGACGTGCTCCCCTACAGCCCCACCGATGTGAATGGGGGCGCGCTCGGCCCTCCTTTTCCTGTAGTCCACGTTCAGCTCTTTTGTCTTGCTGATGTTGAGGGAGAAGTTGTTGTCCTGGCACACAATCCCAGGACTCTGACCTCTTCCCTATAGGCTGTCTCATCGTTGTCGATGATCAGGCCTACCATCGTCCTGTTGTCAGAAAACGTAATGATGGTGTTGGAGTCGTGCTTGGCCACACAGTCGTGGGTGAACAGGGAGTACAGGAGGGGACTAAGTACTCACTCCTGAGGGGCCCCCGTGTTGAGGGTCAGCGTGGCGGATGTGTTGTTACCTATCCTTACCACCTGGGGGCGGCCCGTCAGGAAGTCCAGGATCCAGTTGCTGAGAGAGGGGTTCAGTCTCAAGGTCCTTAGCTTAGTGATGAGCTTGGAGGGCACTGCGGTGTTGAATGCTGAGCTGTAGTCAGTGAACAGTATTCTCATGTGTGTGTTCTATTTCTCCAAGTGGGAAAGGGCAGTGTGGAATGCAATAGATTGCGTCACTGTGGATCTGTTGGGGGGCCATGCGAATTGGAGTGGGTCCAGGGTGTCTGGGATGTTGGTGTTGATGTGAGCCATGTCCAGCCTTTCAAAGCACTTCATGGCTACAGATTTGTGTGCTATGGGGCGATAGTCATTCAGACAGGATACCTTGGCATTCTTGGGCACAGGGACTATGGTGGTCTGCTTGAAACATGTAGGTATTACAGACTCGGTCAGGGACAGGTTGAAAATGTCAGTGAAGACACTTGCCAGCTGGTCAGCGCATGCTCTGAGTATGCATCCTTGTAATCTGTCTGGCCCTGAGGCCTTGTGAATGTTAAAGGTCTTACCTTTAGCTCTACGGAGAGCATGATCACACAGTCATCCGGAACAGCTGGTGCCGGTACAGCATAGAAGGCATTTTGCTCATCTGGTAGGCTTGCATCACTGGGCAGCTCGTGGCTGAGTTTTCCTTTGTAATCATGATAATGTAATGGGAATTTTTATGTTTGTGAATTTCTTATAACTAATTTCTGTTTTGCATTCATGCAGGTGGTTGACTGAACAAATCCTCCTCTTATCAGTAGCAGCTAGATAGACCACTGCGCCACTCGGAGGGCCCTAAGGCACTGCATCGCAGTGCTTGAGGTGTCATTACAGACCCAGGTTTGATCCCAGGCTGTGTCACAACTGCCCGTGACCGGGAGTCCCATAGGGTGGTGCACAATTGGCCCAGCATCGTCCGGGTTAGGGGAGGGTTTGACCGGGGGGGCTTTACTTGGCTCATCGCGCTCTAGCAACTCCTTGTGGTGGGCCGTGCGCCTGCAGGCTGACTTCGGTCGTCAGTTGAACGGTGTTTCATCCGACACGTAATTGGATCGCCATTGGATATCACGGAATTGGGGAGAAAAAGGGGGTAAACTTTTTTAAAATAAAAATAGCAGCTACATTTATATTTTACATGTCCTTGATCACCCACGACTCAGAGAACAGGATATTACAGTTCTTCAGATCATGTTGATAGGATGGTCTTAAAAAGAGCTTGTCCAGTGATTGACCATTCACCAACAGAATGAAGGGTAGAGACGGTTTATCCACTTGCTGACGTAGCCTCATTAGTAGTGCTGAGCGATTATATTACTTTTGTTTTATTTGATGACTTTATTATTTCATTCCAAGTCATCATTTCATCTGCTGCTTATGCTGTCTGACAAAATCACTATTTTGTAGTTGTTCAAAGTAAATAAGGCATACTTTTATGACTGCTGAATACCAACTATCAATCACTTTGATCATGTATTTTCAGGTATAGATACGTCGCGAAGCAACAGCTGCTCTCTATATCCCCTTAGCATCAAGAATTCTTGTCTCTTCCATAACTGTCACGACTCCCGGCGAAGTCGGTCCCTCTCCTTGTTCGGGCGGTTTCTGGCGGTCGACGTCACCGGTCTTCTAGCCATCGTCGATCCATTTTTCATGTTCCATTTGTTTTGTCTTTGTTTTAAATACCTGGTTTCCAGTTCCATAATTACATGTTCATTATTTAACCCTCTGTTTTCCTCATGTTTGGTGTGCGTGTTTGTTGTTCTTTGTTCGGTATTTACGCCTGGCTATCTCGCCCGTTTGTTTAATAGGGCACGTTGGATTTGTTATTCCTTTTTTCTCGTATTTTATTAAATACGTTGTTTATTCATCTCTGCCTTCCTGCGCCTGACTTTTACACCAGCTACACACACCGGTTCTGACAATAACAGGAGTAAAAGAAACACAGACCTGACAAGTAGATGAGCAATGGATTGTGGTCATTGTAGTTAATTACCACATTTAACGTGCTAAACTACATCGAACAGTTCAGGCTGGTTTGGATTGATCTCTAGAGAAACTGTGCAATGTGCGCATTGAGCTCCCAGAAAAAAAATTATGAATGGAATTCAAATAATTGAACCGATGTCAGTCAATTAGTTGTTTAAATACTGAAAAATTACAAAAATGTTGGTTAATCACGGGGTGGCAGGTAGCCTAGTGGTTAGAGTGTTGGGCCAGTAACCGAAAGGTTGCTAGATCGAATCCCCAAGCTGACAAGGTAAAAATCTGTTGTTCTACCAATGAACGAGGCAGTTAACCCACTGTTCCTAGAACATCATTGTAAATAAGAATGTGTTCTTAACTGACTTGCCTAGTAAAATAATACAAATATGTATCACTCTGCACTACTCATTTGGTAAAATCCAGGAAAAAAGCTATCTTACACTGAGGACGACTATATCGGACTAGCAAAGTTCCAGTGCACTACTTTTCTGAAAACATTTTATTTAAATGTATTTCATTATTTACCAGCATGTATAACTTGTGTCTGATAGTTATTGTTAACAAAACAGTTAATCTGACAGGTATTCTTTGCAAATGCAACTTTCTTCTATGTGAAAACTGAAATGGTCTGTCATTCATTCCTTTTAGTAGACACTCTTATCCAGAGCAATTTACAGTAGCGACTGAATATATTTTCATACTGGCCCCCGTGGGAACGGAACCCACAACCATAGCATTGCAGGCACCATGCTCTACCGACTGAGCCACATCATCACACACCACTTCATGTCTCGATGTACTCAATTACTGTATTGTACATCGTTTTTTCTTCATGGTGATGGAAAGTCTACAGGTACAAACCTAGATGACCAGCCTATGTACAATACAGTCATGTACATATACATTAAGTGGTTTGTAAAGATGGTAAATTAACACTGCACAAAGATTTTTGCCCATAACTTTGCACTTTTTGATGTAAATGTTTGAGGACAGGGTTGTGTTCTTTCTGGATTCCATTAGAATGACATCACAGAGAAAGGGACAGGGTTTTGTTCTTTCTGGATTCCATTAGAATGACATCACGGAGAAAGGGACAGGGTTGTGTTCTTTCTGGATTCCATTAGAATGACATCACAGAGAAAGGGACAGGGTTGTGTTCTTTCTGGATTCCATTAGAATGACATCACGGAGAAAGGGACAGGGTTTTGTTCTTTCTGGATTCCATTAGAATGACATCACAGAGAAAGGGACAGGGTTGTGTTCTTTCTGGATTCCATTAGAATGACATCACAGAGAAAGGGACAGGGTTTTGTTCTTTCTGGATTCCATTAGAATGACATCACGGAGAAAGGGACAGGGTTGTGTTCTTTCTGGATTCCATTAGAATGACATCACGGAGAAAGGGACAAGGTTTTGTTCTTTCTGGATTCCATTAGAATGACATCACGGAGAAAGGGACAGGGTTTTGTTCTTTCTGGATTCCATTAGAATGACATCACGGAGAAAGGGACAGGGTTTTGTTCTTTCTGGATTCCATTAGAATGACATCACGGAGAAAGGGACAGGGTTTTGTTCTTTCTGGATTCCAATCGAATGACATCACGGAGAAAGGGACAGGGTTTTGTTCTTTCTGGATTCCGTTAGAATGACATTACAGAGAAAGGGACAGGGTTTTGTTCTTTCTGGATTCCATTAGAATGACATCACGGAGAAAGGGACAGGGTTGTGTTCTTTCTGGATTCCATTAGAATGACATCACAGAGAAAGGGACAGGGTTGTGTTCTTTCTGGATTCCATTAGAATGACATCACAGAGAAAGGGACAGGGTTGTGTTCTTTCTGGATTCCATTAGAATGACATCACGGAGAAAGGGACAGGGTTTTGTTCTTTCTGGATTCCATTAGAATGACATCACAGAGAAAGGGACAGGGTTGTGTTCTTTCTGGATTCCATTAGAATGACATCACAGAGAAAGGGACAGGGTTTTGTTCTTTCTGGATTCCATTAGAATGACATCACGGAGAAAGGGACAGGGTTGTGTTCTTTCTGGATTCCATTAGAATGACATCACGGAGAAAGGGACAAGGTTTTGTTCTTTCTGGATTCCATTAGAATGACATCACGGAGAAAGGGACAGGGTTTTGTTCTTTCTGGATTCCATTAGAATGACATCACGGAGAAAGGGACAGGGTTTTGTTCTTTCTGGATTCCATTAGAATGACATCACGGAGAAAGGGACAGGGTTTTGTTCTTTCTGGATTCCAATCGAATGACATCACGGAGAAAGGGACAGGGTTTTGTTCTTTCTGGATTCCGTTAGAATGACATTACAGAGAAAGGGACAGGGTTTTGTTCTTTCTGGATTCCGTTAGAATGACATCACAGAGAAAGGGACAGGGTTGTGATCTTTCTGGATTCCGTTAGAATGACATTACAGAGAAAGGGACAGGGTTTTGTTCTTTCTGGATTCTGTTAGAATGACATCACAGAGAAAGGGACAGGGCAACAACTCTTACAATTCCAACTATTGAATCCTGCAAGAGTCTGTTCTTAATTATGCAACTACCTTTTCTTGCCAAAGCAGAGATGCTGAATTGTGTTGTTGTTGCCTGCACTACAGAAGTCTATATCAGTCTGCAAATACTAGTAAAGGCCCAGTGCACTACTTTTGTGAAAAACATTTTGTTCAAAACAAAAATATATTTCTAATTAATATATCTTTTTTATTCAGATTTTTCAGGCTTTTTCATTCCCATGGCTTATGCACTTGGCTGTGTGAGGAACTAACAGTCTGACAGGCTGAAATACAGTCCCATTCGCAAGCAATATCATTCTAAAAACCATTTACATTTTATGACAGTTCTATTCATGTAAAGTATCTGGCATACTAAAGCTTGAGCAGCAATCTTATCCTGCCTGTACAGTAAAGTGTAAAGTTCCGACCATGCAGTAGTATCTAACAAGTAATCTAACAATTTCGCAACAACTACCTTATATACACACACAAGTGTAAAGGAATGAATACGAGTATGTACATATAAATATATGGATAAGCGATGGCCGATCGGCATAGGCAAGATGCAGTAGATGGTATAGAGTACAGTATATACATATGAGATGATTAATGTAGGATATCTAAACATTATATAAAGTGGCATCGTTTAAAGTGGCTAGTGATACATTTATTACATCCAATTTTGTATTATTAAAGTGGCTAGAGATTTGAGTCGATGGCCGAACGGCATAGGCAAGATGCAGTAGATGGTATACAGTACAGTATATACATATGTTACGAGAATTATGTTCTCAATGTTCATAAACTGAACTTCAATTAAACTACCAGAATTTGTAAGATACTGGTTGAAATGAAACAGACAGAAGCCCAGTCTACAATTGTCAAATGTCAAATGTTTATTCGCGAGAGCTCTGAACATTATACCATGCACATTAGTTTATATATCACACATAGAGTCGTAAATGTCCCTCCTCCTCTCTGACAATGGCAATACTGTTTTATAAGTTTTATCCAACACATACATTGCTTATCATATTCTGAAACATGTTTCATAATCTATTGCAAGCCTAACGGTTTCTCCCCTCCCTGGGTGGGGAGGCCTCCTTCCTCCTTCAGTTTCACAGTGGTCACAAGTTGTCTGTCACAAGCTGTCTATCAACAGTTCCTACTTTCCTATGCACAAACATTCAAGCCATTATACAGAGACAAGGTAAAATACTGTCCTATCATTACTTTAAACGCATGTATAAATCATTTAGTCATTAAACATATAAATCATATGAATTTATTCATAAAAACATATGAGATGAGTAATGTAGGATGTGTAAACATTATATAAAGTGGCATTGTTTAAAGTGGCTAGTGATACATTTATTACATCAAATTTGTTATTATTAAAGTGGCTAGAGATTTGAGTCAGTATGTTGGCAGCAGCCACTCAATGTTAGTGATGGCTGTTTAACAGTCTGATGGCCTTGAGATAGAAGCTGTTTTTCAGTCTCTCGGTCCCAGATTTGATGCACCTGTACTGACCTCGCGTTCTGGATGATAGCGGGGTGAACAGGCAGTGGCTCGGGTGGTTGTTGTCCTTGATTATCTTTTCGGCCTTCCTGTGACATTGGGTGCTGTAGGTGTCCTGGAGGGCAGGTAGTTTACCCCTGGTGATGCGTCATGCGGACCTCAATACCCTCTGGAGAGCCTGTCTGTGTGGGTGGACCATTTCAGTTTGTCCGTGATGTGTGTACGCCGAGGAACTTAAAACTTTCCACCTTCTCCACTACTGTCCCGTCGATGTGGATAGGGGGATGCTCCCTCTGCTGTTTCCTGAAGTCCACGATCATCTACTTTGTTTTGTTGACGTTGAGTGAGAGGTTATTTTCCTGACACCACACTCCGAGGGCCCTCACCTCCTCCCTGTAGGCCGTCTCGTCATTGTTGGTAATCAAACATACCACTGTAGTGTCGTCTGCAAACTTGAGGATTGAGTTGGAGGCGTGCTTGGCCACGCAGTCATGGGTGAACAGGGAGTACAGGAGAGGGCTGAGAACACACCCTTGTGGGGCCCCAGTGTTGAGGATCAGCGGGGTGGACATGAGGTTTCCTACCCTCACCACCTGGGGGCGGCCCGTCAGGAAGTCCAGGACCCAGTTGCACAGGGCTGGGTCGAGACCTAGGGTCTCGAGCTTAATGACGAGTTTGGAGGGTACTACGGTGTTAAATCATAGAGTTTCTAAATTGCACTGAAAATGGAAACACAGAGGCGGTGCTCCAAGTGGCTGGAGACTTTAATGCAGGGAAACTTAAATCAGTTCTACCTCATTTCTATTAACATGTTAAATTTGCAAACAGAGAGATTTTTTTTTTAGATCACCTGTACTCCACACACAGAGACGTGTACAAAGCTCTCCCTCGCCATCCATTTGGTAAATCTGACCACAACTCTATCCTCTTGATTCCTGCTTACAAGCAAAAGTTAAAGCAGGAAGCACCAGTGACTCAGTCTATAAAAAGTGGTCAGATGAAGCAGATGCTAAACTACAGGACTGTTTTGCTATCACAGACTGGAACAGGTTCCGGAATTCCTCCGATGGCATTGAGTAGTACACCACATCAGTCACTGGCTTTATCAATAAGTGCATCAAGGACGTGACTGTACGTACATACCCCAACCAGAAGCTATGGATTACAGGCAACATTAGCACTGAGCTAAAGGGTAGAGCTGCCGCTTTCAAGGTGCGGGACTCTAACCCGGAAGCTTATAAGAAATCCTGCTATGCCCTGCGACGAACCATCAAACAGGCAAAGCGTCAATACAGGGCTAAGACTGAATCGTACTACACCGGCTCCGACGCTCGTCTTATTCGGCAGGGCTTACAAACTATTACAGATTACAAAGGGAAGCACAGCCGTGAGCTTCTATGCACGCTTCAAGGCAAGCAACACTGAAGCATGCATGAGAGCATCAGCTGTTCCGGACACCTGTGTGATCACACTCTCCGTAGCCGACGTGAGTAAGACCTTTAAACAGGTCAACATTCACAAGGCTGCGGGGCCAGACTGATTACCAGGACGTGTGCTCCGGGCATGTGCTGACCAACTGAGGTGTCTTGATGACCATGATTGAGTCTGCACCAACATGTTTCAAGCAGATCACCATAGTCCCTGTGCCCAAGAACACTAAGGCAACCTGCCAAAATGACTACAGACCCGTAGCACTCACGTCTGTAGCCATGAAGTGCTTTGAAAGGCTGGTAATGGCTCACATCAACACCATTATCCCAGAAATCCTAGACCCACTCCAATTTGCATACCGCCCAAACAGATCCACAGATGATGCAATCTCTATTGCACTCCACACTGCCCTTTCCCACCTGGACAAAAGGAACACCTATGTGAGAATGCTATTCATTGACTACAGCTCAGCGTTAGTACACCATAGTACCCTCAAAGCTCATCAATAAGCTAAGGATCCTGGGACTAAACACCTACCTCTGCAACTGGATCCTGGACTTCCTGACGGGTTGCCCCCAGGTGGTGAGGGTAGGTAGCAACACATCTGCCACGCTGATCCTCAACACTGCAGCCCCCCAAGGGTGCGTGCTCAGTCCCCTCATGTACTCCCTGTTCACCCACGACTGCATGGACAGGCACGACTCCTACACCATCATTAAGTTTGCAGACGACACAACAGTGGTAGGCCTGATCACCGACAACGACGAGACAACCTATAGAGAGGAGGTCAGAGACCTGGCCGGGTGGTGCCAGAATAACAACCTATCCCTCAACGTAACCAAGAATAAGGAAATGATTGTGGACTACAGGAAAAGGAGGACCGAGCACGCCCCCTTTTTAATCGACTGGGCTGTATTGGAGCAGGTTGAGAGCTTCAAGTTCCTTGGTGTCCACATCACCAACAAACTAGAATGGTCCAAACACACAAAGCCAGTCGTGAAGAGGGCACAACAATGCCTATTCACCCTCAGGAAACTAAAAAGGTCCTCAGATCCTCAAAAGGTTCTACAGTTGCAACATCGAGAGCATCCTGACTGGTTGCATTACTGCCTGGTCTGGCAATTGCTCGGCCTCCGACCGCAAGGAACTACAGAGGGTAGTGCGTACGGCCCAGTACATCACTGGGGCTAAGCTGCCTGCCATCCAGGACCTCTACACAAGGCAGTGTCAGGGGAAGGCCCTAAAAATTGTCAAAGACCCCAGACACCCCAGTCATAGACTGTTCTCTCTACTACCGCATGGCAAGCGGTACCGGAGTGCCAAGTCTAGGACAAAAAGGGTTCTCAACAGTTTTTAACTCCAAGCCATAAGACTCCTGAACAGGTAATCAAATGGCTACCCGGACTATTTGCATTGTGCCCCCCCCTCCAACCCCTATTTTACGCTGCTGCTGCTCTCTGTTTATCATATATGCATAGTCACTTTAACTACACATTCATGTACATACTACCTCAAATGGCCCGACCAACCAGTGCTCCCGCACATTGGCTAACCGGGCTTTCTGCACTGTGTCCCGCCACCCACCACCCGCCAACCCCTCTTTTACGCTACTGCTACTCTCTGTTTAATATATATGCATACACTTTAACCAAATCTACATGTAAATACTACCTCAATCAGCCCAAATAACCACTGCCTGTATGTAGCCTCGCTACTGTTATTTTTCACAATCTTTTTACTGTTGTTTTTATTTCTTTACTTACCTATTGTTCACCTAATACCTTTTTTGCACTATTGGTTAGAGCCTGTAAGTAAGCATTTCACTGTAAGGTCTACACCTGTTGTATTCGGCGCACGTGTCAAATAAACATTGATTTGATTTGAACAAATGCATCTTCTGTACACATTTTGAACAGAGGATCTTTCTCCCACACTTCCAGAAGGGAGAAATTGATATTGACGGAAAGAAGTTCGGTGCGGTGCTTAGTGTACAGAACACTTCTCCAGACAGATTTAGACTCAGATTTTTGGAACATTAACATTTTATTTTGACACTACCTCCAGTTGCGTAACAAACAACCTAATAAATAAAATAAAATAATTACCCTCATCCCTCATTGATCCCTGTAATGTGATTCTGCAGCATAAGCCTGCTAACTAGCAAGTCATTTATCTATGTGACTGGAGACCAGCAGGCAGCCAGACAGGCAGCCAGTAATACAGTAACACCAGATAGATGTACCAGCCATGGAGAGAAGTATGAGGTTATACTGTCCTGCTGGCGATGGACTTCACTCATGAATATTCATAAGAACACAACTTTTGAAATATGTTTTTCTCTTACACTGTCTCCACTTCTATTCAGTGAAGGCAGTAGGCCACAGCTGCAGTGCAGGTACCAGTGAATGATGGCCTATGAGTTTCATCTGTTCTCGTGACGTATTAATAATCAAATTAATCATGTTGCTCGGGGACTCAGAGAGCAGATCTACAGAAGACACGTTTTCCTCCGTCCATGCCTTGGAAATCTTTCCTCTGTTCCTATTTCTCCTCTCTCCCTCTGCTGTTAAGTATGATTCACAGTTATAGGGTATAGTGTATGTCCTCTCTCCCTCTGCTGTTAAGTATGATTCACAGTTATAGGGTATAGTGTATGTCCTCTCTACCTCTGCTGTTAAGTATGATTCACAGTTATAGGGTATAGTGTATGTCCTCTCTCCCTCTGCTGATAAGTATGATTCACAGTTATAGGGTATAGTGTATGTCCTCTCTACCTCTGCTGTTAAGTATGATTCACAGTTATAGGGTATAGTGTATGTCCTCTCTACCTCTGCTGTTAAGTATGATTCACAGTTATAGGGTATAGTGTATGTCCTCTCTCCCTCTGCTGATAAGTATGATTCACAGTTATAGGGTATAGTGTATGTCCTCTCTACCTCTGCTGTTAAGTATGATTCACAGTTATAGGGTATAGTGTATGTCCTCTCTACCTCTGCTGTTAAGTATGATTCACAGTTATAGGGTATAGTGAATGTCCTCTCTACCTCTGCTGTTAAGTATGATTCACAGTTATAGGGTATAGTGTATGTCCTCTCTACCTCTGCTGTTAAGTATGATTCACAGTTATAGGGTATAGTGAATGTCCTCTCTACCTCTGCTGTTAAGTATGATTCACAGTGATAGGGTATAGTGAATGTCCTCTTTCCCATCACTGAACTCTCTCTCTCTCTCTCTCTCTCTCTCTCTCTCTCTCAGTGTGTGAAGACGCAGACTGTTGTGTAGACCATGAGAGAGAGAGAGAGAGACTGTGTGTGTGTGTGTGTGTGTGTGTGTGTGTGTGTGTGTGTGTGGCCGTAGGTCAGATATGACCAGGGTGACACACAGTGGGGACATTGGACAGTAGGGGCAGGGATGGGGGTGTGGGGGGATGGGGTGTGACCTACCCAGTACATAAATCTTGTTGCCTCTCAGGAAGGAGGTGGCTCCGTAGCGAGGCGTGGGCATGGAGGTCAAGGCCTGCCATTGGTCCTTCTCTGGCTCGTAGACCCTCACCAGAGCCTGGGGCGTAGTGTCAGCTGCCATCCCTCCCAGCGCATACACCTTCCCATCTGACAGAGAAGAGAAAGGGAAGAAAGAGAGAGAGAGAGAGAGTCAGAAATGTCTTAGGTTGAACAAAAGAGTGGGCGTAGTTTCATCAGCTCCCAAGTGTTGGTAGATTAAAATGGAACAACCATGTGTCAGATTTAATGCCACTTCCTGTCCGATACCGAGGAGAGAGACACACGTTGACACACTGCAGAGTGTCTGGAAATATATGGATGGACGCTGATTGTTTGAAAGCCAAGGTATGCAATAAAAATACAAAACATGTATTTGTATAGCTCTAATGACGTTGGTAACCAGTTTATAATAACAATAAGGCGCCTCTGTGGTATGTGGCATATGGCCAATAGAGGGCTGTGTCCAGAAACTCCCCGATGCATCGTGCTTAAGAACAGCCCTTAACTGTGGTATATTGGCCATATACCACACCCCCTCTGGCCTTATTGATTAAATATATGGATGTTTGGGAGTATTGATGGATGGGTGGGTATATTTATGAATATATGGATGTTTGGGAGTATTGATGGATGGGTGGGTATATTTATGAATATATGGATGGTTGGGAGTATTGATGGATGGGTGGGTATATTTATGAATATATGGATGGTTGGGAGTATTGATGGATGGGTGGGTATATTTATGAATATATGGATGGTTGGGAGTATTGATGGATGGGTGGGTATATTTATGAATATATGGATGGTTGGGAGTATTGATGGATGGGTGGGTATATTTATGAATATATGGATGGTTGGGAGTATTGATGGATGGGTGGGTATATTTATGAATGTATGGATGGTTGGGAGTATTGATGGATGGGTGGGTATATTTATGAATATATGGATGGTTGGGAGTATTGATGGATGGGTGGGTATATTTATGAATATATGGATGGTTGGGAGTATTGATGGATGGGTGGGTATATTTATGAATATATGGATGGTTGGGAGTATTGATGGATGGGTGGGTATATTTATGAATATATGGATGGTTGGGAGTATTGATGGATGGGTGGGTATATTTATGAATATATGGATGGTTGGGAGTATTGATGGATGGGTGGGTATATTTATGAATATATGGATGGTTGGGAGTATTGATGGATGGGTGGGTATATTTATGAATATATGCGTGGCTGGGTGGATTGCTGGAAGGCAGAGTAGATAGAGTGAGGGAGGGGTTGGAAAGGTCAAGGGGATAGAGGCGAGGATGATTAAAGCACTCAGAGTTGTGACTACAGCATTGCACTAATCCAGAGAAGCAGGAAAACTAACTGTAACACTTTCAGACAGAGAGCTGAAGCTCTGAATGCAAAAACAGTTCCTACTCTTCCCCTCCCTCCCCCGGGTCCCTGTAGCCTGCTGTACAGCTGCTGACAGAGGGCCCGCCAACACACACACCAAAGAGAAACGAGGGAGAGCAGACAGAGAGAGAGGCGACTGAAGGAGGATGAGCCAGAGAAAATAGAGTGGCAAAGCAAGCTAGAAGAGAGAGAGACGTGGAGAAGGGAGTAAGGCCAGGCAGAGAGAAGGAAGTATGAGTGCTGAGGAAGTGTTTCCTAATACATCCCTCCTTGCTTGCTTATTAAGCCCATCACTGATTTGACATTGACTAAAGTACTAGATTACCAAAACTACTAAAGTACTAGATTACCAAAACTACTAGATTACCAAAACCACTAAAGTACTAGATTACCAAAACTACTAAAGTACAAGATTACCAAAACCAAAAAGTACTAGATTACCAAAACTACTAAAGTACTAGATTACCAAAACTACTAAAGTACTAGATTACCAAAACCACTAAAGTACTAGATTACCAAAACCACTAAAGTACTAGATTACCAAAACTACTAAAGTACTAGATTACCAAAACCAAAAAGTACTAGATTACCAAAACTACTAGATTACCAAAACCACTAAAGTACTAGATTACCAAAACTACTAAAGTACTAGATTACCAAAACCAAAAAGTACTAGATTACCAAAACTACTAAAGTACTAGATTACCAAAACTACTAAAGTACTAGATTACCAAAACCACTAAAGTACTAGATTACCAAAACCACTAAAGTACTAGATTACCAAAACTACTAAAGTACTAGATTACCAAAACCAAAAAGTACTAGATTACCAAAACTACTAAAGTACTAGATTACCAAAACTACTAGATTACCAAAACTACTAAAGTACTAGATTACCAAAACCACTAAAGTACTAGATTACCAAAACCACTGGATCAGCGATTCCTTGAAAAAAGACAGCTCATAGACACTTTACTGCTGTCTACTATTCCAGCTCTCCCACACTTGTCTTGATACCCCTTTCACCCTCACCTCCTCTCTGCTCCTCTCCTCTCAGTTTCTCTCCGCTCCTCTCACCCCACTCTGCTCCTCTCACCTCCTATCTGCTCCTCTCATCCCTCTCTGCTCCTCTCACCCCACTCTGCTCCTCTCACCTCCTATCTGCTCCTCTCATCCCTCTCTGCTCCTCTCACCCCACTCTGCTCCTCTCACCTCCTATCTGCTCCTCTCATCCCTCTCTGCTCCTCTCACCCCTCTCTGCTCTTCTGCTCCTCTCTGCTCATCTCCTCTCACCCCTCTCCCCTCCTATCTGCTTTTCTCACCCCTCTCTGCTCCTCTCTGCTCCTCTCACCCCTCTCTGCTCCTCACCCCTCTCTGCTCCTCTCTGCTCCTCTCACCCCTCTCTGCCCCTCTCTGCTCCTCTCACCTCCTCTCTGCTCCTCTCACCTCCTCTCTGCTCCTCTCACCTCCTCTCTGCTCCTCTCCCCCCTCTCTGCTCCTCTCACCCCTCTCTGCTCCTCACCCCTCTCTGCTCCTCTCTGCTCCTCTCACCCCTCTCTGCCCCTCTCTGCTCCTCTCACCTCCTCTCTGCTCCTCTCACCTCCTCTCTGCTCCTCTCAACTCTCTCTGCTCCTCTCACCCCTCTCTGCCCCTCTCTGCCCCTTTCACCTCTCTCTGCTCCTCTCACCTCCTCTCTGCTCATCTCACCTCTCTCTGCCCCTCTCACCCCTCTGCCACTCTCTGCTCCTCTCTGCTCCTCTCACCTCCTCTCTGCCCCTCTCTGTTCCTCTCTGCTCCTCTAACCTCCTCTCTGCTCCTCTCAACTCCCTCTCTGCTCCCCTCACCCCTCTCTGTCTCCTCCTCTGCTCCTCCCACCCCTCTCTGCCCTCCTCTCTTTGTCCTCTCTCAATTCTCTCCTCTCTGGGTTCCTCTCACCTCCCTCTCTTGCTCCTCTCCACCTCTCTCTGCTCCTCTCTCACCTCTCTGCTCCTCTTCTCTGCCCCTCCTCCTCTTTTCACCTCTCTCTCTCTGCCTCCTCTCACCTCCTCTCTGCTCATCTCACCTCTCTCTGCCCCTCTCACCCCTCTCTGCCACTCTCTGCTCCTCTCTGCTCCTCTCACCTCTCCTCTCTCTCTGCCCCCTCTCTGTTCCCTTCCTCTCTTGCTCCTCTAGCTGCTCCTCTCTGCTCCCTCCCACACCCTCCTCTCTCTGCTCCTCTCACCCCTCTCTGCCCCTCTCTGTTCCTCTCACCTCCTCTCTGCTCCTCTCACCAATTCCTCTCTGCTCCCTCTCTCTGTTCCTTTCTGCTCCCTCACCTCTGCCCTCCCCTCTCACCCCCTCTCTGCCCCTTTCACTCCTCTCTCTGCTCCTCCCCTCACCCCTCTCTGCCCCTCTCCCCACCCCTCTCTCTGCTCCCTCACCCCTCTCTGCTCCCTCTCTCCCTCTGCTCCCTCTCCCACCCCTCTCTGCTCCTCACACCCCTCTCTCTGCTCCTCTCTACAGCCCTCTCACCCCCTCTCTGCTACTCTCTCACCCTCTCTGCCCTCCCTCTCTCTGCTCTCTCTGCTCCTCTCACCCCCTCTCCACTGCCCTCTCTAACCCCTCTCCCTCTTGATATCTTCACCCTCTCTGCCCCCTCTCTGTTTCCCTTTCTCTGCTCCTCTCTCTCCTCTCTGCTCTCTCTCTCCCACCTCCTCTCTCTGCTCCTCTCATCCCCTCTCTCTGCTCCTCTCTGCTCCTCTCACCCCTCTCTGCCCCTGCTCCTCTCAGCTCCTCTGCTCCTCTCCTCTGCTCCTCTCCTCACACCCCTCTCACCCCTCTCTGCCCCTCTCTGTTCCTTTCTGCTCCTCTCACCTCCTCTCTGCTCCTCTCACCTCCTCTCTGCTCCTCTCACTCCTCTCTGCTCCTCTCTGCTCCTCTCATCTCCTCTCTGCCCCTCTCACCTCTCTCTGCTCCTCTCATCTCCTCTCTGCCCCTCTCACCCCTCTTTTCTGCTCCTCTCTGCTCCCCTCCCAGTCTCCTCTCTGCCCCTCTGCCTCACCATCTCCTCTCTGCCCCTCTCACCTCTCTCTCTGCTCCTCTAGCTCCTCTCACCCCTCTCTTGCCCCTCTCTCTGTTCCTTTCTCTGTTCTCCTCTCACCTCCCCTCTCTCAGCTCTCTCTGACCTCCCTCTCTGCTCCTCTCCCACCCCCTCTCTGCTCCTCTCTGCTCCTCTCACCCCTCTCTCTGCCCCTCTCCCCTCTCTCTGCGTTCCTCTTCCATCTCCTCCCTCTGCCCCTCTCAAGCCCCCTCCTTTCTGCTCCTCTCTGACCTCTCTGATCTCCCTCTCTGCCCCTCTCCCACCTCTCTCTCTGCTCCTCCTTTCATCTCCCTCTCTGCCCCTCTCACCCCTCTCTGCTCTCTCTGAACCTCTCATCCTCCTCTCTGTTCCCTCTCACTCTCTCTCTGACCCTCTCATCTCCTCTCTCTGCCCCTCTGCCTCCCCTCTTCTGCCCCTCTCCCCACCTCTCTCATCTCCTCTCTGCCACTCTGGTCTAAAGGGGCCTCTCCTCCTCAGGGAAACACTGCAGCCTATATTCCATCTTAAAAGCCACAGGTCCCTAACGGCCCCCCCGCCTGCTCCCCTCCCACCCCTCTCTGCTCTCTCCTCCTCTCTGACCCTCTCACCCCTCTCTGCTACTCTCACCCCTCTCTGCCCCTCTCACCTCTCTCTGCTCCTCTCACCCCTCTCTGCCCCTCTCACCCCTCTCTGCTCCTCTCACCCCTCTCTGCCCCTCTCTGTTCCTTTCTGCTCCTCTCACCTCCTCTCTGCTCCTCTCACCTCCTCTCTGCTCCTCTCACCCCTCTCTGCTCCTCTCTGCCTCCTCTCACCCCTCTCTGCCCCTCTCACCTCTCTCTGCTCCTCTCGCTCCTCTCACCCCTCTCACCCCTCTCTGCCCCTCTCTGTTCCTTTCTGCTCCTCTCACCTCCTCTCTGCTCCTCTCACCTCCTCTCTGCTCCTCTCACCCCTCTCTGCTCCTCTCTGCTCCTCCTGCTTCCTCTCTGCCCCCTCTCACCTCTCTCTGCTCCTCTCATCTCCCCTCTCTGCCCCTCCTTCCCCCTCTCTGGGCTCCTCCCTCTCATCTCCTCTCTGGCCCCCTCTGCTCCTCCTCATCTCCTCTCTCTGCCCCTCTCACCTCTCCCTCTGCCCTCTCCCGCTCCTCCTAGCTCCTCTCCACCCCCTCTCTCTGCCCCTCTCTGCCTCTCTCTGTCTCCTTTCTCTGCTCCTCTCCCCACCTCCTCTCTGCTCCTCTCACCTCCCCTCTCTGCTCCTCTCAATCTCCTCTCTGCTCCTCCTCTGCTCCCTCTCACCCCTCTCTGCCCCTCTCACCTCTCTCTGCTCCTCTCATCTCCTCTCTGCCCCCTCCCACCCCCTTTCTGCTCCTCTCTGACCCTCTGATCTCCTCTCTGCCCCTCTCACCTCTCTCTGCTCCTCTCATCTCCTCTCTGCCCCTCTCACCCCTCTCTGCTCCTCTCTGAACCTCTCATCTCCTCTCTGCCCCTCTCACCTCTCTCTGACCCTCTCATCTCCTCTCTGCCCCTCTGCTCCTCTCTGCCCCTCTCACCTCTCTCATCTCCTCTCTGCCATGGTCTAAAGGGCCTCCTCTCAGGGAGCACTGCAGCCTGTTCCATCTTAAAGCCACAGGTCTAACGGCCCCCCGCCTCTCAGCGGTTCAGAACAGAGCCCCACACACACAAAGACCTGGCCCAGCAAGCATAAACACACAAAGACCTGTGTGTGTGTGTGTGTGTGTGTGTGTGTGTGTGTGTGTGTGTGTGTGTGTGTGTGTGTGTGTGTGTGTGTGTGTGTGTGTGTGTGTGTGTGTGTGTGCCTGCGCTTGTACAAGTGAGTGAGTGAGTAAATTAAAATATGTGTGGGTAAACCAATTCAAAATGCAACAAAGAAAATGACAGTCAATGTTTCAATGCATACTGCATACACATGTTGAGCTTTTACCATCAAAACCTCTTTAAATGGGCTTTGATAGTCCTATCCCTCTGTGAAATATGAGCAAATATCAAACAGCCATTGGGAAAGCCCTGCGGGAACCACTGTATCACAGCAGTATAAATTCCACACTGTGATTTTCTCACTTGTTTAATGACACTAATGTGAATTCCTCATTCTCACTCATTATAATCCTCCACCATATATTGCCACCGATGGCTAGGGTTTTCTAGAGTTACGCAGGCAATGAGACTCTTTCCTTTTTACTCAGTAAATGATTCATTAACATAAAACGAATAACCTAATATGATCTCACAAGCTCACTCTAACAATATTAAAAAAGCTAAACGTACCCATTGGGCATTATTAACACAATAAACTTGTAATCAATCACCTGTGAATTTTAGTTATGTTTTTCTTTGTGCATAACAAAAAAAAATCATAGATGGTTGGCTGTGGTTGTAAGGGGGAGAGGGGAGGGAGGGGGTCTCAGTTGTAGGGAGAGGGGAGGGAGGGGTCTCAGCTGTAGGGAGAGGGAGGGAGGGGTCTCAGTTGTAGGGAGAGAGGAGGGAGGGGGTCTCAGTTGTAGGGAGAGGGGAGGGAGGGGTCTCAGTTGTAGGGAGAGGGAGGGAGGAGTCTCAGTTGTAGGGAGAGGGGAGGGAGGGGTCTCAGTTGTAGGGAGAGGGGAGGGAGGGGTCTCAGTTGTAGGGAGAGGGGAGGGAGGGGTCTCAGTTGTAGGGAGAGGGGAGGGAGGGGTCTCAGGCTCAGCTCTGGACCTACTACAGGTCCGCCTCACTGAGGTTCCACCGCACAATCACATGCAGTCTCCTCTAATTAAGGTAAATCTGCTCTGATCTATGCCCGTCTCTCAGGGAGACGCCATGGCAACCGCAACACAACCCAGCAGACAGTTAAGGGGTGGAGCTCATGGAGCTGGTGCAGGTGGTGCTGACTGATGGATGATAACACAGCCTACATCATCACCACCCATGATCAACGTGACACACTAATTAATGATTAACAGAAGAATCACAATCACCAACACAGAGCAGACAATACGCCACACACAGATCAATGAATTCACAGATAGGCAAGATGCAACAACAACAGGAAATCAGATATGGTAATCAGATATGTTAAGTGGTAGCCTAACAGATTCAGCTAACAGATTCACAGATAGCCTACACATAATCAGCACAATCAATAGCTTCGTTCACGTAATATATGAACAAATAATAAGACAAACTCAATCAACACAGACTAACATTCGACCTGTACATAGCACGTTGTGTTTGTCCAAAAGGAGAAGCGTCTTATTAACTGACCCCCTGCTGTTCCTCCAGTTAACCGACCACCTGCTATTCCTCCAGGTAAATGACCACCTGCTGTTCTTCCAGGTAACCGCCCACCTGCTGTTCCTCCAGGTAAATGACCACCTGCTGTTCCTCCAGGTAAATGACCACCTGCTGTTCCTCCAGGTTAATGACCACCTGCTGTTCCTCCAGGTAAATGACCACCTGCTGTTCTTCCAAGTAAATGACCACCTGCTGTTCCTCCAGGTAACCGACCACCTGCTGTTCCTCCAGGTAAATTACCACCTGCTGTTCCTCCAGGTAAATTACCACCTGCTGTTCCTCCAGATAAATGACCACCTGCTGTTCCTCCAGGTAACCGACCACCTGCTGTTCCTCCAGGTAAACGACCACATGCTGTTCCTCCAGATAAATGACCACCTGCTGTTCCTCCAGGTAACCGACCACCTGCTGTTCCTCCAGATAAATGACCACCTGCTGTTCCTCCAGATAAATGACCACCTGCTGTTCCTTCAGTTAAATTACTACATGCTGTTCCTCCAGATAAATGACCACCTGCTGTTCCTCCAGGTAACCGACCACCTGCTGTTCCTCCAGTTAAATGACCACCTGCTGTTCCTCCAGGTAACCGACCACCTGCTGTTCCTCCAGGTAACCGACCACCTGCTGTTCCTCCAGATAAATGACTACCTGCTGTTCCTCCAGATAAATGACCACCTGCTGTTCCTCCAGGTAACCGACCACCTGCTGTTCCTCCAGATAAATGACCACCTGCTGTTCCTCCAGTTAAATTACCACCTGCTGTTCCTCCAGATAAATGACCACCTGCTGTTCCTCCAGGTAACCGGCCACCTGCTGTTCCTCCAGGTAACCGACCACCTGCTGTTCCTCCAGTTAAATGACCACCTGCTGTTCCTCCAGACAAATAACCACCTGCTGTTCCTCCAGATAAATGACCACCTGCTGTTCCTCCAGATAAATGACTGCCTGCTGTTCCTTCAGTTAAATGACTACATGCTGTTCCTCCAAATAAATGACCACCTGCTGTTCTTCCAGGTAACCGACCACCTGCTGTTCCTCCAGTTAAATGACCACCTGCTGTTCCTCCAGATAAATAACCACCTGCTGTTCCTCCAGATAAATGACCACCTGCTGTTCCTCCAGATAAATGACTGCCTGCTGTTCCTTCAGTTAAATGACTACATGCTGTTCCTCCAAATAAATGACCACCTGCTGTTCTTCCAGGTAACTGACCACCTGCTGTTCCTCCAGTTAAATGACCACCTGCTGTTCCTACAGTTAACCGACCACCTGCTGTTCCTCCAGTTAACCGACCACCTGCTGTTCCTCCAGTTAAATGACCACCTGCTGTTCCTCCAGTTAAATGACCACCTGCTGTTCCTCCAGGTAAATGACCACCTGCTGTTCCTCCAGATAAATGACCACCTGCTGTTCCTCCAGTTAACCGACCACCTGCTGTTCCTCCAGTTAACCGACCACCTGCTGTTCCTCCAGATAAATGACCACCTGCTGTTCCTCCAGTTAAATGACCACCTGCTGTTCCTCCAGTTAACCGACCACCTGCTGTTCCTCCAGTTAACCGACCACCTGCTGTTCCTCCAGATAAATGACCACCTGCTGTTCCTCCAGGTAACCGACCACCTGCTGTTCCTCCAGTTAACTGACCACCTGCTGTTCCTCCAGGTAAATGACCACATGCTGTTCCTCAAGGTAAATGACCACATGCTGTTCCTCCAGGTAAATGACCACCTGCTGTTCCTCCAAGTAAATGACCACATGCTGTTCCTCCAGTTAACTGACCACATGCTGTTCCTCCAGGTAAATGACCACATGCTGTTCCTCCAGGTAAATGACCACATGCTGTTCCTCAAGGTAAATGACCACATGCTGTTCCTCCAGGTAAATGACCACCTGCTGTTCCTCCAGTTAAATGACCACCTGCTGTTCCTCCAGGTAAATGACCACATGCTGTTCCTCCAGTTAACTGACCACATGCTGTTCCTCCAGTTAACTGACCACATGCTGTTCCTCCAGGTAAATGACCACATGCTGTTCCTCCAGGTAAATGACCACATGCTGTTCCTCCAGGTAAATGACCACATGCTGTTCCTCCAGGTAACCGACCACATGCTATTCCTCCAGTTAACTGACCACCTGCTGTTCCTCCAGGTAAATGACCACCTGCTGTTCCTCCAGGTAAATGACCACATGCTGTTCCTCCAGTCAAATGACCACCTGCTGTTCCTCCAGGTAAATGACCACCTGCTGTTCCTCCAGGTAAATGACCACATGCTGTTCCTCCAGGTAACCGACCACATGCTGTTCCTCCAGTTAACTGACCACCTGCTGTTCCTCCAGGTAAATGACCACATGCTGTTCCTCCAGGTAAATGACCACATGCTGTTCCTCCAGGTAAATGACCACATGCTGTTCCTCCAGGTAAATGACCACATGCTGTTCCTCCAGTTAACTGACCACCTGCTGTTCCTCCAGCTCCTGCTGCATCTCCTATCAGAGGAACACACCACACCCCTCTATTCCTCTCACATCTTCGCTCTCTGCCTCCACACACAAACACACGTTTGAAGTTTTGGCATTGTGTGAACACAGAGGCCACAGTTGTCACACACTGCATTTTGCACACTGTCACACTCAGGGCTTGCTGCCAATCCTTTCCTCAGGGTCACGGGGCTGACAGCACAGCCACAGAACAGAAGACCGGATCAAACACACAGGGAGATTTAAGGACTTAAGAGAGGAGGACAGACACACCGGGGAGAGACTGAAGGTAAATTCAAAGAGAGGAGATAGCAAGAAAAGAGTTGAGTTGGAGAGAATACAAAAGGAGGGTGATATAGATAGTGTAGATGACAGGCGAGAACCTAAACACACTAAAGAAGTAAAGAAAGTTACTGAAGTACACGCTACCTTGTATGATGTTTAGTGAGAGTTACAGAGAATTGCACATAAAAGGGTACATATTGCAATATGATATATCTAGAGAGATAGCGAGAGATCCTTAGAGAGAGTTAGGTGAGGAAGACTTCCAGGGCTATAGAGAGTTAGAATGAGATAGAAATAGGAAGTGTGGTATTCAGTGTGTGTTTGGCTGAGAGTGAGACAGCACATACTGTGTCAATGAGAGTCTGAAGACAGGTCGTGAGAAAGTGAATGGTTGGGATTAGCACCAGAGCACACAGACAGTCAATATCCATTACAACGGCCCCTACAGTATATCGAACCAATCAATTACTCTGTTAAATCCATATTTTGTAAAAGTCCTTGTCGATGAAATGGATCACGTAAGATAAAAATTTGCCTCACACGTGCAAGCAAAAAACACACTCTGTAGTGTACAGACAGACACAAACACACTGACGGCTATCTTAGAAAAACACACTCTGTAGTGTACAGACAGACACAAACACACTGACGGCTATCTTAGAAAAACACACTCTGTAGTGTACAGACAGACACAAACACACTGACGGCTATCTTAGAAAACACACTCTGTAGTGTACAGACAGACACAAACACACTGACGGCTATCTTAGAAAAACACACTCTGTAGTGTACAGACAAACACAAACACACTGACGGCTATCTTAGAAAACGAGTCCAACCATGTTGAGACGAGATACAAAGGACAATGACGGGGTGAGGAGAGAGGTATTTACTGGGTGACTCTGTAGGGGGTTTTCTGGGACACTTCTAGCTTTGATATCATGACATGTCATCTACAGAGGGCAACACAGTAAACATGTTACATACACCCTCCTCTACAGTATGTCGACTAGTCTAGAACAGCCTTAATTCTAGCCTGTTTGATCTGTTATACAATAATCTACATTACAGTAGCTCATGGTGTTGGTTAAAAGTAAAACTAAACGTTGCTCTCTTTACCCCCACCCCCTTTTCAATGTCTTTCCATCTCTCTGATTGGTCCTCAGGCGTATAGTCTTTGCTATACTGGATGTAGAATAACGAGGTGGCTGCATAAACAAACCCATGGTGACGTTCTTTCTTTAATGATCTGTCTCCCGTTAGAACCATTCAATTAGAAGGCAGAAGCCTCACAGTCGCTCGATTCAATTTCACAGTGAACTTTCCTCACCCCTTCCTGTCAACCGGGTGCACAATGCAATCACTAGGCCTCCACTGGCATTTCAACGCCTGACTGAGGGAAATAATTCATCAAATAATATCACAATTAACTACGGTTAACACTGAGCCCACCAGGGAGTCCCTCCCTGGAAATGACAGAGAAGCTGACGTGAGAGAGAGCTGACGTCTGTGAATTAAACTGTAATAATAATGATAACCACAAGGGAAACAAGACTTAGTGGCATGAAATCGAACTGATATGACAGTCAGAAATGCCTTGGAAATCTTTCCTCTGTTTCTATTTCTCCTCTCTACCTCTGCTGTTAAGTATGATTCACAGTTATAGGGTATAGTGAATGTCCTCTCTCCCTCTGCTGATAAGTATGATTCACAGTTATAGGGTATAGTGTATGTCCTCTCTACCTCTGCTGTTAAGTATGATTCACAGTTATAGGGTATAGTGTATGTCCTCTCTCCCTCTGCTGATAAGTATGATTCACAGTTATAGGGTATAGTGAATGTCCTCTCTCCCTCTGCTGATAAGTATGATTCACAGTTATAGGGTATAGTGTATGTCCTCTCTACCTCTGCTGTTAAGTATGATTCACAGTTATAGGGTATAGTGTATGTCCTCTCTCCCTCTGCTGATAAGTATGATTCACAGTTATAGGGTATAGTGAATGTCCTCTCTCCCTCTGCTGATAAGTATGATTCACAGTTATAGGGTATAGTGAATGTCCTCCCTCCCTCTGCTGATAAGTATGATTCACAGTGATAGGGTATAGTGTATGTCCTCTCTCCCTCTGCTGTTAAGTATGATTCACAGTTATAGGGTATAGTGTATGTCCTCTCTCCCTCTGCTGATAAGTATGATTCACAGTGATAGGGTATAGTGAATGTCCTCCCTCCCTCTGCTGTTAAGTATGATTCACAGTGATAGGGTATAGTGAATGTCCTCTCTCCCTCTGCTGTTAAGTATGATTCACAGTGATGGGGTATAGTGAATGTCCTCCCTCCCTCTGCTGTTAAGTATGATTCACAGTTATAGGGTATAGTGAATGTCCTCTCTCCCTCTGCTGTTAAGTATGATTCACAGTTATAGGGTATAGTGAATGTCCTCTCTCCCTCTGCTGTTAAGTATGATTCACAGCGATAGGGTATAGTGAATGTCCTCTTTCCCTCTGCTGTTAAGTATGATTCACAGTTATAGGGTATAGTGTATGTCCTCTCTACCTCTGCTGTTAAGTATGATTCACAGTTATAGGGTATAGTGAATGTCCTCCCTCCCTCTGCTGTTAAGTATGATTCACAGCGATAGGGTATAGTGTATGTCCTCTCTCCCTCTGCTGTTAAGTATGATTCACAGTTATAGGGTATAGTGAATGTCCTCTCTCCCTCTGCTGTTAAGTATGATTCACAGCGATAGGGTATAGTGAATGTCCTCTCTCCCTCTGCTGTTAAGTATGATTCACAGCGATAGGGTATAGTGAATGTCCTCTCTACCTCTGCTGTTAAGTATGATTCACAGTGATGGGGTATAGTGAATGTCCTCTCTCCCTCTGCTGTTAAGTATGATTCACAGTAATAGGGTATGGTGAATGTCCTCTCTCCCTCTGCTGTTAAGTATGATTCACAGTGATGGGGTATAGTGAATGTCCTCTCTCCCTCTGCTGTTAAGTATGATTCACAGTTATAGGGTATAGTGTATGTCCTCTCTCCCTCTGCTGTTAAGTATGATTCACAGCGATAGGGTATAGTGAAAATCGCCTCTCTCCCTCTGCTGTTAAGTATGATTCACAGTTATAGGGTATAGTGAATGTCCTCCCTTCCTCCCTCTGCTGTTAAGTATGATTCACAGTTATAGGGTATAGTGTATGTCCTCTCTCCCTCTGCTGTTAAGTATGATTCACAGTGATAGGGTATAGTGTATGTCCTCTCTCCCTCTGCTTTTAAGTATGATTCACAGTAATAGGGTATAGTGAATGTCCTCTCTCCCTCTGCTGTTAAGTATGATTCACAGTGATGGGGTATAGTGAATGTCCTCTCTCCCTCTGCTGTTAAGTATGATTCACAGCGATGGGGTATAGTGAATGTCCTCTTTCCCATCACTGAAGTCTTTCTTTCTCTCTCTCTTTCTCTTTATCTCTCTCTCTCGCTCTCTCTACTTTCTCTCCTCTTTTCCCACAACATCAGCCCCCTCTCCTCTCATATAATCCTCATTGTCAAGAGGAAAGCTGAAAGGAAATGAAATCTGAGGCTCCCAGGAACAATGGAGCTTAAAGAAATCACTGTTTGGATTTTTACTAAAGACAGAATAAAAATAAATAAATGGACATGAAAAATAATATGTTCCATCTCGTTGGTAATTTTCTCAATTGAATAAATAACTATGTGCAGAGTGTGGAGGAGAGAGACAGATGAGAATTGGGCTCCTGAGTGGCGCAGCGGTCACATGCGGACGTGATTGGGAGTCCCATCGCCGTCCAGGTTTGGCCGTCATTGTAAATAAGAGTTTGTTCTTAACTGACTTGCCTAGTTATAAAAATGAATAATCTGTCACAGATGCTGGACAGGTTACTGTTCCTGAAAAGGTTATGATGGATAGGTCTACAGCGATCGCCCTGGTAGGTAAGGCACCTTAGTAAAACTAAACCTGTTACAGTATTAATCAGACATCCCCAGCTTGTCTATTGCTTGGATTAAATAATCATTCAGAAGATTGTATACTTCCAAAGCAAATTAGCATAAAACTACTGCAGGTTAAAACACACTAATCGAAGGATGTATAAAGCAACCATTAAAATGACAATCAGCAGCAGTAATGATTGTGAATGTTTGAAAAGGAGACACGGTTTGGAACAACGGAGTGCTAGTCAGTCCGCCTCAGAGGAAATAGTATTTACAAATGATTTGTTTCACATTAAAGGGCCCTTGCGCTGCTTGTCTTCACCACTCTGTTATGGATTCTCTTTAAACATGAACTCTTAATGGGATTCTCCTGGAACTGAAATGAAACACCAACAACTTGAGAGAAGTGTGTGTCTGTTTGAAAGAGAGAAAGCATTACAGAGAGACGAAGTAGGTGTTATATACATTAGGGGGGGCTGGGGAAGGCTGGGTTGGAGAGACAGACTGGCTGAGAGAGTGTGTGGGCTTGTTTGTCAAACACAAGAGTAGGAACGTGAACCTGGAGTGACAGGCTGATGATAGACAGTAGAGACTACAGCAGTGGACCAACAACATCAATACACAGTAGACCACAGCAGTAGAGTGGAACAATAACACTAATACACAGTAGAGACTACAGCTGCAGACCAGCAACACCAATACACAGTAGAGACTACGGCAGTGGACCAGCAACACCAATACACAGAAGAGACTACAGCAGTGGAACAACAACGCCCAATACACAGTAGAGACTAGAGCAGTAGAGTGGACCAACAACACTAATACACAGTAGAGACTACAGCTGTAGACCAGCAACACCAATACACAGTAGAGACTACAGTAGCAGACCAACAACACCAATAAATAGTAGAGACAACAGCAGTGGAGTGGACCAACAACACCAATACACAAAAGAGACTACAGCAGTAGACCAACAAGCACCAACACAAAGTAGAAACTACAGAAGAATAGCTGACCAACAACGCCAATACACAGTAGAGACTCCAGCAGTGGACCGACAACACCAATGAACAGTAGAGACTACAGCAGTAGACCAACAACAACAATACACAGTTGAGACTACAGCAGTAGAGTGGACCAACAACACCAATACACAGGAGAGAGTACAGCAGTAGAGTGGACCAACAACACCAATACACAGTAGACAATAGCAGTGGACCAGTCAAACCAATACACAGAAGAGACTACAGCAGTAGAATGGACCAGCAACACCAATACACAGTAGAGACTAAGCAGTAGACCAATAACACCAATACACAGCAGAGATGACAGCTGTAGACCAGCAACACCAATACACAGTAGAGACAACAGCAGTAGACCAACAGCACCAACACAAAGTAGAAACTACAGAAGAATAGCTGACCAACAACACCAATACACAGTAGAGACTACAGCAGTAGACCAACAAAGCCAATACACAGTGGAGATTACAGCAGTAGACCAACAACACCAATACACAGTAGAGGGTACAGCAGTAGAGTGGACCAACAACGCCAATACACAGTAGACTACAGCAGTAGACCAGCAACACCAATACACAGTAGAGGGTACAGCAGTAGAGTGGACCAACAACGCCAATACACAGTAGACTATAGCAGTGGACCAGTCAAACCAATACACAGAAGAGACTGCAGCAGTAGAGTGGACCAACAACACTAATACACAGTAGAGACTACAGCAGTAGAGTGGACCAACAACACCTGTACACAGTAGAGACTACAGCAGTGGACAAACAACACTAATACACAGTAGAGACTCCAGCAGTGGACCGACAACACCAATGAACAGTAGAGACTACAGCAGTAGACAAACAACAACAATACACAGTTGAGACTACAGCACTGGACCAACAACACCAATACACAGTAGACTACAGCAGAGAACCAGTAACACCAATACACAGTAGAGACTACAGCAGTAGAGTTAAAAAATATATATACAGTGGGGGGAAAAAGTATTTAGTCAGCCACCAATTGTGCAAGTTCTCTCACTTAAAAAGATGAGAGAGGCCTGTAATTGTCATCATAGGTACACTTCAACTATGACAGACAAAATGAGGAAAAAAAATCCAGAAAATCACATTGTAGGAATTTTAATGAATTTATTTGCAAATTATGGTGGAAAATAAGTATTTGGTCACATACAAACAAGCAAGATTTCTGGCTCTCACAGACCTGTAACTTCTTCTTTAAGAGGCTCCTCTGTCCTCCACTCGTTACCTGTATTAATGGCACCTGTTTGAACTTGTTATCAGTATAAAAGACACCTGTCCACAACCTCAAACAGTCACACTCCAAACTCCACTATGGCCAAGACCAAAGAGCTGTCAAAGGACACCAGAAACAAAATTGTAGACCTGCACCAGGTTGGGAAGACTGAATCTGCAATAGGTAAGCAGCTTGGTTTGAAGAAATCAACTGTGGGAGCAATTATTAGGAAATGGAAGACATACAAGACCACTGATAATCTTCCTCGATCTGGGGCTCCACACAAAATCTCACCCCGTGGGGTCAAAATGATCACAAGAACGGTGAGCAAAAATCTCAGAACAACACGGGGGGACCTAGTGAATGGCCGGCAGAGAGCTGGGACCAAAGTAACAAAGCCTACCATCAGTAACACACTACGCCGCCAGGGACTCAAATCCTGCAGTGCCAGACGTGTCCCCCTGCTTAAGCCAGTACATGTTCAGGCCCGTCTGAAGTTTGCTAGAGAGCATTTGGATGATCCAGATGAGGATTGGGAGAATGTCATATGGTCAGATGAAACCAAAATAGAACTTCTTGGTAAAAACTCAACTCGTCGTGTTTGGAGGACAAAGAATGCTGAGTTGCATCCAAAGAACACCATACCTACTGTGAAGCATGGGGGTGGAAACATCATGCTTTGGGGCTGTTTTTCTGCAAAGGACCAGGACGACTGATCCATGTAAAGGAAAGAATGAATGGGGCCATGTATCGTGAGATTTTGAGTGAAAACCTCCTTCCATCAGCAAGGGCATTGAAGATGAAACGTGGCTGGGTCTTTCAGCATGACAATGATCCCAAACACACCGCCCGGCAACGAAGGAGTGGCTTTGTAAGAAGCATTTCAAGGTCCTGGAGTGGCCTAGCCAGTCTCCAGATCTCAACCCCATAGAAAATCTTTGGAGGGAGTTGAAAGTCCGTGTTGCCCAGCGACAGCCCCAAAACATCACTGCTCTAGAGGAGATCTGCATGGAGGAATGGGCCAAAATACCAGCAACAGTGTGTGAAAACCTTGTGAAGACTTACAGAAAACGTTTGACCTCTGTCATTGCCAAAAAAGGGTATATAACAAAGTATTGAGATAAACTTTTGTTATTGACCAAATACTTATTTTCCACCATAATTTGCAAATAAATAAATAAAAAATCCTACAATGTGATTTTCTGGATTTCTTTTTCTCATTTCGTCTGTCATAGTTGAAGTGTACCTATGATGAAAATTACAGGCCTCTCTCATCTTTTTAAGTTGGAGAACTTGCACAACATTTACAACTGCGACCTGGCCAAGATAAAGCAAAGCAGTGCGACACATACAACAACACAGAGTTACACATGGAGTGAAACAAACATACAGTCAATAATACAGTAGGAAAAAAACAAATCTATATACAATGTGTGCAAATGAGGTAGGATAAGGAACATAAGGCAATAAATAGGCCATGGTGGCAAAGTAACTACAGTATAGCAATTTAACACTGGAATGGTAAATGTGCAGTAGATGAATGTGCAAAGTAAAAATACTGGGGTGCAAAGGAGCAAGATAAATGACTATGGTAGGGGATGAGGTAGTTTGTTGGGCTATGTACAGGTACAGTGATCTGTGAGCTGCTCTGACAGCTGGTGCTTGAAACTAGTGAGAGAGATAAGTGTCTCCAGTTTCAACGATGTTTGTAGTTCGTTCCAGTCATTGGCAGCAGAGAACTGGAAGGAAAGGCGGCCAAAAGAGGAATTGGCTTTGGGGGTGGCCAGTGAGATATACCTGCTGGAGCGAGTGCTACAGGTGGGTGCTGCTATGGTTACCAGCGAGCTGAGATAAGGCGGGGCTTTACCTAGCAGGGATATTGTAGATGACCTGGAGCCAGTGGGTCTGGCGACGAGTGTGTAGCGAGGGCCAGCCGACTAGAGCATACAGGTCGCAGTGGTGGGTTTGGTGACAAAGTGGATGGCACTGTGATAGACTGCATCCAGTTTGCTGAGTAGAGTGTTGGAGGCTATTTTGTAGATGACATCGCCGAAGTCGAGGATCGGCAGGATAGTTAGTTTTACTAGTGCAAGTTTGGCAGCATGAGTGAAGGAGGCTTTGTTGCGAAATAGAAAGCCGAATTCTAGATCTAATTTTGGATTGGAGAGTTTACAGTCTAGCCAGACACCTAGGTATTTGTAGTTGTCCACGTATTCTAGGTCAGAGCCGTCCAGGGTAGTGATGCTAGTCGGGCGGGCGGATGCAGGCAGCGAACGGTTGAAAAGCATGCATTTGGTTTTACTAGCGTTTAAGAGCAGTTGGAGGCCACGGAAAGAGTGCTGAATGGCATTGAAGCTCGTTTGGAGGTTAGTTAACACAGTGTCCAAAGAAGGGCCAGAAGTATACAGAATGGTGTCGTCTGCATAGAGGTGGATCAGAGACTCACCAGCAGCAAGAGCGACATCATTGATGTATACAGAGAAGAGAGTCGGCCCAAGAATTGAACCCTGTGGCACCCCCATAGAGACTGCCAGAGGCCCGGAAAACAGGCCCTCCGATTTAACACACTGAACTCTGTCGGCAAAGTAGTTGGTGAACCAGGCGAGGCAATTATTAGAGAAACCAAGGCTGTTGAGTCTGCCGATAAGGATGTGGTGATTGACAGAGTCGAAAGCCTTGGCCAGGTCAATGAATACGGCTGCACAGTAATGTCTCTTATCGATGGCGGTTATGATATTGTTTAGTACCTTGAGCGTGGCTGAGGTGCACCCGTGACCAGCTCGGAAACCGGATTGCACAGCGGAGAAGGTACGGTGGGATTCGAAGTGGTCAATGATCTGTTTATTAACTAGGCTTTCAAAGACTTTAGAGAGGCAGGGCAAGATTGATATAGGTCTATAGCAATTTGGGTCTAGGGTGTCACCCCCTTTGAAGAGAGGGATGACCGCAGCAGCTTTCCAATCTTTTGGGATCTCGGACAACACCAAAGAGAGGTTGAGCAGACTGGTAATAGGAGTTGCAACAATGGCAGCAGATAGTTTTAAAAAGAGAGGGTCCAGATTATCTAGTCCAGCTGATTTGTATGGGTCCAGATTTTGCAGCTCTTTCAGAACATCTGCTATCTGGATTTTGGTGAAGGAGAAGCTGGGAAGGCTTGGACAAGTAGATGGGGGGGCAGAGCTATTGTCCGGGGTTGGGGTAGCCAGGAGGAAAGCATGGCCAGCCGTAGAGAAATACTTGTTGAAATTTTCGATTATCATGGATTTGTCGGTGGTGACCGTGTTACCTAGCCTCAGTGCAGTGGGCAGCTGGGAGGAGGTGCTATTGTTCTCCATGGACTTGACAGTGTCCCAAAACTTTTTGGAGTTAGAGCTACAGGATGCACATTTCTGTTTGAAAAGCTAGCCTTTGCTTTCCTGACTGATTGCGTGTATTGGTTCCTGACTTCCCTGAACAGTTGCATATCGCGGGGACTATTCGATGCAATAGCAGTCCGCCACAGGATGTTCTTGTGCTGGTCAAGGGCAGTCAGGTCTGGAGTGAACCAAGGGCTGTATCTGTTCTTGGTCCTACATCTTTTGAAAGGGGCATGCTTATTTAAGATGGTGAGGAAGTTGCTTTTAAAGAACGACCAGGCATCCTCGACTGACGGAATGAGGTCAATATCCTGCCAGGATACCCGGGCCAGGTTGATTAGAAAGGCCTGCTCGCAGGAGAGTTTTAGGGAGCGTTTGACAGTGATAAGGGGTGGTCGTTTGACCGCGGGCCCATAGCGGATGCAGGCAATGAGGCAGTGGTCGCTGAGATCCTGATTGAAAACAGCAGAGATGTATTTGGAGGGCAAGTTGGTCAGGATAATGTCTATGAGGGTGCCCATGTTTACAGATTTAGGATTGTACCTGGTGGGTTCCTTGATGATTTGTGTGAGATTGAGGGCATCTAGCTTAGATTGTAGGACTGCCAGGGTGTTAAGCATATCCCAGTTTAGGTCACCTAACAGAACGAACTCTGAAGATAGATGGGGGGCAACCAATTCACATATGGAGTCCAGGGCACAGCTGGGAGCTGAGGGGGGTCTATAGCAGGTGGCAACAGTGAGAGACTTATTTCTGGAGAGATACATTTTTAGAATTAGAAGTTCGAACTGTTTGGGCATAGATCTGGAAAGTATGACAGAACTATGCAGGCTATCTCTACAATAGATTGCAACTCCTCCCCCTTTGGCAGTTCTATCTTGGTGGAAAATGCTGTAGTTGGGTATGGAAATCTCAGAATTTTTGGTGGCCTTCCTAAGCCAGGATTCAGACACGGCCAGGACATCAGGGTTGGCGGAGTGTGCTAAAGCAGTGAGTAAAACAAACTTAGGGAGGAGGCTTCTGATGTTAACATGCATGAAACCGAGGCTTTTACGGTTACAGAAGTCAACAAAAGAGAGCGCCTGGGGCCTGGGAATAGGTGTGGTGCTGGGGGATACAGGGCCTGGGTTTACCTCCACATCACCCGAGGAACAGAGGAGCAGGATGAGGGTACGGCTAAAGGCTATCAGAACAGGACGTCTAGTGCGTTGGGAACAGAGAATAAAAGGAGCAGATTTCTGGGCGTGGTAGAATAAATTCAGGGTATAATGTGCAGACAGGGGTATGGTAGGGTGAGAGTACAGTGGAGGTAAGCCCAGGCACCGAGTGATGATAAGAGTGGTTGCATCTCTGGAGGTGCTGGTAATACTGGGTGAGGTCACCGCATGTGTGGGAGGTGGGACAAAGGAGGAATCTGAGGCATGTAGAGTGGGCCTAGGGGCTCCACTCTAAACTAACACAATGATAACTGCCCTAAAGCAAACACAGGTGTTGGTTGGGAGAGCTAGCTAGGACAACAAACGGTAAGACCGCAAGGCTAGTCAGCTAAGACAACAACAACAGGTAAACTGGCGATGGATGGGCAGAGGGTTGGTTAGCAACACACAGGGCCTGAGTACACGGCTGGGGCCGACAGATAAATAAAATAAATAAAAATAAACAGAATGAAGTACCGTGATTAATGAATAGTCCTGCAGGCATCAGCTATGTAGCCGAGTGATCATAGGGTCCAGTGAACAGCAGTAGATGGGGCAGGGAAGCCGCGCGGTAGCCGTTACTAGCCGGCACGCAGGAGACACGGCGTTTAAAGTTAAGAGTTAGCAGGCCGGGGTTGGTAGAACCGTCTGCTCCGACGTCCGACGGAGGCCAGTTTCAGGCACAGCGGATGGAGTAATCGTCGGCAGACCAGTCGAGGTGGTACGACGTGGCGTCGTGACGAGAGGGAACCAAGCCAGATGGCGAGAGAGGTATTATTGTTGCTAGCCGGGAGATGCGTCTGGGTTGCGGATAGCTGGAGCTGCTCCGGGACAGGGGTGTTAGCCACTCCGTGGCAGCTAGCTAGCTGTGGAGATCAGGTGTAGTGGTCCAGGGTTTACGGCAGGGATCCGGCGTTGTGGTGGAGAAACAGTCCGATGGTGGTAGGCTGGCGAGTATTATCCGGGCTAAAAAACTCTGGTGTCTGTGCAGTAGGTTAAAGGCCGCTAGCGGTGGCTAACAGTGACTGAAATAGCTGGTTAGCTCGCTAGCTCCCTATGGAATTCAGTATAAAAAAGTCTAAAGAAAGAGCGGTTAGGTAACACAATGGGTGAGGCGGGTTACCGGAAGATTGAAAATAAAGTTGAAATATATACAAAAAAGATGAAAAATACAAAGTACACGAGGGGACAAACAAAAACACGTCTACACTGCTACGCCATCTTGGGGCTCAGCAACACCAATAAAAAGTGGAACAACAACATCAATACACAGCAGACTAGAGCAGTAGACCAACAACATCAATACACAGCAGAGTACAGCAGAGGACCAACAATATCAATACACAGCAGAGTACAGCAGTGGACCAACAACATCAATACACAGCAGAGTACAGCAGTGGACCAACAACATCAACACACAGCAGAGTACAGCAGTAGAGTGGACCAATAACACCAATACACAGCAGAGTACAGCAGTAGAGTGGACCAATAACACCAATACACAGTAGAGTACAGCAGTGGAACAACAACATCAATACACAGCAGACTAGAGCAGTAGTGGACCAATAACACCAATACACAGCAGAGTACAGCAGTGGACCAACAACATCAATACACAGCAGAGTACAGCAGTGGACCAACAATATCAATACACAGCAGAGTACAGCAGTGGACCAACAACATCAATACACAGCAGAGTACAGCAGTAGAGTGGACCAATAACACCAATACACAGCAGAGTACAGCAGTAGAGTGGACCAATAACACCAATACACAGTAGAGTACAGCAGTGGAACAACAACATCAATACACAGCAGACTAGAGCAGTAGAGTGGACCAATAACACCAATACACAGCAGAGTACAGCAGTGGACCAACAACATCAATACACAGCAGAGTACAGCAGTGGACCAACAACATCAATACACAGTAGACTAGAGCAGTAGAGTGGACCAACAACACCAATACACAGTAGAGACTACAGCAGTGGACCGACAACACCAATACAAAGTAGACTACAGCAGTGGACCAGCAACACCAATACACAGAAGAGACTACAGCTGTAGAAAAGCAACACCAATACACAGAAGAGACTACAGCAGTGGACCAACAACGCCAAATATACAGTAGAGACTACAGCAGTAGAGTGGACCAACAACACCAATACACAGAAGAGACTAAAGCAGTAGAGTGGTCCAACAACACTAATACACGGGAGAGACTACAGCAGTAGACCAACAACACCAATACACAGGAGAGACTACAGCAGAAGAGCTGACCAACAACACCAATACACAGTAGAGACTACAGCAGTGGACCAACAACACCAATACACAGTAGAGACAACAGCAGTAGACCAAAAACACTAACACACAGCAGAGACTACAGCTGTAGACCAGCAACACCAATACACAGTAGAGACTACAGCAGTAGAGTGGACCAACAACACTAATACACAGTAGAGACTACAGCAGGAGAGTGGACCAACAACAACAATACACAGTAGAGACTACAGCTGTAGACCAGCAACACCAATACACAGTAGAGAGTACAGCAGTAGAGTGGACCAACAACACCAATAAACAGTAGAGACTAAAGCAGTAGAGTGGATGAAAAACACCAATACACATTGGAACAACAACACCAACACACAGTAGAGACTAAAGCAGTAGACCAACAACATCAATACACTGTAGAGACTACAGAAGTGGACCAACAACACCAATACACAGTGGACCAACAACATCAATACACAGCAGACTAGAGCAGTAGAGTGGACCAATAACACCAATACACAGTAGAGAGTACAGCAGTAGAATAGACCAACAACACCAATACACAGTAGAGACTACAGCAGTGGACCAACAACACCAATACAAAGTAGAGACTACAGCTGTAGAAAAGCAACACCAATACACAGTAGAGAGTACAACAGTAGAGTGGACCAACAACGCCAATACACAGTAGACTACAGCAGTGGACCAGCAACACCAATACACAGAAGAGACTACAGCAGTGGACCAGCAACACCAATACACCGAAGAGACTACAGCAGTGGACCAACAACGTCCAATACACAGTAGAGACTACAGAAGTAGAGTGGACCAACAACACCAATACACAGAAGAGACTACAGCAGTAGAGTGGACCAACAATGAAAATATACAGTAGAGACTACAGCAGTAGAGTGGACCAACAACACTAATACACAGTAGAGACTACAGCTGTAGACCAGCAACACCAATACACAGTAGAGACTACAGCAGTAGAGTGGACCAACAACACTAATACACAGTAGACACTACAGCAGTGGACCAATAACACCAATACACAGCAGACACTAAAGCTGTAGACCAGCAACACCAATACACAGTAGAGACTACATTAGTAGACCAACAACACCAACACACAGTAGAGAATACAGCAGTAGACCATTGACACTAATACACAGCAGAGACTACAGCTGTAGACCAGCAACACCAACACACAGAAGAGACTACAGCAGTAGAGTTGAACAACAACACTAATACACAGTAGAGACTACAGCTGTAGACCAACAACACCAATACACAGTAGATACTACAGCAGTAGAGTGGACCAACAATGAAAATATACAGTAGAGACTACAGCAGTAGAGTGGACCAACAACACCAATACACAGTAGAGACTACAGCAGTTGACCAATAACACTAATACACAGCAGACACTACAGCTGTAGACTAGCAACACCAATACACAGAAGAGACTACAGCAGTAGAGTGGACCAACAATGAAAATATACAGTAGAGTAATGTGCAATGTAAAGCGACCTTGAGCTATGGAAAGGCGCTAAATGAATAAAACTTCTTCTTCTTCTTCTAGAGACTACATTAGTAGACCAACAACACCAACACACAGTAGAGGCTACAGCAGTGGACAAACACCAACACAGTAGAGACTACAGCTGTAGACCAGCAACACCAATACACAGAAGAGACTACAGCAGTAGAGTTGAACAACAACACTAATAAACAGTAGAGACTACAGCTGTAGACCAGCAACACCAATACACAGGAGAGAATACAGCAGTAGAGTGGACCGATAACACCAATACACAGTAGAGACTACAGCTGTAGACCAGCAACACCAATACACATTAGAGACTACAGCAGTAGAGTTGAACAACAACACTATTAAACAGTAGAGACTACAGCAGTAGAGTGGACCAACAACACCAACACACAGTCGAGACTACAGCAGTAAACCAATGACTCTAGCAGAGACTACAGCTGTAGACCAGCAACACCAATACACAGTAGAGACTAGAGCAGTGGACCAAAAACACCAACACACAGTAGAGACTACAGCAGTAGAGTTGAACAACAAAACTAATACACAGTAGAGACTACAGCAGTAGAGTGGACCAACAACACCAACACACAGTCGAGACTACAGCTGTAGACCAGCAACACCAATACACAGTAGAGAGTACAGCAGTAGAGTGGACCAACAACGCCAATACACAGTAGACTACAGCAGTAGACCAGCAACACCAATACACAGTAGACTACAGCAGTGGACCAACCAAACAAATACACAGTAGAGACTACAGCAGAAGAGTGGAACAACAACACTAATACACAATAGAGACTACAGCAGTAGAGTGGACCAACAACGCCAATACACAGTAGAGACTACAGCAGTGGACCAACAACACCAATACACAGTGGACCAACAACACCAATACACAGTAGACTAGAGCAGTAGAGTGGACCAATAACACTAATACACAGTAGAGACTACAGCTGTAGACCAGCAACACCAATACACAGTAGAGACTACAGCAGTGAATCAACAACACCAAAACACAGTAGAGACTACAGCTGTAGAACAGCAACACCAATAGACAGTAGAGTACAGCAGTAGAGTGGACCAACAACGCCAATACACAGTAGAGACTACAGCAGTGCACCGACAACACCAATAAACAGTAGAGACTAAAGCAGTAGACCAACAAAAACAATACACAGTTGAGACTACAGCAGTGGACCAACAACACCAATACACAGTGGACCAACAACATCAATACACAGTAGACTAGAGCAGTAGAGTGGACCAATAACACCAATACACAGTAGAGAGTACAGCAGTAGAGTGGACCAACAACGCCAATACACAGTAGACTACAGCAGTAGACCAAACAACACCAATACACAGAAGAGACTAGAGCATTAGAGTGGACCAACAACACCCAATACAAAGTAGAGACTACAGCAGTGGACCAACAACGCCCAATACAAAGTAGAGACTACAGCAGTAGAGTGGACCAGCAACACCAATACACAGAAGAGACTACAGCAGTGGACCAACAACGCCCAATACAAAGTAGAGACTACAGCAGTAGAGTGGACCAGCAACACCAATACACAGAAGAGACTACAGCAGTGGACCAACAACGCCCAATACAAAGTAGAGACTACAGCAATAGAGTGGACCAACAACACCAATGCACAGTAGAGAGCACAGCAGTAGAGTGGACCAACAACACCAATACAAAGTAGAGACTACAGCTGTAGACCAACAACACCAATACACAGTAGAGACTACAGCAGTAGACCAACAACACCAATACACAGTAGAGACTACAGCTGTAGACCAACAACACCAATACACAGTAGAGACTACAGTAGCAGACCAACAACACCAATACACAGTAGACTAGAGCAGTAGAGTGGACCAATAACACCAATACACAGTAGAGACTACAGCTGTAGACCAGCAACACCAATACACAGTAGAGAGTACAGCAGTAGAGTGGACCAACAACGCCAATACACAGTAGACTACAGCAGTGGACCAACAACACCAATACACAGTAGAGAGTACAGCAGTAGAGTGGACCAACAACGCCAATACACAGTAGACTACAGCAGTGGACCAACAACACCAATACACAGTAGACTACAGCAGTGGACCAACAACACCAATACACAGTAGACTACAGCAGTAGACCAGCAACAGTAATACACAGTAGAGACTACAGCAGTAGAGTGGACCAGCAACATTAATACATTTGCACCCATTTATGGATACACAAATAAAAACATACGTGCTGAACACACTTCAAAGCACAGGTACACGTACACACGCATGGCTGAGCAGATAGAAACAGCTGTTCTTCAACCAATGATGGCTACATGCTCTCTCTTTCTCTGTGTTTGTGTATGGGTGTGTGTGTGTGTGTGTGTGTGTGGGAGGACGTGTATGCATGTGAGCAAGCAAGCTATCTGACTGTTTGTCATCCCACAAAGTAGCAAAAATCACAGTACTATGTCATTCCCATCATCCCCCCCACAAACACCTGACAGACATCACTGTAGTGTACACAGAGATACAGAATAAACATAGAAGAAGACCATGAGAGATCAATTTATCTTGCGTCATGTTTATTCCCTCTCCTGTTTTCACCAATCATCTCACATCATCTCCCCAGCTTTAGCCGGATCCAGGATCCAGCGTTCCACAGGCAGGCAGCTGTGTGTTTAACATGAGGTAACATAACTCAGATGGAGCGGAACGAGACAGACGGCAAGGATTCACCAAGGAGAAAGAGGAAAACACATTACATCCCCCTGCATCCTGCTGCATCCTACTACATCCTGCTGCATCCTACTGCATCCTGCTTCTTCCTGCTGCTTCCTGCTGCTCCCGGCTGCTTCCTGCTGCTCCCGGCTGCTTCCTGCTGCTTCTTGCTGCTTTCCTGCTGCTTCCTGCTGCTTCCTGCTGCTCCCGGCTGCTTCCTGCTGCTTCATGCTGCTTCCTGCTGCATCCTGCTTCTTCCTGCTGCTCCCTGCTGCTTCTTGCTGCTTCCTGCTGCTTCCTGCTGCTTCCTGCTGCTCCCGGCTGCTTCCTGCTGCTTCCATCCAACTATAAATGGTAATGCCACAATCTCTCTCCCTATACCCACCCATCCATCCATCTAAAACTGGTCTACAGCCTGAACAGGTAGAGCAGGACATGCATTACAGATGACAGACAAAGCAAACACGTTTACTGAGGAAAGTTACCATTCACAGACATCTCCTTTTGATTCATCTCACAGGAGAAAGAACAAATGAAAGAGATTTCTACAAAAGAATGCTATGAGGTGAAATCGTTTTGGAGGGCAGCTGGCCCTCCAAAGAGAGAGAGAGAGAGAGAGAGAGAGAGAGAGAGAGAGAGAGAGAGAGAGAGAGAGAGAGAGAGAGAGAGAGAGAGAGAGAGAGAGAGAGAAAGAAAGAAAAAGAAGAGGAACGTCTCTGGCTTGAGCAGCAGCCAGATGAGTGGCAGGTAGCCAATTTGAGGTATTTTGTCTGCTTGAGTGGTTCTGGGAACTAAAGTGAGAAGGAATTAGAGAAGATGGTGAGAGGGGGGGAAGAGAGAGAGAATTAGAGAAGATGGTGAGTGGGGTGGGAAGGAGAGAGGGAATTAGAGAAGATGGTGAGTGGGGGAAGGAGAGAGGGAATTAGAGAAGATGGTGAGAGGGGGAAGGAGAGAGGGAATTAGAGAAGATGGTGAGTGGGGTGGGAAGGAGAGAGGGAATTAGAGAAGATGGTGAGTGGGGTGGGAAGGAGAGAGGGAATTAGAGAAGATGGTGAGAGGGGGGAAGGAGAGAGGGAATTAGAGAAGATGGTGAGTGGGGTGGGAAGGAGAGAGGGAATTAGAGAAGATGGTGAGAGGGGGGAGAGGGAATTAGAGAACACAATTAGAGAAGACAGTGAGAAGGGGGTAGACCGGGGGATGGAGAGGGAAAGACAGAAACACACACCTGATGCCACACACAGCCTGAACACCACCAGATACTATAGGCTACAGTGTGGACTCATCCATATTCTAGTGACATATAACACACACACCAAGTGTTAATGACATTAGTCTTGGATCAGCAGAGCGCTAATACAGCTACTGTATTTCCTCAGCAGCTGCTGTGAAACGTGAGAAGCTCTACTTGTAAATGATTGTCATATGCAATGACTGGCTGGCTGGTACAGCACTGTATGGTGCCTCTGGGACTTCACTCTACCCATTCATCTCATTACAGTTCACACTGTTAAGTCTATGTAATTACATTCACATGTACTATGTAAGCTAGCAAGACAGCTGTTCATTGGTTCACAAATGACATTACATTTCGAAGATGTACTTGTGAAAGTGGGTCACTAACTAGGGGAGGAGAGTGGTAATGTTACAATCTCTCTCTCTATACCCACCCATCCATCCCTCTAAAACTGGTCTACAGCCTGACCAGGTAGAGCCAAACATGCATTACAGATGACAGACAAAGAAAACACGTTTACTGAGGAAAGTTACCACCCACAGACATCTCCTTGTGATTCACCTCACAGGAGAAAGAACAATTGAAAGAGGTTTCAACAAAAGAAAAATTAATGGTATGAGGTGAAATCGTTTTGGAGAGCAGCCGGCATTTTCTTTCATTCTGAAAGCTGAGTGAATCTGCAGGTGCTTTGTCTCCATGGATGCTATGCTCCTAATCACAGACAGACAGACAGACAGACCGACAGAGACAAAGAAAGAGAGAAAGAAAGAGAGAAAGAAGAGGAACGTCTCTGGCTTTATTTCAACTGAACTGAGTAGCAGCCAGATGAGCGGCAGGTAGCCAATTTGAGGTATTTTGTCTCCTTGAGTGCTTCTGGGGACTCGAAGGACATGGTGGGTTTTTTTTATTGCAAAGAACTAAAGTGAGAAGGAATTAGAGAAGATGGTGAGAGGGGGAAGGAGAGAGAGAAATAGAGAACATGATGATAGGGGGAAGGAGAGGGGGAATTAGAGAAGACGGTGAGAGGGGGAAGGAGAGAGGGAATTAGAGAACACGGTGAGAGGGGGAAGGAGAGGGAATTAGAGAACACGGTGAGGGGGAAGGAGAGAGGGAATTAGAGAACACGGTGAGGGGGAAGGAGAGAGGGAATTAGAGAACACGGTGAGGGGGAAGGGGAGAGGGAATTAGAGAACACGATAAGAGGGGGAAGAAGAGGGAATTAGAGAACACGATGAGAGGGGGAAGGAGGGAATTAGAGAACACGATGAGGGGGGAATGAGAGAGGGAATTAGAGAACACGATAAGAGGGGGAAGAAGAGGGAATTAGAGAACACGATGAGAGGGGGAAGAAGACACACACACACCAAGTGTTAATGACATTAGTCTTGGATCAGCAGAGCGCTAATACAGCTACTGTATTTCCTCAGCAGCTGCTGTGAAATGTGAGAAGCTCTACTTGTAAATGATTGTCATATGTAATGACTGGCTGGCTGGTACTGCACTGTATGGTGCCTCTGGGACTTCACTCAACCCATTCATCTCATTACAGTTCACACTGTTAATTAACTACTTAGGGAGTGGTGGGGCGCTAGTGGTGAAATGCAAGGCGCCAAATTCAAAATACAAAAGTTGAATTATTAAACATTCATCAATATACAAGTGTTGCATAGTCATCAAAAGCTCTGCTTCTTGGCAATATCACAGCGTTGTCAGATTTCAAAAAGGCTTTACGGCAAAAGCACTACATTTGATTGTTTGAGGGTAGCACCTCCAATATTTTTCCAATTATCATAAATTCATAAACCATCGCGGTTCACACAAAACACATTTCACAGCGAAAACAAATCCCTTACCTTTTGAAGAACTTCTGCTGAGGGCTTCCCAAGTGTCCAATGAAGACAATCCATGGTTCTTTTGTTAGAAAAAGTAATTTATTATATCCATAAATCTCTGTTTGGTTGGTGCGTTATGATGAGAAAATACAGCGTCCACTCGCCCATTGAACCGTGAAGAGAACTCGTTCAACCTATACCTATACACTTGTCCAAGAACAATCAAACATCATTGATAATGTATCCTTAGGAACACTTTAATATATATTTAGTATAATATTTTAACCGCATTATAAACTGGGCGATAGGAAAGGAAAAAACCACAGCCCACACAAGCCTGTTTTGTTTACTTTTGGTGACCACTTCCCAATTCTTCTTCTATTACCATCTAGAGCAACTAAACGTAATCAAAACACTGTCTAGAGACTGTTGACATCCAGTGGAAGCAATAGGTACTGAAATCTTACTCCCTTATATGGTCATTTTCAATAGGAAGGGTTTCAAAATGAGGCAATGTGTCAAATACACTTTTTCCAGGACTGAAATTCCTTGGGTTTTCGCCTGCCATATCCGTTCTGTTATACTCACAGACAATATTTTAACACTCTTAGAAACTTCAGAGTGTTTCCTATCCAATAGTACTAATTATGTGCATATCCTATTTTCTGGGCCTGAGTGGGAGGCATTTTACTTTGGGCACGCCAGACTCTCCAAAACCGTTACCTCGGGAGCTGCTCCCTAAGAAGTTAAGTCTATGTAATTACATTCACATTTACTATGTAAGCTAGCAAGATAGCTGTTCATTGGTTCACAAATGAAATTACATTTCGAAGATGTACTTGTGAAAGTGGGTCACTAACTAGGGGAAGGGAGTCTAAGAATTTGTGGATAGCTGCTCTCCCTGTAGTTAAATCTGGTAGTCACACAGCCAGGCAGGGTGTTCCCTGTCGTCACACAGCCAGGCAGGGTGTTCCCTGTAGTCACACAGCCAGGCAGGATGGTCCCTGTCGTCACACAGCCAGGCAGGGTGTTCCCTGTCGTCACACAGCCAGGCAGGGTGTTCCCTTTAGTCACACAGCCAGGCAGGAAGGTCCCTGTCGTCACACAGCCAGGCAGAGTGGTCCCTGTAGTCACACAGCCAGGCAGGATGGTCCCTGTCGTCACACAGCCAGGCAGGGTGTTCCCTGTCGTCACACAGCCAGGCAGGGTGGTCCCTGTCGTCACACAGCCAGGCAGAGTGGTCCCTGTCGTCACACAGCCAGGCAGGGTGTTCCCTGTCGTCACACAGCCAGGCAGGGTGTTCCCTGTCGTCACACAGCCAGGCAGGGTGTTCCCTGTCGTCACACAGCCAGGCAGAGTGGTCCCTGTAGTCACACAGCCAGGCAGAGTGGTCCCTGTAGTCACACAGCCAGGCAGGGTGTTCCCTGTCGTCACACAGCCAGGCAGGGTGTTCCCTGTAGACACACAGCTAGGCAGGGTGGTCCTTGTAGTCACAAGCCATTTACAAACCTGGCAAACCAATTTGAAGAAGAAGACAATGCTCTGATCATTGGCTGATCGCTCCCAACCCCATAGGAATCCATACCCAGTTGACTACTTTAAAATGTCTGGAAGCCTTCAATGCCAATATCAATGCAAAAACAAGTTATTTCCATGTATCGATCTCTATACATCTCTATGGTGGACAAGACAGAGTGATGAGGTCAGTTTGGGTCTTTGTGTCCTAAAGGTGAAACCAGGATACCCCATACCTTTAGAAAGACAGCCTAAAGTCAAAAAAAGAAATTAACACTAGTCAGAGTGCAAACCCATTGTCTGCTTATCGACCAGACGCTTTACTCTGACGGATGGCTTTGGAACAGCTGAGAGAGCTGAAATGACCTGAGATCAGTAGTGAGAGCTGTCGATGAAGACGCGACACAGCTTAGAAAGGTCAGTAACTGAACTTGGGCCAGTGCCAAGTCCTGCAAGTTTCTCTTTCCTTCAGGGAGAGGGTGGATGAGCTGCTCTACAAGGGCTGAGAAGAGAGCTGAGGAGGTGAGAGGCCACACACAGCCAAGATAATACTGCCCACTGGGAGGTAAAGAGGGCCCTTGTGTCTTGTATGCTTCAGTTTGGCTGGCGTCTAAAAGAGGCAATAGTACTATTTGTCCAGTTTGAGACGCCGTAGCCAGTATACACTTCCTCAAAATAGTCCGAATTAATTTAAGATCTTTAATCTCTACTGCAAATTTTCCATCTAACTAAGATGTTTGGTGCAGTATTAATCCATGAAACAATGTGCACAAAAACAAGTTTATTGAAGAATCCCTTCTGCTGAAACAAACAGACAAAAGTTGGTAGAGTTTTGCGCACATATTATGATCAAATTTAGTGACATTTTTGCTCATTTCGGACATCGGTGAGTTTTTTTGGGCTGTTCGGGTACACAAAACATTTTCTGAGTTCGGCTTGCCTTCAGAAAAAATGTGGTGTACCCAAACAGCCTTTACACACACACACACACACACACACACACACACACACACACACACACACACACACACACACACACACACACACACTCCAGAGGTGGAGAAGTTTTCCTATTATGAGTCCAAGTTTAAAACACTGAGTTACATTCCTTTCCCGGGCTGAGGGATGGGTGGACTGGAGAGGTAGCAACTTAAACTGAGTCCTCACATTGCCTTGCTAGGAGAAGGGATAGGGGTGGCATTATAAATGGCATTTTCTACACGGCTGGCCACATCAAGGTAGGAATTAGAGACCTTGACCTGAGTAACGTCTCCACGACAAACCAACTCTACTGAGCCTTGACCTGAGTAACTCTGCCACGACAGACCAACTCTACTGAGCCTTGACCTGAGTAACTCTGCCACGACAGACCAACTCTACTGAGTCTTGACCTGAGTAACTCTGCCACGACAGACCAACTCTACTGAGTCTTGACCTGAGTAACACCACCATGACAGACCAACTCTACTGAGCCTTGACCTGAGTAACTCTGCAACGACAAACCAACTCTACTGAGCCTTGACCTGAGTAACTCTGCCACGACAGACCAACTCTACTGAGTCTTGACCTGAGTAACTCTGCCACGACAGACCAACTCTACTGAGTCTTTACCTGAGTAACTCTGCCACGACAGACCAACTCTACTGAGTCTTGAACTGAGTAACTCTGCCATGACAGACCAACTCTACTGAGTCTTGACCTGAGTAACACCACCATGACAGACCAACTCTACTGAGTCTTGACCTGAGTAACTCTGCCACGACAGATCAACTCTACTGAGCCTTGACCTGAGTAACACCACCATGACAGACCAACTCTACTGAGTCTTGACCTGAGTAACTCTGCCACGACAGACCAACTCTACTGAGTCTTGACCTGAGTAACTCTGCCACGACAGACCAACTCTACTGAGCCTTGACCTGAGTAACACCACCACGACAGACCAACTCTACTGAGTCTTGACCTGAGTAACTCTGCCACGACAGACCAACTCTACTGAGTCTTGACCTGAGTAACACCACCATGACAGACCAACTCTACTGAGCCTTGACCTGAGTAACACCACCACGACAGACCAACTCTACTGAGTCTTGACCTGAGTAACACCACCACGACAGACCAACTCTACTGAGTCTTGACCTGAGTAACACCACCACGACAGACCAACTCTACTGAGTCTTGACCTGAGTAACACCACCATGACAGACCAACTCTACTGAGTCTTGACCTGAGTAACACCACCACGACAGACCAACTCTACTGAGTCTTGACCTGAGTAACACCACCACGACAGACCAACTCTACTGAGTCTTGACCTGAGTAACACCACCACGACAGACCAACTCTACTGAGTCTTGACCTGAGTAACACCACCACGACAGACCAACTCGGAAGAGATTCCCCTCAGTAATGCAACTTTGCTCTCCCTCTCCACCAGGGTTCTAAAAGGCTCCATATGGTCTGGGATTCTTCTGTATGAGTGTGAAGCGTGGGGAAATGGCTTCCACACCCCATTAGTCTATGGCCATGTCACTCAGAGTGGAGGCTGGGTTGGGGAGGATGATGCAGCTACAGATAATTGATAGGTGTGGGTAGTAGGGTAAGGTACGCTATATTTCAAACAGAAGACGTTACATCAAAGAGACTCATTATGGCTGCACATCCTTCTAACTTCCATCCTTCCACAGTGATGCTGACGACTTAGCAAACTGAACTCTGTTCATCCATTACACACACACACACACACACTAAATATAGCCCCCTATAATGAAGGAAGGGAGGGTCGACTCTACTCAAGAAACCATAGAGCTGCAAATTAGAGGATGTGCGTTTGTGTGCATGTGGAGTGTGTGTGCATTTGTGTGAACATCATTATGTATAGACTGTAACTGTAGCCCTTATGTAAATTGTATGACCTACTATAGAGTGTATTGATGTGTGTAAGCAGTTTGGAGAGAAGTATATCCTCCCACATTGAAAACCAGTTGTCGCAAGGTGAATAACGAAGACAGAGTGTATTAAAATACTGGATATCTTTGATGGACCACTCTGTACAGAGACCTCCAGGATACTCACTTTTAGCATTAGCCTACGGGCACTTCTACCCAGACAGAGAGAGAGAGGAGGGAGGAGGTAGGAAGGGAGATGGATAGAGAGAGAGAGAGAGAGAGAGAGAGAGAGAGAGAGAGAGAGAGAGAGAGGAGCGAGGAGGGAGGAAGGGAGATGGATAGATAGATAGAGAGAGAGAGAGAGAGAGAGAGAGAGAGAGAGAGAGAGAGAGAGAGAGAGAGAGAGAGAGAGAGAGAGAGACAGAGAGAGACAGAGAGAGAGGGTTATAAAATAGACCGTAATGTCAATCACAGTTGGCATGTAAAGATTCATAGGAGTCACATGAAAACATGCATAAAATGGGGGTCTGAAGATGATATAACCTGATCTCTCTGTGTGGTGGGAGGGAGGGAGCTGGATGTTGAGAGAGAGAGATTGACTCCGAAATAGAGAGAATCAGAGAGATAGTGAGTGAGGGAGTGAGGGAGAGAGAAAGCGAGAGAGAGAGAAGAGTGTATTCATGTGTGAGAGAGAGATTGGATCATTGGTCACCCTCCCTCAACACCCACACACAGTTTAGTTAATAGTCATGTACAGGACGATACACATCGACAAAATAAACATACCAGTGTTGATATTTGCATATTTGTCGTTTTCCAACTTGCAGTTTATGAATGCTTCGTTTAGTTACTCAAATCAGCAGCATGCTAAAGGGTTTGTTTGTGTGGTTTGTGTTGTACTGTAGGAGAAAGCCTAGTATAGTTTTCTCTAGAGAAATTCAATATGCTGTAAGTCAATTACAGGGTTCGCTGAATCTCTCTACTCCATTTTAAATCATGTCACAAAATCAGTATTGCAAATATGAAACGTTTAAAAAGGAAACACACACAAAAAATGCAATTATACAACACCTTGTTCTCCACTGTGCTTATTTGATTGCTGATACTGGATGAGGCCAGTGCTCTAGTGATATGGGCTTAATGCCTTGATTCATTGCTTACTAAACCATCCCTGCAGTCCAGACTCAGAGTCATTGAGTTAGAGCCCAACAGGGTCAACTAGTCTGAAAATGATACATGAAATCAATAGAATCATATCAATCATTCATGCCATGAGCACTGAGCAGTCAGGGTACAGAGGTACAGCATGTCTCCACACCTCTACACCTGCATATTGACCAGGGCCATGGCATGCTGTTCTAATCATGTGATCTCTTCTGTCTGCAGTATGTCCACAGACATGTCCACAGGGACCTGAGATAGACATAGGGAGGGATGTAGGGAGGGATGTAGGGTCACAGCCAGGAGCGGACTGGCATTTGCCCAGGGGCCTCTCAGACTTTGTTTGTTTTTTGCACAAAATAATTATTAATCAGGCTGGAAAAGAAATGTGCCGGTGTGTTAAGAATGCCAGTGCCCGATCTCTGGTCCCAGATCGCCCCTGGTCACAGCTCCATCAATAGCTCCCTCCCATAGGCTTTACTACTATACAGACTGGGACATACTAACCTAACCTCCCATAGGCCTTGTGACACTACTACTATACAGGCTGGGCCATATTAACCTAAACCCTGATACTTCCTGTCTGTGAAGTATCAATAGAATAGACCCACACTGCTCCACAGTCACTGAGACGAGCAGCAGGTATGCAGCTGTTCTCAGCTGTCTGACAATGTATGTGATGCATGCAGTGTATCATCCATGAAGAAAATCTTCTAGACATCTTCTAGACATCTTCTAGACTTCAAATAAATCAGGATAACATTTGGGGATTATTTGATCTCAGATTGGATTCTCAAGTGTAAAGAGGGCATACAATATGACAGGCTCTATGAATAGGCATGTGAGTCACACAATAGTAGGCTTTATTGGTGGCAGTGCACAGCATTTCACAGTGTTACTTACGCACTGGGGATATATTTGGAACCCAGGGAGGAACTGCAAGTTCAAAGATTTTACTATGCTTTGAGTGTGCGTGTGCGTGTGCGTGTGTGTGTGTGTGTGTGTGAGAGAGAGTGTGCATGAGCATATGCGTTTGTGCGTGTTTATAAATCAAATCAAATCAAATCAAATGTTATTGGTCACATACACATGGTTAGCAGATGTTAATGCGAGTGCATCGAAATGCTTGTGCTTTTAGTTCCGACAACACAGTAATATCTACCAAATTCACAACAGCTACCTTATACAGACAAATGTAAAGGAATGATTAAGAATATGTACATGTAGATACCTGTATATGGATAAGTGATGGCCGTGCGGCATAGGCAAGATGCAGTAGATGGTATAGAGCAGTATATACATACGAGATGAGTAATGTAGGATATGTAAACATTATTAAAGTGGCGTTATTTAAGGTGACTAGTGATACCTTTATTAAGTCCATTTATTAAAGTGGCCAGAGATTTGAGTCTGTATGTTGACAGCAGCCTCTCTATGTTAGTGATGGCTGTTTAACAGTCTGATCGCCTTGAGATAGAAGCTGTTTTTCAGTCTCTCGGTCCCAGCTTTGATGCACCTGTACTGACCTTGCCTTCTGGATGATAGCGGAGTGGACAGGCAGTGGTGGTTGCTGTCCTTGATGATCTTTTTGGCCTTTCTGTGACATCGGGTGCTGCAGGTGTACTGGAGGGCAGGTAGTTTCCCCCTGCAGACCGCATCACCTTCTGGAGAGCCTTGCGGTTGCGGGCGGTTTAGTTGCCGTACCAGTCGGTGATACAGCATGACAGGATGCTTGCGATTGTGCATCTGTAGAAGTTTGTGAGTGTTTTTGGTGACAAGACAGATTCCTTCAGCCTCCTGAGGTTGAAGAGGCGCTGTTGCGCCTTTTTCACCACACTGTCTGTGTTTGTGGACCATTTCAGTTTGTCACCCAGGAACTTGAAGCTTTCCACCTTCTCCACTGCTGTCCCTTCGATGTGGATAGGAGGGTGCTCCCTCTGCTGTTTCCTGAAGTCCACAATCATCTCCTTTGTTTTATTGACGCTGAGAGGTTATTTTTTGAGTGAGAGGTTATTTTCCTGACACCACACTCCGAGGGTCCTCACATCCTCCCTGTAGGCTGTCTCGTCGTTGTTGGTAATCAAGCCTACCACTGAAGTGTCGTCTGCAAACTTGATGATTTAGTTGGAAGCGTGCATGGCCACGCAGTCATGGGTGAACAGGGAGCACAGGAGAGGGCTGACAACGCACCCTTGTTGGGGCCAGTGTTGAGCATCAGCGGGGTGGAGATGTTTTTTCCTATTTTCACCACCTGGGGGGCGGCCCGTCAGAAAGTCCAGGACCCAGTTGCACAGGGCGGCTTTGGTAGCGGGCCGTGTCAGTGGCACTGCATTGTCCTCAAAGAGAGCAAAGAAGTTGCTTAACTTCTTAGGGAGGTGACGGTTTTGGAGAGTCTGGCGTGCCCAAAGTAAAATGCCTCCCACTCAGGCCCAGAAAATAGGATATGCACATAATTAGTACTATTGGATAGGAAACACTCTGAAGTTCCTAAAAGTGTTAACATAATGTCTGTGAGTATAACAGAACGGAAATAGCAGGCGAAAACCCGAGGAATTTCTGTCCTGGATAAAGTGTTTTTGACACATTGCCTCATTTTGAACCCCTCCCTATTGAAAACAGCCATTTCTGGGAGTAAGATTGCAGTACCTATTGCTTCCACTGGATGTCAATTAGTCTCTAGACAGTGTTTGATGATGTTATAGTTGCTCTGGATGGTAGAAGAAGAATTTCGAACTGGTCATCGGATGTAAACAGAAGAGGATGCGCGTTGAAGGGCTCACGAGCGCTATGGTTTTTCCGTTCCTATCGTCCAGTTTATAATCCAGTTGAAATATTATAGTAAATATACATAAAAGTGTTCCTAAGGATACATTATCAATGATGTTTGATTGTGCATGGACAAGTGTATAGGTTTAGGTTGAACGCGTTCTCTTCACGGTTCAATGGGCGAGTGGACGCTGTATTTTATGATCATAACGCGCCAACCAAACTGAGATTTATGGATATAATAAATTACTTTTTCTAACAAAAGAACCATTGGATGTCTTCGTTGGACACTTGGGAAGCCCTCAGCAGAGGTTCTTCAAAAGGTAAGGGATTTGTTTTCGCTGTGAAATGTGTTTTGTGTGAACCGCGAAGGTTTATGAATTTATGCTAACGTTGTTTTGGGTTGGCCTCTGGGATAAGATCCCATGTCCAGGGTGGAGGTCCGAACAAAGGATCCGCTTCGGGAAAGTCGTATTCCTGGTCGTAATGTTGGTAAGTTGTCATCGCTTTTATATCCAATAGTTCTTCCCGGCTGTATGTAATAACACTTGATATTTCCTGGGCTAACAAGGTAAGAAATAATACATAAAACAATACATTAAAAAAACAATAACTGCATAGTTTTCTATGGACCTGAAGCGAGGCGACCATCTCTGAGAGTCTATTAAACCACAGATCCTCTAGTCTATTAAACCACAGATCCTCTAGTCTATTAAACCACAGATCCTCTAGTCTATTAAACCACAGATCCTCTAGTCTATTAAACCACAGATCCTCTAGTCTATTAAACCACAGATCCTCTAGTCTATTAAACCACAGATCCTCTAGTCTATTAAACCACAGATCCTCTAGTCTATTAAACCACAGATCCTCTAGTCTATTTAACCACAGATCCTCTAGTCTATTAAACCACAGATCCTCTAGTCTATTAAACCACAGATCCTCTAGTCTATTAAACCACAGATCCTCTAGTCTATTAAACCACAGATCCTCTAGTCTATTAAACCACAGATCCTCTAGTCTATTAAACCACAGATCCTCTAGTCTATTAAACCACAGATCCTCTAGTCTATTAAACCACAGATCCTCTAGTCTATTTAACCACAGATCCTTTAGCCAAACAAGCCATAATGTTTACCTTCATCTGCTAAGCTCTGGTCATAAACAAACACACTAATGATCCTAAACGCACAAATTAAGTGGTTAAATATTATTACTTAACATCATATTCTAAATCGCATTCATAATGTTCTATGAAGCTAATCCAGTAACTGTACTTCAGCCCACTGCTGTATTGGGTAGGAGACACAAGGAAACTTCCTGTTCTGGATGGGAGACACAGGGAGACTTCCTGTTCTGGGTGGGAGACACAAGGAAACTTCCTGTTCTGGGTGGGAGACACTAAGAGACTTCTCCTTTGACTAACAGGTCTATCTCTATGCTTTAGCCTGAGCACCTGCAGAAGCAGTCTGAACAGAGCGTAAGGCATGGCAGAAACATTCTGAACAGAGCGTAAGGCATTGCAGAAACATTCTGAACAGAGCGTAAGGCATGGCAGAAACATTCTGAACAGAGCGTAAGGCATGGCAGAAACATTCTGAACAGAGCGTAAGGCATGGCAGAAACATTCTGAACAGAGCGTAAGGCATGGCAGAAACATTCTAAACAGAGCGTAAAGCATGTCGGAAGGAGTGAACGAGTGGGGGACAGACAAAGAAACTGATATTTCTGTCACAGTGCTTCAGAAACAGAAATGAAATGGAGAATGTTTTGAGTGGAGTTGTGGCTGATCCAGGGGCGGTGGGGGGACAGATGAGGCCAGGACACAGAGAGGGTTCTATGGGCAGGGCCCCCGGTGCAAATTGGTTCAGTGGGAGCTGGTGTGAAAGCACTGGACACTGGGCTGTCTGCTCACTAATAGTGCTGAGCGATTAGTGCTTTTTGAGGTCTGTTCGGTTTCGTTTGGATTATTAAAAAATAAACATAAAATGCATTAAGAATTAATGACATAAAAAATATTTTTGAGCTTTTTAATGGCAATTCCAAAATAGTGGACATTCAATTGCCAAAACATTTAAAGTATCCCATTGTCTCTGATAGTGTCACGATTCTCTACTGAACGGACAGACCAAGACGCAGCGATGTAGCCAGAATACATGATTTAATAAATCCACGGGAACAAGACGGAACAAAACAAAGAACGGAGAACGTAACGATGAACATAACTGAACAAACAAACACAGCTATGAACATACAATAACCCACGAACCCAGAGTGAAACCTACTAGTTTAAATATGGTTCCCAATTAGAGACAACGACACACAGCTGCCTCTAATTGGGAACCATTACCCAACATAGAAATACGACACCTAGAATGAACAAACCCTACACAAAGACAAAACCAAAACGCTCCAGCCTGAAACTCGGGACTGGGCGTTACAGTACCCAAAGGCGCCGGACTCGGACGCGCCAAAAGTCTGTGGGGGGTCTTCGGTGGGTCGCTTTGTCCCAGGTGGAGGCTCCGGTGCTGGCCGTGCTGGTCTGACATCCAGAACCGGAGGCCCTGGGCCTTCTCCTGGAACTCTGGTGCGTGGAGTTGGAACTGGCCGTGCTGGACTCGTGATGCTCACTGGAACGCTGGTGCGTGGAGCAGGAACTGGCAGTACTGGACTCGTGATGCTCACTGGGACTCTGGTGCGTGGAGCAGGAACTGGCAGTACTGGACTCGTGATGCTCACTGGGACTCTGGTGCGTGGAGCAGGAACTGGTCGTACTGGACTCGTGATGCTCACTGGGACTCTGGTGCGTGGAGCAGGAACTGGTCGTACTGGACTCGTGATGCTCACTGGAACTCTGGTGCGTGGAGCAGGAACTGGCAGTACTGGACTTGTGATGCTCACTGGAACTCTGCGCGTGGAGCAGGAACTGGCAGTACTGGACTTGTGATGCTCACTGGAACTCTGGTGCGTGGAGCAGGAACTGGCAGTACCGGACTAGTGATGCTCACTGGTACTCTGGTGCGTGGAGCAGGAACTGGCAGTACTGGACTTGTGATGCTCACTGGAACTCTGGCGCGTGGAGCAGGAACTGGTCGTACTGGACTTGTGATGCTCACTGGGACGCTGGTGCGTGGAGCAGGAACTGGCAGTACTGGACTCGTGATGCTCACTGGGACTCTGGTGCGTGGAGCAGGAACTGGTCGTACTGGACTCTCTGAACGCATCGGGAGCTTGGTGCGCCGGGCCGGGACAGGGACGTGCTGGACTCTCTGAACGCACGGGAGCTTGCGCGCCGGAGCCGACAGGACGTGCTGGACTCTCTGAACGCACGGGAGCTTGGTGCGCGCGGGCCGGGACAGGGACGTGCTGGACTCTCTGAACGCACGGGAGCTTGGTGCGCGAGCCGGGACAGGACGTGCTGGACTCTCGGAGCGCACGTGGAGCTGGGTGCGGAGCCGGAACAGGACGTGCTGGACTCTCGGAGCGCACGGGAGCTTGGTGCGCGGAGCCGAACAGGACGCGTGCTGGACTCTCGGGCGCACGGGAGCTTGGTGCGCGGGGCCGGAGCAGGGACGTGCTGGACTCTCTGAACGCACGGGAGCTTGGTGCGCGGGCGAGCAGGACGTGCTGGACTCTCGGAGCGCACGGGAGCTGGGTGCGCGGGGCCGGAGCAGGAACCACTACACGGACTGGGATCTTGGAACACGGAACTGGAATCTTGGAACGTGGAACAGGGATCTTGGAACGTGGAACAGGGATCTTGGAACGTGGAACAGGGATCTTGGAACGTGGAACAGGGATCTTGGAACGTGGAACAGGGATCTTGGAACGTGGAACAGGGATCTTGGAACGTGGAACAGGGATCTTGGAACGTGGAACAGGGATCTTGGGAACGTGGAACAGGGATCTTGGAACGTGGAACCGGGACTGGACGCGTGTAGAAACCTCCACCCGACCTGGGACCTGATACGGAGAGCCGACATACCTCCAGCTAGCTCACTAACCCTGGCCTTACGGGTGAGTGGAGCCGAATCTCTCGGACTGGGCTGTGGATGCGCATCGGAGATTCTGCCCGTGAGGGACCACAGGATAGCTTGGTCCCAAAAGGCGCACTGGAGGCCTGGCTCGCAGAGCTGGCACCACTCTCCCAGGTAGCACACAGACCTCGGCCCGACCCATGAGTGGCGCTGGGATCTCTCGCACTGGGCTGCGGACACGTGCGGAGACACCGCACACGGAACTGGAGCAGGATATCCGGGTCCCAGGAGACGTCGGGACTTAGTGCGCAGCGATGGCACCACTCTTCCCTACGCTCTCTCCATAAAGCACGAGGAGTTGGCTCAGGAGTCCCTCCTGAACCGCCAACCCCTCGTGTGCCCCCAAAAGTTTCTTGGGGCTGCCTTACGGGCTTCCGTGCCAGGCGAGTTCCAATGAACTTTCTCTCTCCGGGGTCCATACGCCATATAAGTCCTCATAGCTCCCACGCTCAGTCCTCGCACACCTGCGCTGCTCCTTTTCCCAAGAGCTAAGCTCCCGGGTCTCTCGCTGCTTGGTCTTTTGTGGGTGGGTTATTCTGTCACGATTCTCTACTGAACGGACAGACCAAGACGCAGCGATGTAGCCAGAATACATGATTTAATAAATCCACGGGAACAAGACGGAACAAAACAAAGAACGGAGAACGTAACGATGAA